>BPTQ01000009.1:140480034-140827157 GCA_019973895.1 Chrysanthemum seticuspe
GAAATTAAATGTGACAATCATATTAAAATATAAATTTAAGTTATCATTGATTTTCATAGCATATAATGTAAAAAAAAAAAAGATATTAATATCAGAATTACTATGACTTGTTGAAATAGATATATGCATAATTGCATTTTACATTACACAGCAGTTGTTTTTCATACTGAAAGTCATACATAAAAAGACATCAAAAAATAAAAAAACATTAGCAACTACTTGATTGTCATCTTCATCGTAATTATAAACTCATTCCTTGATCCCACTTCTTTCACCCCAAACCTCTTCTGCTTCATCAAATTGTGACTACTGCAAAGCATGATCATATAGCATCATTTCTAAGCTTTGTTGATGAAACTGGAAAAACAAAAATGTTCAATGACATATGATTTTGATAGAATAAGGTTTTAAAAAGCAACAAAAAAACTGTTTGCAGCTTTATACAGATTATCATACACCATTGATTATTCTTGAAGATGAAATACTTAAGGGTTTAGGATTTAGGGTTTTGGGTAACACTTAGTGAGACAACTTGATGATTTGTAAGAAAAATTGTTTACTTGTAAGTTGTTTCACTTTCAATATTCGGTAAAATATCTAGATTTCATATATTAACGAAGCAAAAAAATAAAATTATACAGCAAAATGATCATCAATCTTTTTGAATATAGATTGAAATTTATTATGAGTTGATTGCTTGGTTTGTTTTTTTGTGATATCGGAAATGGTCATATTTATAGAGGAAAAATAATAAGTTTTATATGTACTATATAGAGTAATTATTGGATACCAAATTTTTTTATTGGTATATATCACACAAAATTTACTTAAAATTATAAGTGAATAAAAAAAGATAATTAAATAAAAAAAAATATTATATTAAGAGTTATATTAAAGAATGAAATATAATATTCTTCATAATGTCTTGTGTTAAATACACTGTGATATTAAATAAAAAATAGAACAAGTAACTCTGATATTTAAGTATCTGTTTGACTAAAGAAACTATAAGAAAAATACAAGTAGGACTTTTGATACTCTGACATTAACACAAATATCATATATTAAAAATATGAAATTAAAAAAAAATTTATACTGCTGTAAAAAGAAAAAATACTACTGCTTACACATTAAATGTAAAAAGAAAAAATACTACTGCTTACACATTGATTGATATTTTAAGTCTCGAGGAAGAATTTTTCATCACTATCTGACATGTATGTCAGTGTGTTATTGAATATAGATTAAAATTACTTAATAAATATATACGTCAAAGCCAAAACTAAGTCTGATATTAAGACAATATTAATATACATAGCTCTTTAGAACATGCAATTATAAAAAAAAAAATTGATTTTATTTTTAAATAGGAATGTGAATATTAATTTTTTGTTTTAGAAACTCTGATAATAAAACAAAGTCATATATTAAGAAAACTAACTCTGATATTAAGGAAATATCGTATATTAAAAAATGTGAAATTTAAGTAACATCTTGTTATCTAATTAAATTAAAATTATATTCATTAATGTCTTGTGTATTGTCAAAATCAACTTTAAAAGATTAGAACAGACAGAGTGATATTTTGTGTCTCGAGGAGATATCTTTAACCACTATAAAAATAGTATCCAACATTTATGTCAGTTTGAAATTACTTAATAAATGTATAATATGCATAGTCAAACAAACAATGATATTAAGACAATTTTATTATGTATACATAATAGAAGATTCAATTATAAAATTTTCTCTGATTTTTTTTTTTTTTTTTTTAGAGTCTGATATTAAGACAATATCATATATTAAAGACAACTAACTTTGATATTAAGAAAAATATCATATATTAAAAATATATGTAATTTAAACACACTGTGATATTAAAATAAAAAAAATAACAATTAACTCTGATATTTGAATATCTGTTTGACTTAAGAAACTATAATAAAAATACAAGTAGGTCAGTGTGATATTACATAAACTATTAAGACAACTAAATTTGATATTAAGAAAAATATCATATATTAAAAAATATGAAATTTAAATAAAAATTTCAATGGTAATTATTCTCATACTTTATCTTCTAACACAGTGTGATACTAAAATAAAAAATGGAAACAACTAACTATCACATTAGAAAATGCAATTATAAATTTTCCTTTGATTTTGTTTTTAAATACGATGTGAAGATTAATATTTTGTTTCAGAACTCTGATATTAAGACAATATAATATATTAAAGACAACTAACTCTGATATTAAGGAAATATGATATGTTAAAAAATGGTATCATTTACTAGAAAAAAAATTATTTACTAGAAAAATTATTTGTGATATTAATAGATAGAAAAAAAATCTAAGTGTTATTTACTAGTGCTCATTCAAGTTTTTTATATGTTTTTTTGATATGATATTATTGACAGTTTAACATCACTGTACAAGTGTACATCAACAATTTGTTTATATAGTGTTTCAAATTCAACCCTTATCCAGAAACTATCTACTGAATATCAAAAACCTAACGTAAATCCTCATTTCCATAACTCAAAAAGACAAATCCAACTTCCAATAATACCATGTTGATCAATCGTATTAGCAACATGCCCGATATAGTGATCACTAATATTTTGAATCGATTGCCTTTGTTAGAAGCGGTGAGAACCTCTAGTTTAGCGCGAAACTGGAGGTCTAAGTGGACATTGCTCACCGATGTCATAATTGATGAGGATTTCTTTTATTATTTAACATATGAGTTTGATGGGAGTCTTGTTACTAGACTCTTAAAACGGCTTATAGGTCCAATAAGAAAGTTTGTCTTCTCTGTAGAGCCAATATCAATGATTGGAAGACACAACTTTCATTATGAAGAGATTCGTGACTGGCTCGTGTTTTTGGCTGAACATGGAACTGAGGAGTTGATTATTACAAACTGGTATGGTGACCCAGTTACGATCCCAACCCAACTTTACTCTCGTATCGAATTGAAACATATGGTACTTCATCTTTGTGCTATGGCTACTTTGGAATATTTTCATGGCTTCCCAAATCTACTGAGCTTAGAATTAATTCATGTAAATTTCCTAAGCGGTACAGTTTGGGACTTTATTGCTGGTTGTCCCTCACTTGAGTCTCTTAAAATGAATCGTCCTAGTACAAACGAGATGAGACTATGGGATATTGCAAAACTTAGGAATTTGAAGAAGTTGGATTTGAGATTCTGTCTTTATAATGTTGTGACGACAATCACAACATCCGATATCTTTCAACTGACAAGACTACAAAATCTTGAGACTCTTTCTTTGGAATTTGGTGATTGCACGGTAAGAAAAATCTGAGTTTTACAACTTATAATTACAATGTTAAAGAAATGTGTACACACTAATGAAATTTAATTTTTAAAACTTGTTGTAGTTGATACATGAAGCTAATTCTAGGATGAATGATCCTTTTGTAACCCTGATTAACCTTAAGCTGTCCGATGTCGATTTTGGGAATAGTGTTATGGTAGCGTTCACCATTGTAATGATTCGGGCATCTCCAAATTTGAAAATGCTGGATACCAGAGTAAGTGTAATGTTGTATTGCATATGTATCAAATAAACATTCCTAAATTGCCATGTTTCGTATCTCAACACTATTTCATTTTTCAGGCTGCAAACACGCTTAGTGTTTTACCTTTGGAAAAATTTTCTAATGTTGTAGATAGAAACACATTCAGCCATGGCCAGCTACAGACCGTGGTATTTCGAGATTTTCCTAGAACAGAGCATGAATTAACTTTAATAAAGTGTATACTTGCGTGTTCCCGGACGCTAAAGACAATCAATATCAGGCAAAGCGATAGGAGTCATGATAGGAATGAAAATATCAAGAACAACTGGGAGTTGGCTAGGAAGCTGTTGAAACTCGAACGAGCTTCCCCCACAGCCATGGTAGATTTCTTTGAGTGATTTTAGTTTATTTTTCGGTTGAACAGGCTATGACAATTCATATTGTAATAATAATTGATTTTCAACTTTATGTTCTTCTTCATCTTAAATTCTTGCATTGAATTTGAATTTTAAATAGTATGATAATATCATAATATATGAATTGATTAATCTTTGAAATTTTACTAACTCTGATATTAAGACACTCTGATAGTAATACAATATCATATATCTATACAACTAACACTGATAGTAATACAAATATCTTGAATGTCAAAAATATACTTAAAAACAACATGAATTAAAAAAAGCAACATTATTGAAAAACTATATTAAAATTAAATGTAAAACTTTGACTTAAATTGATATTTTAATATTTGACATGTATGTAAAGGCAAAACTAAGTCTGATATTAAGACAATATTAATAGATATACCTCATTATAACATGCAATTATAAAATAAAAAAATTAAAAAATAGGATGTGAATATCAATATTTTGTTTAAGACACTCTGATATTAAAATAGTGTGATATATTAAGACAACTAACTCTGATATTAAGTCAATATCATTTATTAAAAAATGTGAAATTTTAAAAAAAAAAAAACCTAATCTACAAATTTACATTCTGAAATATATGTCAGTTGCAAATTACTTAATAAATGTAAACTAACTATGATATTAAGAGAATATTAATATGTATACGTCATAGAACATCCAAAATAATAAATTTTTTTGATTTTGATTTTAAATATTTTGTTTCAAAACTATGATATCAATAGAATATCATATATTAAGACAACTAACTCTGACTTTGATATTAAATCTGATATTAAAAAAATATCTTTATAAAGAAAAGTAATTCTTATATTAAGACAATATTAATTTTAAATAGTATGATAATATCATAATATATGAATTGATTAATCTTTGAAATTTTAGTAACTCTGATATTAATTGAAATTTTACTAACTCTGATATTAAGACACTCTGATAGTAATACAGTATCATATATCTATGCAACTAACTTTGATAGTAATACAATATCTTGAATTTCAAAAAATATTGAAACTTACTCATTAAAAATATTGAAATTTACTACGTCATAGGCCAACTAACTCTGATATTAAGAGAATATCAATATGTATACGTCATATTAAATTTTTAATATCCAAAATATTAAATTTGTTTGATTTTGATTTTAAATATTAACATAATATTAAGACAACTAATATTTTAAATAACTATATTTATGAAATATGATAGTTATATTCATTAATTTTTGTGTATAGACAAAATCAACTTTGAAGATTATCTATCATATATGTTAGTTGGAAATTACTTTAATTTCTTTGAATTTCTATGACATATATGTCAGTTGGACATAAAAGTAAATATTTTGAGTTTCGAGAAGATATTTTTCATTATTATAAAATCTGACATGTATCATAGCGTGTTATGCATCTAAGTTTCCAACAGATAGTCAAACTAGTTAATGAAACATATATGCAAATATTTATACGTCATAGGCCAACTTACTCTGATATTAATAAAATATTAATATATATACGTCATATATATTTTACAAAAAATATTAAATTTGTTTCATTTTTTATTATAAAAATTTTGTTTCAAAACTATGATATTAACAGAATATCATATATTAAGACAACTAACTCTGATATTAAAAATTTGATTTTGTTTTTAAATAGAAAGGGACGCTTAATATTTTTTCTCATAAAATCTGATATTAAGAAAATATCTTTATTAAGAAAGTAACTCTGATATTAAGACAATAATAATTTAAAAATAATATGTGTTATATTTAATATTTTAAATAACTATATTTATGAAATATGATAACTATATACATTAATTTCTTGTGTACAGTCAAAATCAACTTTAAAAATTATCTGACATATATGTCAGTTGGACATAAAAAGTAATATTTTGTGTCTCGAGGAGGTACTTTTCATCATTATAAAATGGGAAATGATTTGTACACTCCATTTTTTGATTGGCACACTCCATGCTGTGCATTGAACAGTTGTACAGTTTATAAATTTTGCTTTATAGAGTTGTACATTGGAGTGTGCAAATCAAATCAAAATGTGTACAAATCATCTCCCTTATAAAATCGAGGAGGTACAATAAAAACACAATAATATATTAAAAATTGTCAAAATTAAACACCAAACTTAAAAAATGTTTTAATAGAAAGTGATGATTAATATTTTTTCTCAGAAAATCTGACATTAAGAAAATGTCTTTATTAAGTAACTCTGATATTAAGACAATAATAATTTAAAAATAATATATGTTCTATTTAACATTTTAAATAACTATATTTATAAAATTTAAAATTTATTTTAAAATAAAGTTTATTTTAAAAGTTACATGCCGTGAATAAGTCTATATATAACATTGATATTGAAAGTAATCTCATTTTTCGAGTTGTCATGTTAAAAATAATAAACTGTTTTTTCAAAATGAGTAATGGTTTCGTGCCATTTACAGAGGTGCCTCCATCAATTATTATTCATATCTTACAATCTATGCACAATTCAACTCGTGATAGGAACCATTTCCAGGAGACATTAGAAAGTATACCCAGTATACCATCATATTTAGTTCATTTTATCATGGGAAGGTACCGTGAAGATGTTCTCCAACTTGAAGAACAAGATATAGTTGAAATAAATGGTGTTTTAGAACAAAATATGATTTTTGATGGTTCGGGATTCACTAAAGAAACTATAAGGAAAAATCTTCATGACAATATAACGCTTGACAAGGTTGAAGGCGTTTGTGCGATTTGTTTAGAAGAATACAAAGAATATGAAAGCATAAGCACATTGATTTGCAGCCATGAGTTTCATGCAGATTGTATTAAACGTTGGATGCTACACAAGAACATTTGTCCATTATGTAAAAGTGTCGGACTGAATATCTAATAGAATTATTTAATATCACAGTAATGTTAATTCTTATGTAATGTTAATTCTTGTTTTGAAAATTTTATATAATGTTAATTCTATCTATATATTTTACTTCACTTATTGTTATAATAAAAATTAATAATGTAATGTAGTGTTAAAAGTTTATCTTAAAAGGAATAAGAAATATAACAAGAGCATACAACTAGTATTGAAAAATATCATCAAACATGAAATTACAAATAAATATCTTCAGTTAATACACCGATAATTATAAATCTTCATATAAAATCTTCAACGACTTCTTATATGCCTGAATTTGGTCGTTTTTGATGAGAATATACACCTTCAAAAAAATATTGTCTTCAATCTGATCATGGTAGATAATATAAGTAAACCATTTCTTATACAAGTGAAACATAACATCATTTCTTGCACGCCAAACTGAAACGAATGTTATGAACATGTATATATTAAAATTTCTTTAAAGGTACTCCAAAAAGTATTAGAGGAACGACACTGAATTGTTAGTATTTAAAATCTCTTTTGTTTGACTTATAAAGTCAACAGATTAAAAATGTAACAAAAATTCAATATTATAACAAAAGAAACACACAAAACATATCAGTTAAGCTACAAAACATAGCATATCTTGGAAGGAATTCACTGAAATAAACTTTAATTAATTTACATTAATTTATATTTTAATAAAAACCATTAAAATTAAAATTTTTCTACAATAACAATTGATCTTTATCTTCATATTATTCTTCATCTTCATTTCTTTTTAAAAATCTTCATCTTCATCTTCCATAATTGATCTTCAACTTCATGTTCTTCCGTTTCTTACATTATACGAGTAATAACTTTTATTAGGAGTAGGCACACAAAGATACCTTGTATCAACAATGTTGGACTTCCATCTCTCGGGTTTAAGGTCTTGTCTATCATTACACATGTGGCACCGTTTTGTATCTACACAACATGGAAGAAGGTTTTTTAGACTTCATTAAAAATATGATTTTTTATGGTTCGGGTTTGACTAAAGAAACTATAAGGAAAAATCTTCATGAGAATATAATGCTTGACAAGGTTGAAGGCGTTTGTACGATTTGTTTAGAAGAATACAAAGAAAATGAAAGCATAAGCACATTGATTTGTAGCCACGAGTTTCATTAAGATTGTATTAGAGGTTGGATGCTACACAAAAACATTTGTCCATTATGTAAAAGTATCGGACTGAATATCTAGAAGTACTATTTAATATCACAGTAATGTTAATTCTTATGTAATGTTAATTCTTGTTTTGAAAATCTAATGTAATGTTAATTCTATGTTATTTTACTTCACTTATTCTTATAATAAAATTATCATGTTCTATTTAATAAAATTAAAAGTTTATCTTAAAACGAATAACAAATATAACAAGAACAGACAACTAATCTTGTAAAATATCTTCTGTTAAGACACCGATAATTTTAATCTTCATATAAAATCATCAACGACTTCATATATGGCTGAATTTGGTAATTTTTGATGAAGAACATACACCTTCAAAAAATATTGTCTTCAATCTGATTATGATACATATTTGTAGTTTGGAATAACTCATCACCTTCCAAAATAACCAAAATTGGATAATAATGTTATCCAAAAATGCTTTGTTAAAGTGCATTTGATACGAATGTTATCAACAAATGCTTTGTTAGAAAAAGCAAAGTTGAAAAGTTACAAATACTTTCGGTAGAATATCTAGATTTCGATTAAAAAAATAAAAAAATAAAAAAATCTTCCAAAGATAATAAATTATCGATGATACGAAAAAATAGATTTTTAATATAAAAAACAATCATTATATTAAAGTTGCAAAAAAACATGAAATGAAAATGAAGAAAATTTTTGTTATTTTTTTCTATGTGTGATTGATGAAATATTTATAGGCAAAAAAGACAGTCATTTGTACAAACGAATATAGAGAGCCCTTAAAAAATAAATAATATTTAAAGTACAACTGCTTACTTTATTTGTTCATATTAAAATATTTTTATGTTTTTCATATTAAAGGCTATGTACGTTATTTTTAAAGTACAAGTGCTCAGCTCTAGTGGTATTTTTTATTTTTATTTTAGACTGTTTTTTCGTAAATAATATTCTTAATAATAAAAGAAAAAAATTAATACTAGCTGCATAATTAATAATATTCTTAATAGTATATTAAAAATTATATCCGAGAATCAAGTAAAATATTTTTCATAAGCTATTTTGAGTACGTTGCGCGTCATCTTGGACGTTCATACATTTCTATCAGAAAAAACTGAGCAACAAAGGTTATCAAATCAATGGCGATGGTAGATGAGCCGAGAATGCATCATTGTAATATTATATTATTCATAACATTCCTTTTCGTGTTCGTCTTTCTTCATAACAACCATATCCGAGAATGCCAAAGGAATTGAGACTCTGATCCTCCTTTCGAAGGCGATGGTAGATGCACCAATAATGCATCATTATACTATTATCAAATCTGAACTATAAGCAATCTCTATCTGGTGTAGATCATCTTTTGGAGAGATTGACATACCAGTTGACATTCTAGATGCTTAGATTTGATAAAATTCAGTAAAATATTTAGGTTTCAGTGATAATATAAATAAATACTCTAATTCCTCCATAATCAACAATAAGAGGTATAAAAATAAACTGGCCTTCATGAGTAATTAAAATATGCATTTCTGAAATCAAAAAAAAGAAGAAGAACATATAATCAGTCTAAAGAATTAAATAAACATAAATTATAAAGTTGTAAAGAAAAACACAAACCTTTTTGTTGAAAATAGCTTACTTAGATAAACACTTCTAAAAAAAAACCTTTTCTTAAAAAAGAGATGCAATATTCCTTTTTTTTAAACAATTTTTTTTGAGTACATTTTTGAAGTGGGAATGTTCAAATTTATATTGCAAAAATAAGGATAAGGTTGTTGCTTAAATTTATGTGTATCGTCTAGTCTTCTTACCCATGTGTCTTTTTTCTGACATTATATATTAGGTGATAAAAAAACAAATTTAAGTTACTGTGATATTAAATAATTTTTAAATACGATTCCAAATTTACATACTATTATAACTATGACATTTACATACTCTGATAATATTAATAGAATAGTTATTATAAATAATTTTTAAATATTATCTGAAATTTAGATACTATGATATCATTTAAAAGTGTGAAATTTTCATAGTAATATAATATTGAAACTTAACGTATTAAATTTGCCGATTCTAAAAAAAATGAAATGTAAATTAATTAAATTTGTAGCTAAAAAATATTTAAAAAAATCTAATATCACAGTACATCAAGTAAAACATTTTTTTTAAAAATAAAAAACAAAAATTAATATGATAATTATATTTATTAATGTCTTGTGTATTGTCAAAATCAACTTTAAAGATTATCACAGATAAAGTGATATTTTGTGTCTCGAGGAGGTATTTTTAATATGATAATTATATTCATTTACTTTTAATAAATGTAAACAGATATTCAAATATGTATACGTCATAAGCCAACTAAAAGTCTGATATTTAATACATTATTAATACGTATACGTCATAGAACATGCAAATATTAATTTTTCTTTGATTTTGGTTTTAAATATAACAACTAACTCTGATATTAAGATAATATAATAAATTAAGAAAAGTAAGTCTGATATTAAGATAATATCATAAATTAAACAAAGAAAATTTGATATTAATACAACGAGGCTTCATTCAACCCGTGCGATGCCCGGTATAGTGGTTGAGGGTTCATGTTTTTACCAATAATGTTGTATATGATGGTATTTAGATACATGTTAGATAATTTGCATTTTATTTATTATTTAGATTGCTAATAATGTTATCATTATTTTAATTTATATTATCTTTGTGGAATATCTACTTAGATGCCTAATAATGTTATAATTACTTTTGTATTTACATTACTTTATTTCCATTAAAAGTTTTTATTAACATAGTCTTTTCATATGTAGTATTTTAATTTGAGTAAGTTACATAAGTGTTTTGTTTCTTATTTATTTGTGTCTTTTGTTATTAGGAATTATATAACTATTTGTACTCTTCAATGGCAAATTTCGAGTTGTTAGAGAATTTGACGAATATTTCAGGATCATCAAAATTGCATGATTGTATGCGTTTGTGGTTTGTGCAACAGGCATGTGAAGATGATGCATTATCAAAGTTGCTTTTTGATTGTTGTCATCATTTGAGGCGTGTAATGGCTAAAAACAACACGATGATTTTGAACATGGAAGCGTTAGGTCATCGTGGTGTAGCTTTAGATTCGATCGATGCTTTGAGAAAGACGCAAGAGAGGCATCGTGTAATGCTTGAAAAATTAGTTACTTTGTTTTGGGAAGCTAAAGACGGTGTTCGTGAGGAAGAGTCAAATGCTAAAAAAATGAATGAGTTTAATTAGTAAATTTTATTTAGATATGTTTGATGGTATTAAAATTTTTAGTGTTTTTGCTTGTTTTCTTTATTACGAAATTTTTAATTAACGAAGATTTATAAATTATAAGCATGGATTTTAAGGTTAAGACGTTAATTGTAATGCATTGTGTATGCAGGGTTTGTTTTATATAAAATGTATAATTGAGGGGGTTATATTGCAATGTTGGACATCTTCCTAAATACTGCATTTCTCATTTATGCATGGAAACTTCAAAGTCTCCAGTAACACCCAAATTAAATGATCCAATGCCTCTTCAGTGTCTTTGTGTTGTTTTTTTTTCAACTTCTTATTTACGAACGTTAATTATTGTGTTTGTGTTGTTTTATTTGCAAATTCTTGTATACCCACCTTAATTATAATGACCACACAATTTTCTGTATATATAATCGAAGATCAATTACTATCTAACCCTAATTTTAACACACAACTCTATCCACAGTAACTCTAAAATCAAAATGTCAACCACACCGAATCTCGATGAATTGAAATCTCTCACTCAAACTGGAAAACTTGTTGATGCTTTCAGGCTACTGATAACTCACGCTAAAGCAGAGGAGGAAGGTTTGATTGCTCGTATTGGGGAGGAGAGCAGTCAGTTAAGGGCAGTGATTGAGAAACAGGAGCAGACAATCAATGAGACGGCTATCACTTTTTCTCGTTTCAATGTCGTGGCAGCAACTGGTCATGATGCTATCCTTGAAATACAACTGAAGGATCGCAGGAAACTTGATCTGTTGGCTCAACTGCTTGTTTTGTGTCGTCAAAGCTTGTTGGAGAAGGAGGAGCTTTTGGAGAAGCTGGATGAAGCTGAAAGTTCTGATGATGAAGATTAGGGCATGCTGGGTAGTTTCTGTTGTCTTTTGATGTATGTAGTTTGTTGGGTTAAGTTAGGTTTTATGTCAATGATGGGTATGTAAGTTGTTTAACTTTGTTAATGGAAGAACTGATCTATGATCAGTTATGTTTATGTTATATAATCAGATTATGTTTAAGTATTTTAATTTTTACTATTATTAATTTGTTTTAATATACATTAAAAAGGGTAAAGTAAAACCCTGTTGACTTTTTCTCTCACACATCTCTCACACTTGGTAAAACTACCGAATAACGCCTAAATAACATATTTAGGGTTTTTAATCTAACGCCAAATTGATCCAGATTTATAGTAATAGATATATTTTTTTTGAGGGTTATGATAAAGGATCTGATTATCTGTCGATTGATTCCAATATTTCAGGTATTCGATTTCATTATGATCAAATTAAGCGTGCATATTTAAATGTTTGAATTTATTGAGTGTTACTTGGTTTATGATGTTTATTGATTTAAGAATGATATGGGGTTATTTTTTTTTCGATTAAATTGAACAAATAAACATATGTTTTACTTATCGGTAGAAATTTGTAAGAGTTTGAAGTTTTTTATGTATAGTGTTTAAGATGATGATGGTATCTTGAAACAAAGAACATTAATTTCTTTATCACTTTGGATTGTTGTTTTTAACGAATGTTAGAATGTTCAAAACCATTTACAATTAATATTTTTAAAGTCCAATTATGTGTTAAGAATGAGTATGATTTTCTCAGGCGAAATTTTGGTTGTTTTAAGGTTTATAGTTAAGTTTTGGTTATCAGTAAATTTGTTGAATTGATTTTAAGCTCCTTATGTGACAATTTTAATTGTAATATACAGGAAGAAACTTAAACTTAAAACCGGTAAGCATCTGAGGAAATGAGGATGATGGTGGGGTGTTTTAGCTTGGTTAGTGGTGTCGCGTGGTGAATGATGGTAGCTGTGTGGTGGCGCGTTATGCTGGATGGGAATAATAATAGGGCGAAAGCAGTGGAGATTATGGTGGTGATGAGGAGGGTTGTGGTGATCACGGTGGTGATTGGTGTAATCGTTGTGTAGGTTAAATGGGTTATTGGTGATTAAGGCTGTTTGTGTTGAGACCCTCTTCAGATCGGAGGCTATTCATTTTGGCACATTCTTTAATCAATATCTCTTAACTAAGAGTGTTGTGCCTCGTTTTCGCATTTATCTTTACAGCAATGTAAGTTTACGTTCTTTCCTTTAAGATTAACTTTTCTTTGGTCGAGAGGGTGCAAACGGTGTGACTAACTTCTTGATCTGCCTCCTTCAGAGGTGTGAATACCTGCTCTGGTCACACCCAATTCTCTTAACCGAGTCTTGTTAATCTTGGGTGTGTGTTCTGTTTAATCCATTAATTGTGGTTGTTTAGCTATTGTCTTAGTTTCTGGCAATGAGTAGGCTGAGGGATTGAAAAATTGGTGTTAAATTATTAGTGGTTATTTGTGTTTGAAGGTGGTTGTTTCTTTTGTAGCACGGTAAGTTTATGTTATTTCCTTTAAGATCAACTTTTCTTTGGTCGAGAGGGTGCAAACGGTGTGACTAACTTCTTGATCTGCCTCCTTGAGAGGTGTGAATACCTGCTCTGGTCACACCCAATTCTCTCGGCTGAGTCTTGTTAATCTTGGGTGTGCGTTCTGTTTGTCTTAGTTTATGGCGATGAGTAGATTGAGGGATTGAGAAGTTGGTTTTGTATTATTGGTGGTTATTTGTGTTTGAAGGTGGTTAGCTTTCTGAGTACAGTTTGGTGTGTTTAACTTTTGAGTCTAAGTGTATCATAGTAATTTTTTGTTGTTTTTTTAAGCTGTATAGTTAAGTCGCGCCTACTACAGTTTGTGGTTATTTGATTAAAGAGTAACTGTGGTGCGGTATGAATACATGTTAAGAGTTGGAACAATATCATGGACTGATGCACATTATGAGTGTTTGTGGCAAACAACCAAGTAATAATAAATAACTGTTGTTTGAACATCGCATATAGTTACTACGTTAGGTTGCTGAATGTTTCTTTGAAAACAATGTTACACGTGCAATTCTTAAGCTCTGGGTCCTTGTCTTCAACCATTAGTATCTTAAGGCCGTCAGGGCTGGTAACTCTAGATAGCGCCACATAAAGCTGACCATGGCTGAATACGGGAGTAGGCATATAGAGGCCAACGTAATTAAGTGATTGACCCTGACTTTTGTTAATTGTCATTGCATAACATGGTCTTACAGGGAATTGTCGCCGTTTTAGAATAAATGGCCACTTGGATTGCGTTGATGTCAGTATAATCCTGTGTATAACAACGTTATCCCCTATATTTGAACCTGTAAGCACCTTAGCGTGAATAACAAACTGGCCTAGATCTGTGATGAACAACCTTGTTCCATTACACAACCCTTTGGTTGGATTGATGTTCCGCAATAGCATAACTGGCAATTCCTTTTTTAAGTGAAGAGCATGTGGGGGCATACCGGGGAAATTTAAGGAATTAAGAAATTCAATAGGATAGTGTTCGTGCTGTTCTAGGCTATCTGTAGATGCTTTGCAAATCTCATCCGCGCTGTTGTATGTAACAGATTCCCCTGATAACTGTTTAAACATGTACTCATTGATGTCATCAGCGTCATCATTCCGAGGAGTTAGTATTGCCCTTTCTTTGAGGTACACATCGTCAGTTTGCCTCGTTGTAAAATCAGGGTATGTCTCTGTGACAATCTGTTTTATTGGACAATCCCACGATTTAATTAGGAACATTTCAGGAATGTCAATCCAACTTGGGTCGTCCTCTCCTTCTTTGCATTTTGCCGGCACGTTTCCATCCCCCACAGCCAAAACCCATCTATTGAAATCTTGTTTTCGAGTATCAAGCTGCCCATTCTCAGTATATTCGTTGACACGCATGCTACGTGTAAGTCTAAATACTTTGCAATGCTTCCATAGTTCAGATTGGTTTACGCACGATTGAACAATGTCTGCCCTGCTTCCTTTTGGTATAACTGGCAAAACTTGTCGAAAGTCACCTCCAAGCAATACTGTCACTCCTCCAAATATTCGATTCCTACTGTCAGGATCATGATATCCTAAAATATCCTTGAGCGTCTTATCCAATGCTTCAAAAGCATATTTTTGAGTCATCGGAGCTTCATCCCATATAATAAGTTTAACTTCCTGTATGAGTTCAGCCATATGTGTATTTTGTTTTATGCCGCATGTACTGTTCTCTAATAATTCAAGCGGTATAACAAAACGGCTATGCGCGGTTCTCCCACCTGGCAGTAACAATGAAGCTATTCCTACCCAAATTGAAAGTGTTAATCAGTAACAAATTTTTATCCATTTTAAAATAGTTAACTGTTTAAAACATACTATAAATTTATACCTGAAGATGCAACAGCGAGCACTATCATGCGTTCCGATCTTAATCTTGAGATGATACTCTTGTATAAAAACGTCTTTCCAGTTCCGCCTGGACCGTATACGAAGTAAAAATTCCCTTTTTTACCATGGACAGATTCAATCACCTCTTCATAGATTAAACGTTGTTCGGGATTTAACAATGAATGAAGTTCCTGATGTTCAATCTTACTCTGTTTCATGTCATAATTCAACACCTCACGTATGAGACGATTGTCCATGTTGGTTAGTAACCTTGGGTCAGGCACTGGTAGGTCTTGGAATTCAGATAAAGATCTACCATTTCTATTTAATAACTCTTGGATCTCTATCAAACAATAGTTCTTTATTTGCTCGTCTGTCAACTCCAACTCAGGATAATTGAACATTTTCCTTTTCTTGTGTAGAAGATCTTCTGATAGAAACTTCCAATTTTCTTCCCAAAATTTTAAAGGTCTGCTAACATCGCAAAATATTAAAATTGTTACAAATATGTCACGTAACTGTGGTCCAAACATCCATACACTTGCTTCTGATATAGCATATGTCCATTCCGTGTCATCATTTAAGAGGCCATACACAAAACATGCTTCCTTGAAAGTCGAACATAGTTTGTCGTGAACAGTCATGAGTTTTTCCCAAGAATCAGGACCTCTTGCAATGTTCAACAACATTCTAAGATAATATCGATCTCCAGACGCCGGGTGCGAGTAAACAATCTGACCGATGCATTTTTGCAATTTGCGTTTTTTCCATAGTTTGTCTTTCTCATGCCACACGTAATGTGTAGGTATCTCAGCATACGTATACTGATTCGCATTTGTATCACGCTTGTTTAATTCAAACCAATCAGTGAACATGGTCATGTCGATACCTTCTCTTTGAATTAGGGCGGGCAAGCTTTCCGAGTCACGTAGTGTGATTGCGTGCTGATTCGGCAAGTGGTAATTCAGCTTCATAACAGACGGATATGAGAAATGTATGTCGTATGAAAACAAACGCCACACCGCCTCACATGGAGCTAAAAAACGACAATTCAAATAGTTCTTTATTTCGTCAACCTCCAAAACTTGTACATTTGCTGTATCACCATCATTTTTTACATTCTCTTGTATAACAATTGTGGCTCTATCGGGACCTTTATTTAAGTACTTGAATAAGTACTTAATTGCTTTGGACCTGTTGCACCATTCCACGTTAATGTGGGCCTGGTATTTCATGAGGAGATAACGGTTGTGAGGCACCACATATCTGTTATCGTATTTGAATTTCCCTTTTATATGGTGAGCGTTATTATTCCTCCGGCGATAAATAGCATAACCATCATTATCAACAATTGTTTCAACCACAAAAGGTTTAGGAAAATGTTTTGAGCACTTACCCTCAGTTGTACATGGGGCTTTTTTTTCATCTTTACCGCAAGGTCCATGTAACATAAACTCAGTCACTACTTTATACCCATCCGGATCATTGATTCGACATGGTATCTCAGCTGTAATTATATCATTTATCTGGGTTGGGGTTTTGCATTTCAATTCTTCTTCAAGCCACAGTAGGATATGAGCATGTGGCAGTCCACGTTTTTGAAATTCTATGACATACACAACTGAAATATAATCGTAAACAAACATAAGATAATACACAATGTATATATAAAAGAGTAAACAGATTAAAAGCATGGTTTAATTTTTTTTTACCTCCTCGTGACTTGCCAAAAATATGAATTTTTGTAAGGTCATTTAACAGTTCAGTAAGTTTAATCTTGAACACACGTGTTGCCACTTCTGGACGGTCATGTACTTTTTGGCCCGGGACGTGTTTTAGCATTTCTGCAATCTCGGGCCATTTTGGATTAGCAGTGAACGTGATGAACAGGTCTGGATTCCCATACGTCCGGCATATAGCCATTGCATCCTGGTAGTTTTGCATCATATACCTTGGACCGCCTATAAAACTTTTTGGCAGAACGATTCGTTTTCCCAGTCCTGCTGCACTTGTATCCCCCCTTGTTACAGCGTCACAAACATTATGATATAGATCAACGCGTAACGTATCTTGATTTTTTCTGGTCCATTTTAGCCTCTGTTCTTCAACAGCCGCATATGAATCCACCAAGTATTGTTGGAATAATCGCCCACCTCTAAGCAGTGTAGTACCTTGGTTATTTCGCTGTTGTATGATATATGAATAGTATTCTTTCATTGTGACAAAAGCCCTTTTGGTCTTGCGAACAGACATGTTGTTGTAATATGGTATCTTTTCATGAAATCCTTCTTCCCCATATGGGAATAACAATGGATATTGAAGTGACATGTATTCTGAATGCAACTCAGAAATACGTTTCAAACCTTCATCCCTGTTAGTTACAATAATATCTCTTGTAGGAATACCATCACCAAAGTCATTAGTAATTAGAGCTGCTATTTTGGCCACGGTTGGTGCGTTGTATTGCCGAGATGTAGTATGTCCACTTATCAGCCGTAGTTGAAAGGTGGCTGCATTGTGGTTCTCGCACCAATCCCGAGCCATTCGAAATGCCTTAGCAATTGAATTTGATTGATCAAACATTTTAATTAAGCTCCCTACTATACTTGGATCTAACACAGATCCCCCATCTTTGTCTATAAAAGCTCTCATTCGGTTATTCACTTCATTTCCAGTGTCAAAAAAGTATAGCTGTGCATATTTAGGTTGAATTCCCTGTGTTGGAAGAAGAGAACCTATTCGATGATAGCTCTGGCCATTTACTCTAAAGGTATATGGACCCCTGCCCGTGTTAATTGAATGGTCTATTCTTGCTCCAAAAGATGTGTAACAAAACATGCCATTATATACCCTGATTTGGTCTTTGAATCTTAAACTTGCAGGATTATTATAGTCCATAAACTGTTTAAGAGGTGAAGGCGTTTCATTAAATCTTGGAAAAAGAAGTTTTCCCTCTTGACAGCAAATGGAAAAAGTTGGGTTGGAGGCGCTCTTTGATTTATCGCTTCTCTCCTGATACCACATAATCGCTTTGCAATTTTGACACTCAAATGATGGATGCCCAATATCATGGTAAACAACGGAAACACCTTGCCAAAAAAGGTAAATTTTATTGGGAATAACAACATTTTTATCCATCAAATAACATAAGCCATGAATTATTAAATATGAAATTACCTGCAGATGCATGTGCGGCTCCGTGTGCTTTTTTTTTAGCTGCACGCTGTGAGAGCGTCCATGTATGAATAACATTAAGGTATTATTCATTATTACGGAAACAATTGTGTGCCAAATGTAATTTGGTTAGTTAAACACCTGCTGATCTTCGTTTTTTATACATAAAGGGTTGATTTGAAGCATAAGGCATTTGACTCGCTGTCATATCTGGTAAATCACCCCCTGAGCGTGATGTTTGTCCTAACAAATTACGGTGAACACGCGAATCAGGTATCAATTGTTGCAACAATGTTGCACTATAATAATGTAAGTGAATGTTTGGCGCTGGTGTATACCTGTAAATGATTTGACAGTTTCATTTAGCCGCAAACCACAATAGCTTTGTGTTATTCCACTTTCACTGACAATTGTTTTCGAATCAATAACGAAAGATTTATGCAACATGTCTGACAGGGATGGAACATGAGCATGATCATTTTCTGACCCTGTAACGGAAAAACAAATATGGATTTAATCATATACATAATTGGGAGGTATAGTATTTTGTTAAATTAAAATGTACCTGTATTCATTTAGTATTTGGATGATATGTATCAATTATGCAACACATAACCTTGCAGGTTTGGAAAGATATAGAAGCAAGATGTATATTAAAGCATCTCTTGGGATTCTAGTGGTGAACTGATGCAATAAGTGTAATGAACAATGAAGAGGTTTCTATGGTAAGTATCTACAGGTTTTTATGATTCTTATTATTGCTTTAATAATGAGACTGATTTTTTTCCAATATAAAATAATAACTTGTTATGTATAATACACAAATTCAGGATGGTTAATCTATATAACATATGTAGAAAGTAAGAAACTCTTAATTGTTATAAAATAATATAGGAATAAACATGTTTAAAAAATTGCCTTATAAGATAAGTTTATATCACACTTGTCATGTATAAAATAATAATGTATATGTAAAGTAAACATATGTAGTGGATGGTATAAATACATATAAATAGAAAGAGGGTTTCAAACTCATATAATTCATACCAAACATAATGTTACAGTCATTATTTAACTCGTTAGGTATATAATAAAGTCGATTTTAGGCAATCTTGGTGATTGCATTAAGCAGCATAACCATCTTCAATATCTGTATCATTTCAGATTTAAAACAACATCGTCCTAACATTTGGGTAATTCCTGAAGGTTTTGAAAAATTATTTATTAAGTATTCACAATTAATCAATCACATGTATTCATGAATTTAGATGACCGGTTGTGTACTTTAAGTTGTTCAATTATTTAAAGGGTTGTATGAGTGAATGAAAATGGTGGATACTATAGGAGAGTTAGAGAATTATACAGAAATAGGATTCATTAATTGGATGTTTGGTTACATGTTCATCACATGAAAGGGTTATAGGAGTGATTAAAAAAGGGGATACAATAGGAAAAGTAGTAAACGACATAGATATTATTTTCATTAATATAAATATATGGTTCATTCACATATTTAGTTTGTTCATGAAACATTACACTTGGTAACCATGTCTAATGGAGAAACTGAAAAAGGACTAATAATTTTAAGATACCTAAACAAATATCTTGTACATTAAACATTACAATTGGTAACAATGTCTGATGAAAAAATCAAAAGAACCACAATTGCTTTCATGGTCATCTGGCATTACTAACACACATAGCTATTTGATCTCATGTAGAAATTGTCCAAAGCCACATTATGTTCATCTTGGAGGTACCTGAAATGGAGTTTAGCACAAAAACAAACAATATTTTGTTGGATGGCAAACCAAAACATGTTGTCAGAAAAAAACAAAACCAAATGTAATGGAACGGCTAATTATCGTGTCTTCCAAACAACAAATAAAACAAAAGTAAAACAAAATCCCAAGAGTAGTTTTTATCAAATGTATTATTATTGTCAAAAGCATTCGTTTTATAAAGGCTTGATGGGACGCTCATTGGATGGGGTCATTCAGATTCTTCAACCACAAACCTGTTTACAAAATATATAGGGAGAAACGTGTTATTATGCAGGCAAACGTAAAAGGGATAGCGGGAAAAAAGTGTAAGTCAATACGTGCTAACCGTCTATGTTTCATCTTGGCGGGCAGGGCGCTGTTATCCCCATCCTGCTCAATGTCGACAGTTATCAGTTCAACAACCGCGTCCAAATTATCAATATCAACACTGCATACAACGGAACATGATTATTATGTTAGATGTATTGTAGTAGTAAGATAGATAGGGTAAAGATATTTTGTTGTCACCCAAAGGTTTTAAGATCGCTGACCTGTCATCTTTATTATCATTTGCATGGTTGGTCTTTATCAGCCGTTTGAACGGTGGGCTGGATGTTGAAGATGTAATATTACTTGCAATATCAGACGCATCACCTTGTACATCATTAACCGGCAGTAGTCCATGTTTTGTAGTTGAATCATCAACAACCACCCTGCAAACAATGGAATTCTATCAGTAAGTGACTTTATACAAATACATGTTGTATTGTTTTTTTTTGGTTTCAAATACCTTTTCCGTTTCCTATCCTCTACAGGCTTGGACGGTGTAGTGAGGGTTGGCGATCGAGCGGGTGACTTGGACGATGAGCATGTAACAGCGGTTTCATTGTCAACGGTGATTGCGCTGGTGGGTTCAGCTGATGTATTATGTGAGTCAACTTCCCAACACGTAAAACTCTCGAATGTTCCATATTCATAATACGTGTGAGATTTGATTTCAAACATGTGTGTTGTCCCAATGAGGTCAGATATAGGTGATGGCAAGTTTGCATGATCGTCTGAACCCTGTAGATTAAGTGGTGAGTAATGGGAATGATGTAATAGTGTGTAATTAAGCGGGGATTTATAACTGTACCTCATCCTCATCGGACACTAACGCTGAAGCTGGGAACCCGATCAATCCAACAGACGCATCATCAAAAAGGACCACAACAGTCTGCTCGGTAGCATCAGATATACCAAGTTCAAGATGATATCTGAAGGAAACATTCAGCGCATGGTAAATGTCAAGGTGAGCAATTTTATATAATACATTAAAACAATCAAAATATGAAATGCAAATATGGCATTACCTTATTACCGGGTATTCAACTGGTCTGCTGCATGACTTGCACCAAAATCTCCCATTCTTTCTAGTAGCCCCTTTCCTGCAGTTGTCTCCCCCGCACGATGGGAAATTCCATCCCTTTCTAGTACGCACATTATCAATCTTGGCCTTAATTATGAAAGCGGCAGACTGTGTATAAATTAGATTCGTAAATGTTGTGAATTATAAAGATAATATAGAGATGACGAATGCATAATAACACATACATCATTCCTTTTATTTCGGGCCCACATAAGAAGATTCTCGATAGATCCTTCTCTTGGTTCAGAGCTGTCTACCCGCAAAGATCCTTTTGAGGCATCAGTTATGCTAACAAACAATTGTATGATTTGTTAAACTTTGCTGGTTTTAGGATATATTCAATAATAAGAATTAGCTTCTCACCAAGTCTCTGTATTCAATTCTTTAATCGCAGGAATGTCGACGGAATCTAGGAGTTGGGTGGATGAACTGCTGGATAGATAGAGCTTATCTAGAAGGTAATATCAAAGGTAAATGTGTAAATGAAAAGTGTTGAACATGCAAAAGGTAAATAGTCCATAACCCACTTACTGTTATATTGCTTTGCAGAGGTTGAAGTCACCACAACAGGACACATGCCAACGTGCGTCGCCTTCTTCTCAATCAACACATCAGCAAGCCCTCCCCACAGGGTCACCCGTATGGACTGGCCCCTGATTACAAAGGGAATCGAAACAAAAGAACAGTAAGTTTCCTATTACATATTGGCAAAAAAAAATTCATTTTCACAACATCCTTTGCAACAAATATAAACTTCAACCTATGATTCGCCAAGTAGAAATCAAGGTTTTTGGCTCCTGTTTTGGTGTAGTTCATCCTACCCACATTTGTCACATAACCTACAGCATCTGAAAGGTAAAAGCTTTTATAGCAACAATATTTAAAAAAAAAATTATTTTAAGATACCTAAACAAACACCACATTACCAATGAGATATTTGTTTTCCGTGGGCTTTATATGATCAAAATCAACCAATTGTAACGGATACCTAACAAATCCCTTAGATATAACCAAAGATTTCCTTATGCTTGTTGATCCATTAAACTCAAGCATGAACGTATCGTCCTTCCTGATACGAAAATCTTCTTTGTTTTGCATGACTACAAAATTTTTGACCGAATATATAGCACCCTCTTTTAACTTCAAGAAATTGTGAGCTACTGTTGCTTTGGCGGTACAGTGGATAACATTTCCCTGCATAAAAAGCATGTAAGAAAAAATTGACAAACAACAGACATTTTATAACTTTTGTATTACAGGTTGGCATTATTCAGGTTTTTCACAGATGGTGATGGATGTCAACATACTTTAGCATCGGACACCAAGAAATCAGTGCTCAAGTATCGGCCTGAAGGAGCATTTATATCCTACATCCTACAAAGCATCACTACGATCGTGCCGGTCTCATCCAATTTCAATTCGTCCAGTAACAATAGTGCATTAGGTCCTCCGTTTTCTAAGGCCATAATTATAGAGATAACGGTCCTTTTTTCACTTGTATGCCTACCCAGAATGAGTGTGCAGATAATGGGTTGTATGGGTTGTAAGGCTTATTTATGCAGGTTCCATTTAGTAATGTTTTAATTCTAGATTGATCCATATTCTTTGAGGTTGCAAATTGGCAGCCCTTTTGTGCTTCCAACATTGAATACGTGTTTAGTGTGAACGTCCGAGCATTCAATCCAGGGTTATATTTCATTCAAGTCGAGGCTCTTCATTGCACAAACTGGAAATTTCTTTCAACTCGAGCCTCTTCATAAACCAAACTGAATTTGCATTGAATATGAGGGCATACTAAACCGAAATCATTTGTAGTTATTTTGGTATGCATAAAGATGTATGTACGGTACTTTCGGTTGTGCACAACCCCCCTTGCACATTAAATTAAGGGGGATAAGCTTTAAGTAGTATAGATATTAATATCTTGTTTCAGTCATTCATTTTATAACAACTAACTCTCATATGGCTTAGAGTACTCTTTTTAATACTGCTAATCGATAAAATGAAAATTAGCAAAATAAAGTGTATACTTGCGTGTTCCCGGACGCTAAAGACAATCAATATCCGGCAAAGCGATAGGAGTCATGATAGGAATGAAGATATCAAAAACAACTGGGAGTTGGCTAGGAAGCTGTTGAAACTCGAACGAGCTTCCCCCACAGCCATGGTAGATTTCTTTGAGTGATTTTAGTTTATTTGTTGGTTGAACAGGCTATGACAATTCATATTGTAATAATAATTGGTTTTCAACTTTATGTTCTTCTTCATTTTAAATTCTTGCATTGAATTTGAATTTTAAATAGTATGATAATATCATAATATATGAATTGATTAATCTTTGAATTTTTAATATCCAAAATATTAAATTTGTTTGATTTTGATTTTAAATATTAACATAATATTAAGACAACTAATATTTTAAATAACTATATTTATGAAATATGATAGTTATATTCATTAATTTTTGTGTATAGACAAAATCAACTTTGAAGATTATCTATCATATATGTTAGTTGGAAATTACTTTAATTTCTTTGACTTTCTATGACATATATGTCAGTTGGACATAAAAGTAAATATTTTGAGTTTCGAGAAGATATTTTTCATCATTATAAAATCTGACATGTATCATAGCGTGTTATGCATCTAAGTTTCCAACAGATAGTCAAACTAGTTAATGAAACAGATATGCAAATATCTATACGTCATAGGCCAACTTACTCTGATATTAATAAAATATTAATATATATACGTCATATATATTTTACAAAAAATATTAAATTTGTTTCATTTTGATTATAAATATTTTGTTTCAAAACTATGATATTAACAGAATATCATATATTAAGACAACTAACTCTGATATTAAAATTTTGATTTTGTTTTTAAATAGAAAGGGATTCTTAATATTTTTTCTCAGAAAATCTGATATTACGAAAATATCTTTATTAACAAAAGTAACTCTGATATTAAGACAATAATAATTTAAAAATAATATGTGTTATATTTAATATTTTAAATAACTATATTTATGAAATATGATAACTATATACATTAATTTCTTGTGTACAGTCAAAATCAACTTTAAAGATTATTTGACATATATGTCAGTTGGACATAAAAAGTAATATTTTGTGTCTCGAGGAGGTACTTTTCATCATTATAAAATCGAGGAGGTAGAATAAAAACACAATAATATATTAAAAATTGTCAAAATTAAACACCAAACTTAAAAAAGGTTTTGATAGAAAGTGATGATTAATATTTTTTCTTAGAAAATATGACATTAAGAAAATGTCTTTATTAAGAAAAGTAACTCTGATATTAAGACAATAATAATTTAAAAATAATATATGTTATATTTAACATTTTAAATAACTATATTTATAAAATTTAAAATTTATTTTAAAATAAAGTTTATTTTAAAAGTTACATGCCGTGAATAAGTCTATATATAACATTGATATTGAAAGTAATGTCTCATTTTTCGAGTTGTCGTGTTAAAAATAATAAACTGTTTTTTTAAAATGAGTAATGGTTTCGTGCCATTTACAGAGGTGTCTCCATCAATTATTATTCATATCTTACAATCTATGCACAATTCAACTCGTGATAGGAACCATTTCCAGGAGACATTAGAAAGTATACCCAGTATACCATCATATTTAGTTCATTTTATCGTGATATAGTGTAATATCATTAATTAAACAATAAAATTTGATATTAATACAATATTAATAACTTCTGTCAGTAATTCATTTTATAAACAACTAAAAATATTATATGATTTAGAGTACTTTTTTAATAATGCTAGTCAATAAAATAAAATTTTTACATTCTATGATAATATATCATAGTATATGAATTGATTAATCTGTGAAATTTTATTAACTCTGATATTAATTGAAATAAATGTTCCAAAATTAATATAACATTTTTTTAAATAATATAATTAACCTTTAAATTATACATGGAAAATAAAATTTAAATATGATATTAAGAAATAAAATTTATTTTTATATATAGTATAATTAATATTATTTTTATTACAGATAAAGTGATATTGTATTGTCAAATCATTTTCAATAGTATCTGACATTGATAGCTCAAATATCATTTTGAAAGATATCTGCTAGGAATTTCTAAAGAATTACACTATTTTAATTTAGTGTGATATTAAGTTAGTGTGATATTATGTTTCTGACATATAACATTTTTTAAAATAATATAAACTTCTAACTTAAACATATTTATTAAAATAAATGTTCCAAAATTAATATAACATTTTTTTAAATAATATAATTAACGTTTAAATTTTACGTGGAAAATAAATTTTAATATGATATTAAGAAATAAAATTTATTTCTTATATAATATAATTAATATTATTATTATTACAAATAAAGTGATATTGTATTGTCAAATCATTTTAAATAGTATCTGACATTGATAGCTCATATATTAGTTTCAAAAAATGCTGCTAGGAATTTCGAAAGAATTACACTATTTTTATTTTTAGTGTGATATTAAGTTACTGTGATATTAATTTACTGAGATATTAAATTTAATATCATAGAACATAAAGATAATTTATATAGAAAAATATTTGAAAATAAACTTCTAACTTAAACATATTTAATAAAATAAATGTTCCAAAATTAATATAACGTTTTTTAAATAATATAGCTCAAATATCATTTTAAAAAAAAAATACTAACATCAAAAACTACTCAAAAATATATTAAATTAGAACATGTATATATTAAAATTTCTTTAACCGTACACCAAAAAGTATTAGAGGAACGACACCGAATTGTTAGTATTTAAAATCTCTTTTGTTTGACTTATAAAGTCAACAGATTAAAAATGTAACAAAAATTCAATATTATAACAAAAGAAACACACAAAACATAGCATATCTTAGTAGGAATTCACTGAAAATAAACTTTAATTAATTTATATTTTAATAAAAACCATTAAAATTAAAATTTTTCTACAATAACAATTGATCTTCATCTTCATATTATTCTTCATCTTCATTTCTTTTTAAAAATCTTCATCTTCATCTTCCATAATTGATCTTCAACTTCATGTTCTTCCGTTTCTTACATTATACGAGTAATAATTTTTCAAAATGATGTACTCTCCCCATTCAGAATATGAATCTGAAGAGATTGAAACACTTGTAATTATAAGAAAAGAATAAATTATAAGTATATACTCAATATTCATATAATTTTTTCTTATCACAATATGAATAAAAACATTAATAAAAAAGTGGAAATGTGTCAAGCTCAATAGATTCAGAATATTTTAAAATACTCTATACACCTATCTAACTTATTTTTCAGATTCTGCATCTCTCTTGTATTTTCTTCCTATTGTTACACATGTGTTTAACTGAAATACATGTTCCATACTAGCAATCGTCATATATAATAATAATATATATTTCAGACTGGCATACATTACATGTATTAAGAAGATGCATTTTTGATAGTACCAACACAGTAAATGTAATTAGACAATACAATAACATCCATACTAGGGAATCTTGATGTCAAAACAATTACTCATTATAAAATAGCATAAAAGGGCACATATTTAGGGGCATACCCGTCAACTATGTGGCGGCTGAAAACTATGGCATCTGCTCCAAGCCTCATAGAACTGGTTTTGAAGCTGAATATGAATGTTCTGAACAAATGCTTTGTTAGATTGCATTTGAAACGAATGTTATCAACAAATGCTTTGTTAGATAAAACAAAGTTGAAAAGTTAGTTGAAGAAAAACTTATAGGGTCCTGAAATATAATGATTGATAAACATTTTTTTCTTCAATAACAAATACTTTCGGTAGAATATCTAGATTTCGATTTAAAAAATATAGAAATAAAAAAATCTTCCAAAGATAATAAATTATCGATGATACGAAAAAATAGATTTTTAATATAAAAACATTCATTATATTAAAACTGCAAAAAAAACATAAAATGAAAATGAAGAAATTTTTTTTTATGTTTTTCTATGTGTGATTGATGGAATATTTATAGGCAAAAAACATAGTGATTTGTACAAACGAATATAGAGATCCCTTAAAAAATAAATAATATTTAAAGTTCAACTGCTTACTTTATTTCCTCATATTAAAATGTTTTTATGTTTTTCATATTAAAGGTTATGTACGTTATTTTTAAAGTACAACTGCTCAGATGTAGTGGTAATAATATTCTTAATAGTATTTTAAGAATAAAAATATTATATTTAGTTAGTATTAATTTTTTTATTAAAATACAAAAATTAATATGATATTTTTTATATATAATTCAATTTAAATTATCTAACTTTGATATTAAGATAATATCATAATTAAACAATAAAATTTGACATTAATACAATTTTTATTTACTCTGATATTAATTGAAATTTTACTATAGCATATATCTAGACACTGTGATAGAAATACAATATCATATATCTCTAGACAACTAACTCTGATATTATATATTTGTATAGTCAAATCATTTTAAATATTGTATTGTCAAATCATTTTAAATAGTATCTGACATTGATAGCTCATATATCAGTTTGAAAAAATGCTGCTAGGAATTTCGAAAGAATTACACTATTTTAATTTATTATGATATTAAGTTACTGTGATATTAAGTTACAGAGATATTAAAAATAGTATCTGACATTGATAGCTCATATATCAGTTTGAAAAAATGCTGCTAGGAATTTCGAAAGAATTATCTGACATATATGTCAGTTGCACATAAAAAGTAATATTTTGTGTCTCGAGGAGGTACTTTTCATCATTATAAAATCTGACATGTATAATAGCGTGTTATGTATATATGTTTTCAACAAATACTTTAATATTTAACGTCAAAATTTATCTTAAGTCACTAAAGTTTTAAAGTTGTCATCCAGGTTACTAACTCTGATATTAATTGAAATTTTACTAACTGTGATATTAAGACAGTGATAGTAATACAATATCATATATTTATGCAACTAACTCTGATAGTAATACAAATATCTTGAATGTCAAAAATATATATAAAAAAAACATGAATTAAAAAAAGCAAACATTATTGAAAAACTATATGAAAATTAAATGTAAAACTTTGAGTTAATTTCATCACTATTTGACATGTATGTAAAAGTAAAACTAAGTGTGATATATAGACAATATTAACAGATATACCTCATTATAACATGCAATTATTATAAAAAAAAAATAAATAAAAAATAGGATTTGAATATTAATATTTTGTTTAAGACACTCTGATATTAAAATAGTGTGATATATTATAGAGAACTAACTTTGATATTTAATCTGATATTAAAAAAATATCTTTAAAAAGAAAAGTAATTCTGATATTAAGACAATATTAATTTAAAATAGAATGATTATATCATAATATACGAATTGATTAATCTTTGAATATTTACTAACTCTGATATTAGTTGAAATAACATTTTAGTGTGATATTAAGTTACACTATTTTTATTTTAGTGTGATATTAAGTTACTGTGATATTAATTTACTGAGATTTTAAATATATTAAATTAGAACATTTATATATTAAAATTTCTTTAAAGGTACACCGAATTGTTAGTATTTAAAATCTCTTTTGTTTGACTTATAAAGTCAACAGATTAAAAATGTAACAAAAATTCAATATTATAACAAAAAGAAACACACAAAACATATCAGTTAAGCTACAAAACATAGCATATCTTGGTAGGAATTCACTGAAATAAACTTTAATTAATTTACATTAATTTAAATTTTAATAAAAACCATTAAAATTAAAAATTTTCTACAATAACAATTGATCTTCATCTTCATATTCTTCTTCATCTTCATTTCTTTTTAAAAATCTTCATCTTCATCTTCCATAATTGATCTTCAACTTCATGTTCTTCAGTTTCTTACATTATACGAGTAATAATTTTTCAAAATGTATAAATTCATGTACTCTCCCCATTCAGAATCTGAATCTGAATCTGAAGAGATTGAAACACTTATAATTATAAGAAAAGAATAAATTATAAGAATATACTCAATATTCATATAATTTTTTCTTATCACAATATGAATAAAAACATTAATAAAAAAGTGGAAATGTGTCAAGCTCAATAGATTCAGAATATTTTAAAATACTCTATACACCTATCTAACTTATCACATTTCTGCTTTTGTACCATGGCGACATTCGGTAAAATATCTAGGTTTCATACCATGGTACTAACATGTATATAATAGATGTAGAAGAAAATTTAAAATGATTTTACACATATTTAAATAGAGCTTCTACATCTATTACAAATTTCGGTAAAATATCTAAGTTTCTTAGCATATAAAAAACCATAGAATAACCTCCAGGGTCGTAAATAATATAGAAAAATATAAAAATGAAGTACATGGTTGCACTAAATATGACTTTTAGTTTTTGTAGAATGAAAGAAAGATTTATGCTATTTCTTTGTAATGGAAGAGTTTAATTTTATAGAAGCAAAGTGGTAAACGAAAAGGCTCTTTTATAGGAACAATAAATGAGTTTTTTAATTGATTTGATCGAATCTCGAGGAAAAAAATAATAAATGGCTTCTTATCTTTTTATTTTTAAACTCATAAAGTATTTTAACATAATTAAATTAAACTGTTATATTTAATTAAACATTATTACATTACAAAACACATTGTTAAACATATTCAAAACATAGACATAAAAATCCTAAAAATTATCAGCATCAGCAGCAACTTCTTTGAGTATGTTGATAAGGTTTTTGGCACATTCATCCATCTCTTGATACTTATCTTTGACAATAGCATTATGATTTTTCAAATTCTTTAAACTGGTTATCATCTCTTGATATTTTGCTTCAGCATCAACATTAAAATCTTTGTAAATCTTAAAATCAGCTATCGCCTCTTCAAACGTAGCTTCCAAGTTAGCGTTATCATCTTCGATCCTCTTGAAACGAGCTTTCATATCTTCATACTCACATTCATACTGTGGGAGTTGTTCAATAATTGTCTTCCTCTTAGAAATCAGCTCTTCTTTCTCTCTGAAATTTCCTTCTATTGGAAAAGTCTTTTCGGGCTCACAAGTAATTACCATTTTATTGAAACGATCTATCATGTCCATCTCATCTTTCAAAAAAGAATCCTGCAAATTAGCACAATTCGGAGTGCATGTACCCTCTGGACAGAAAGAACACGGCATTTCAAGTATACGTAAATGATTGTGATGATTGATAACGTAAATTGATATAAATGTTACAAATATTATAAGTGCATTCAAAAAGTTAAAATGAGGTTTACTGAAATGGGCCTTATAAATTGGGCCTACTTTTATAAAACTGTTTTATAGTGTATTCAAACTTTTACATGATTTTTGTGCAACTGTTTAACATTTAAAAAAAAATCCAAGTATTTTTATATATGAAAGTAGCTAAAAAGTAGACTCACTATATCTACTCAGAATATACGTATATAACAGTGAATATTAAAAAAAAAATTACAATTTTGCTGCTTCCGTTATAATCTCCTCCTTGAATTTGTTAGCATCACTTAATAAAATCTTTACAGCATACAAATTTCTCAATGATGCCAACTCATCTTTACTTCCATTTTGCTTAAATATAGATCTCCATTGTTTGTCCTCGCTTCCAGAATAGAATTCAAGGTGCCTCATAGTAAAAATGCTACAATCTGTTTTATTTTTCGATGTTTGCCATTGCATTTCAAGTCTTCGAGGAACACACTTTGAAATCTGTTCAACCTTTGAGTGCTTTGAAACATTTAGATAATGACAAAACAATTTGAACTGAAAAACAAAAAATAAAAATTAAAAAATTAAAATATTAACCTTAAATTTGTTACATATATATAAAAATAATAATAATGATATTACCAGGTTTTGAGTTGTATTTCCATATATAGCACCACTTTCTTTTAGATTGTCAATAATGACAAATGACGGATTGAAGAGATTGAAGCAATAAACATAGAAATGATTTTGCCTACATACTGGGAAAAAAACCTGAAACAAAAAAAATTAAAATATTAATAAAGAGTATAATAAAATTCAAATAAGTATATATTGTAATATTAAAATTAAATTTAATAGTTTTAAATGGAAATAACATAATTTTTAATGTGATATCAGATAAAGTGTTACAAATGTTACTGCTGCTGCAACAAAATGTTGCTACTGCTGAAACTACTGCTAGTACAACTTCAATCACTGTTGGTTTAAAAGTTTTACTACAATTAATCGCATTAAAACAACCACAACCACAATAAAATCGCAGTACAACCGCTTACTAATATATAATTTGTAAATTTAGTAATTACTTAATTATAGCTCCTCAATTATTAAGTATAGATAAAGTACAACTTCTTGTTGTCTTAAAATATATGATTTCTAAAGTACAAATAGTTAATTTCAAATAAACTACTGTTGCAACAACAAAATACATAATGCAACAAATGTTAATACTGTAGCAACAAACAAATGTTTTGTCACATTTAATGATTTAAGAAAACAAAATTTAAACTTACCAGATTAACTGTCGATAGATTATTACAATTCAGAAAATTATTGCATGCAAAATTGATTGCATTCAAAAATTCTTCTTGTATCTTTTTATATCCAAGTCCCCTTTTTTCTCTTCGAGGTCCCTGAATTAAATTTGAAAATAAAAAGATTATAAACGCTTTGTTTTTTTTTAAAAACATTAATAAATAAAAAATAATAATAAAAAATGAAAAACAAGAAGACATACCATTGCTTCAGTGTTAAGAAATAATCTTAAGCATGATCCAGGACTTCTATATTTTTCTTGAAAATTCAACACAATAGTCCAAATATCTATTATGTTTGAGGTAATCTGTTTTGTTTTATTAATCAGATCTTTAAAATAGCTCCGATTGACAACACAATAAAAATCTGACCCAAAAAAATGCTCCCTGTATTAAAATAATAAAAATAGTTAATAAATTTTGTATGATTGTATTCTGATAATAATAACATTAGTTAATAAATAAAATAAATAAACAAATAACTTACGCAATTTTGCTGTTGTTCTTTTTCTTTATTAACTCTATCACAGACTTGTCGTTCTTATTTAATTTACTTTTTATATCAACTTTTCTAACATTGAATGGTGACTTCAAAACTGTTGTTGGATTCTTTTGTCTAATATTCTTTGAGTGTGTTTGTACATAAGTATCTACTTGTACAGAATCTTCATTATCAACTCTTTTGTTAACAATATTTCTTAAATTGTGAAGAGTTTCAGCTCCATCTATCATCTGCAAGTTTAAAATCAAAAAATAATTATAAGATGTAAAAAAAAATAATAATAACCATGTGCAATCTACATTACTTATTTATCATCTACCTGAATCCGTTGAATATCGTCGGACTCATTTGAATCCTCTTCTTCAGAATCATCATCATCAGATGACGAAGTTGACCGGAAAAAATTTATTGGCTCAGGACACTCAATTAAAGCCTATTACGAATAAAAAAAGAAAAACTTACATTAATAACATAATTTGTTTCACACATATAAAAATTTGTGCTCATATAAAATACTTACTACAGAATTACTTAATTCATTGAGTGCTTCAACAACAACCATAAGCTGAAATTATAATGTATGTTATTAAAATAAAAATAAGAACGACAAGTCTGTGATATATATATATATATATATATATATATATATATATATATATATATATATATATATATATATATATTTGAAATATTAATAAAATTAGTTTAATGACAGTGTATGTTATTAAAATAAAAATAAAAAATAAACAAATAAAATAAAATACCATTTTGTTCGAATTTGAAGAAGCTTCATGAACATGATCATAATCAAACCGATCTGCAAGCCCATCTATCTCTGGTTTTTCATCTGTCAGAGAAAGTAACTTCGTATTATTCCCATCTGTTTCTGAACTTTGATGTTCCTGTAAATTTAAAAACATTTCTAACAAAAATGAATTAAAATTAAAAAAAAAAAAGAAAAGAAAACAATTAAAAAGATTGTTACCTTTAAATCTTCGACTTCAAAATTCATTGCTTCTTCCTTGACCTTTTCAAATTCTGGATATTTTGATAAAGCTTTTGTCTTAAAATGTAATGCTCTCAAAACTCTCTTTTTGAATTTTGCATTTTGATCCGTTATGCACAACTTGAAAAAAACAACCATATGCAAAATCGAAAGATTAGTTATTCCTGAATAACTTTGAAAGCATTTCTTATTTTCCTTGTTTAAGTAACAAAGCCCCGCTTCAGGTTCTTCGTAATACTTAAGGTCTTGAAAGATGATACCATCTGGAACTCTTCGAAAACATGGACGATCTCCAGATAAAACTCTTCTACAACAATCTACAAAATACGGTTGATGAACAAAGGATGTGAAATGAGTCAACCCAATATATGATTGATAACACTCGTCAACTGTGATCTCATTCAGCATGTAGGCTTTTACGAAAATGCTTTGAATTTCTTTTATGATTTTTTTCTTCAGATTGCACTCTGTATTACTTTTGTAAATACATAACATAAAATATTTCCATTCTTGAAGTCCTAAAAAAGGAAGATCTTGATGCGAAATTGTGTCTTTTGAATTGTATTCTAACATCAGCGAGTATCTTAAAGATCCATTCACTTGCTCAACATCGACTTTAATAATATTTTTATATCCATAATGTCTTCTGAATCTGCAAAATTTCAAAACTTGCTCCATATTCCTTGAATCTAACGAAAGCTTACAGTCCAACAAAACTATCATTTCTTCGTTGAATCTCTGTTGAATACTCATACCTTCTCTTTTAATGATTTTGCTAACTTTTGCTTTCGTTCCTTCTTCTTCATATTCATCTGGATGTTCTTCCATCCACTCCTCTGCATACTTTATCAATTTCTGTCTATGTATATTGATCTCATGAAGCAAAAGCTTTGTAATGTATCTACTTCTCAACACATCCATCTGCATTCGACGATTTGGGTCATTTTCTACTAAAAGACCTGTTTCCCAATTTTCATCTTGAGCCTCATAAAGTTCCATATGTGTCATCGCATATAAACCACAATTGACTTTATCTTGTCTAGTTCTCCATTTTAGTTGAATTATTTCAGCACTTGAATCCAGCAAAAAACGAATATTTGGATGGCTCTTATCAAGCAAATAGTATGATAACAGACTTTTCTGAAAATAATAAAAAATGAATGAGAACAACACAAAAAATATACTGAACATGAAAAAGTATAAAGTAAAATAAAAATCAAATCTTACCACATAATCAAAAACGTGCTTGTATTTTGCATTATATGAAGCACCTGAATTACTGTTGTCTAAAATAACAGCACGACCATTCCTTATGTTGAAAACTATTACATAATAGTGCTCATATGCAAGGATTGGAAAGAACACCTATTAAAAATGAAATTAAAATCAAATAAAAGATGACTATTATTATGTTAATATTAATGATAGATTACATGCAGACTAAACAATTTGCTTATATTAATTTATGTATAAATAGCTTAATATCACAGCAAAATTTGTGAAAAAAAACACATAAAACAAAAACGCAAAAAGAAAAAAATGATATTTAATAAAATAATAACATTAATCATGTAAATATTCAATTAAATTTACTAGAATTAACCTTTTCTAATCAGAATATTGTTAATATAATATTTTTTTATCTACTGTGATATCTATTTTTTTTTTATACTCTGATAATTAACTGAAACTTATTATGATATTTAATTAAATCAATTCTTTTATGTTGTGTGATATTTATAACATTTTAATAAGATACAATTTCATAAACCTCAATAGTCGTAATAATAAATTAGGCGGGTCAAGTTGTTTGTTTAATCAATCATTACATGCACATTAAACAATTTGATTATTTTAATTTATGTATAAATATCTTAATATCACAGCAAAATTTGTGAAAAAAACACATAAAGCAAAATCACAAAAAAGAAAAAAATGGAAAACAAAAATATCAATAAGAAAAGGAAACAATATAATCGAGAAAAAAAGGAAAATGACGAAGAAAAAGAAGTTAAAAAAGAAATTGAAGTTAAAAAAGAAGAAAATGAAGTTAAAGAAGAGGAAGAGGAGGAGGAGGAGGAAGAAGAAGAAGAAGAAGAAGAAGAAGAATATGACTGTGATATTTTTAAACGAATAAAGTATATTGATGAATCTGAAGATGACTATGGTTATCAGAAATCTCCATCATTAAAAGAATATGAGAAAAAAGTAGCAAAACTTGAAAAGATGGGTGATCAAGGAGAAGAACAAGATAAAGATTCTCAAGATAATTGCAATGATGAAGACTAAATTAGTATTTATGTTTGTAAACTTTATATTTTGTGTTTTTAACTTTATCTTCTGATGAAAAAACGAGTTGTATCAAACTCATATTTTGTGTTAAAATGCTTTAATGAATTAATTTTAAAACAAAAAATCACATAATTTTTTAATATCACAGTACATATTTTTTTAATATCGCAGTACATAATTTTTTAATATCAGAGTATGAATTTCACTTTATAAACTTTAAAAAATAAAATACTTAATCAACATTACAACTTAACAAAATAAAAATAAATAATGAAAAAAATATAAAGAAATAACATTGATAATATCCCAGTACATAAATTTGACTTTATAGCTTTAAAAATAAATAAATAAATAAAAATAATACAGATTCAAATCTTAACAAAACCGACGCGGACACGATAAGTTAACTTACTCCTTAAAGTTAAATTCTTCAGTACCGTGCTCAGCATTAGCATTATTTGATTTGCTTTTAACTTTCTTTCCGGTTCGTTTCGACTTCTTAATGTCTTTCTTAGCACTAAGAAGTTTCCTGTCTGGATTCTTTGGACAATTCCTGAAATCATGATATGTTAATATGTTACAGATTCTACACTTTCTCAAATTTTTCCCACATTCTTTAGGATCTTTAAATCTGACATCATTATTAGAAGGTTTATATCTTGCACCAGTAACGCCACCCTTATTTGATCCAATATCAGGAGGAAAAACATCAAGAGCAGCAGGTTTAGGAATACCAATCATAGATGATATACTATCCTCTTTATTTCCTGAAGACTGTGCAACAGTTGATGATTCCAATCCAGATTCATAGATGCTCAATCTTTCAAAAAATATACCCAGTTTTTCTTCATCATATCCGCAATGATTGATTATAGAATTCACTTTAGAATAAATTTTAGAAATACAACTACCTGAAGATCCATTTGCTTTAAAAGAAGATCCAAGAAGAGGTAAAACAACAGCTTCTTTTTTCCAACGTCTTAAAAGATATTGTTTAGGAATCTTGTTAATACCATATGCTCTAAGAGTATAAAAAGCATGACGACATAACAGACCACGTCTTTCAAAATGTAGACAAGAACAGTTAACTGAACGAGTTCCTTCATCATAATCAACCTGAAAAAAGTAAATGAAAGAATTAACTCCAATTTATAATGAATTTAAAAAAAAAATAATAATATTCACAATACTTATTTATTTAAAAAAGACAATACCTTAAACTCTCCAAACCACTCTTTATCAATGTCTTTTACATAACCCAAGTTTTTCATAGACCCAGTACAACTCTCAATAGAAGCAACAATCTCAGCCTGAACCACATAGAATGCTTCAAGAGTATAAAATTTTGCAGCATGTTGTTCAACTAAATGATTGGTTTTCAATGAAGGTCTATTAATTCTTGAATTATTATCAAGAACACGTTGATTATTCCTTTGTTGATCTAAGGCACTTTCATAACGAAAAAGAAAATGAACTAGAGTAGAACTCCAATTAGAATTATGACCAAAAAAATAGTTTTCACTTTCAGATCGTGAAGTAGTTTTCATCAAACCACTCATTGGGATATCTCTAAAATAAGCAGAGATCCAACGTTCTTTTATGTTAAACATATCATTCAACCATTTATGCTTATCTAAATCAAATTCATCCAATAAAGCTTCCCATTTATGAACAAATTCAACAGGTTTATCGCTTTCCCTCCATACAAGAGAACATAGACGTTTCTTAAATCCTCCTTCTTCACATATACTAGAACCGATCTATATAAAAAAATAATAATAATAATAATAATAATAATAATAATAATAATAATAATAATAATAATAATAATAATAATAATAATAATAATAATAATAATAATAATAATAATAATAACTAAAAAAAATTATATATATAAATACCTTGGTTGGAAGTTTATTCATTATATGCCACATACAAAGCCGGTGTTTAGCAGTTTTAAACATATCTGGTATAGCTATTAACATTGAAGGATCTTGATCTGTTAAAACAAGGTACGGCTCCTTAATATGAGTGTTAAGAAAAGCTTGCAGTAGCCACTTATATGAAACAACATCTTCTTTCGAAAGTAAACCACAAGCAAAAATTACACATTTTTGATGATTATCAACACCCGTAAAAGGCACAAAAACCATATTGTACCTAAAATATATATATATATATATATATATATATATATATATATATATATATATATATAAATTTATATTATTTATAAGAATACAAAAACTAAATAAATAAGAATAAAAGAAAGAAAAATAAAACTTACATATTGGTTTTGTATGTAGCATCAAAAGAATGAACATCACCAAAAGCTTCATAATTCCTTTTACTTGTATCATCCGACCAAAACAAACAACTTAACTGACCATCGGTGTTAGTCTTAAACTCGAACGTAAAATTTTCATCTCTTTCTTTCAAAATACTAAACTTGTCAATAATCATTTGAGCATCATATTTACCAATATAGCTATAAATGTCACGACTCATATTCTTAAAATCAATCTTAGTAGCACCAACATTTTCATATCCTCCCAAAAGCTCTGCGATAAAATTGAATGGCATACAAGGACCGATGTTTAAGTTCGAAGCCTTAATAGCAAAATACTGATGCGCCAAACTCATAGACCTATGAGACTTTTGCAAATGTCTATCCTCAGCAGTAAAAAAACCATGATTGTGCTCTTCAGCAAAATGTTTAACCCTATACTTTTCACCAGATCTGACAACATAAATTCTAGCTTTGCAATTTGTCCTAAACTCTGATCTTATTCTCTTTACAGACTTAGCATCACAATTATCTTTTAAACTATCAAATTCTTTAACTTTAACTTTCTTGGTACCTTCTTTACTGCAAAGAAATTCCTTATTCATAACAATACCTCCATCGTTAGTTTGATGGCCTCTACGAACAATAAAACCAGCTTCAGCAGCATAATCTTTGTATGCTTTATAAGCATCTTCAACACTATCAAACAAAGTACCTTCCACTGGTACAAGAGTTTTAACAACAACAGGTTTAATAAGAATTGAAGTTGATGTAAAAAAATCTGGTGAATTTACTTCTTCATTCTCTTCAACATTAACATCGGCTGACAAATTTTCATCTTCAACAAACTCATTGCTTGCACAATTTTGCCTCATTGAATCACCTAAAAAAAAAACACATAGAAAACTCAACTTTACTTAAAATATCACAGTAACTATACTTGAAAGTGCTACTGCAACAACAAATTTTATTAATAGCATCTCAATATGACTATCCTTGAAAGATATATTAATAGCATCTCAGAAAGTGCTACTACTGCTGCAACAGCTTACTACTGCTGCAGAAATTATTTCTACTGCTGCATCAACTACCTTGAACAAATATTTAGATAAAATATCACAATAAACTATCATTCAATAATATTAACAGTTTTAATATCAAAATAACTATTATTCAAAAACTATTTTCTTACCTATCACAAGAAATATAATTGAATGATATACACACCTTTAATATCACAATAACTATCATATTAAAATCATTAAACATCACAAAATAAAATAAACTTGAACAAAATGTTTTATTAAAATAATATTCCAGTTTTAAATATCAGAATAACTATCTTAAAAAACAAGTGTTACTCCAAAAAAAAAAAAAAAACATTGCTCCTACTGCAACAAATGTTACTACTGCTGTTAATACTAATTAAACAATATTAACAATACAAAATACATAAATCATAAAATCCTAGTCTTCCTAATGGAGACCGATAACCGGCATATTCGTCAATGCGAGCCAAATCTTCCTAGTCTAGCAGACGAACTTGAGCCAAATATTGGTATTGATGTTGTTCTGTATTTGTCGAACACACACCCACAAAATATCAGAAAATATTTTCATCTTTGCTGTCTTCATCCATCAAAAACTTTTAAATAACGGATTTTCGTTCAAGCGTAATATCATTGCAAATCGTGTAGTCTTCCCTCATACGTTGCTTCTCTACCCTTGCATGCTCAAACAAATTGATAACGTCTATAATAGCATTTTTTCGAGCCACATCATCTTCTTCACATTGTTTTTTAACGTACATTTGCATATCTTCAAGGGAATGGGAGGGACAACAAGCCATAATAATTTTGTGTTTGAAATTGTATGTTTAGAAGTATATGACAATAACAAAAAAGATTAATATCACAATAAGAACCCTTTATATGATATTACCAGATTTAATATCACAATAACTATATATAAGATATTACCAGATTTAATATCAGAATAAGTATCATATAAAGGTTATTGATATCAGAATAACTATCCATATATAAAACGGTTTTAAAACGCATAATAAGAAAAAAAAAAGCTTAATATCAGAATAAATATCAACATATTAACGTTATTAATATGTTGATATCAGAATAATTATCATTATATGATATTACCAGATTTAATATCACAATAACTATCATTATATGATATTACCAGATTTAATATCACAATAACTATCATTATATGATATTACCAGATTTAATATCAAAATAACTATCATATAAAGGTTATTGATATCAGAATAACGATACATATATAAAACGGTTTTAAAACGCATAATAAGAAAAAAAGCTTAATATCACAATAACTATCATATTAATATTATTAATATCAGAATAACTATACACATATCAGAAATAAAGAAATTAATATCAGAATAACAGTCATATTAAGGATGTTGATAAAAGATACAAAAATAACATTAATATCAGAATAACTATCCTCATATCAGCATAACAAACTTAATATCAGAATACCTATCCTAATATCAGAATAACAAACTTAATATCAGAATAACTATAATACTAACGATAGAAACATCAAAGTGTAAATGTACTAATACTCAGAATAACAATAGCAATATCAGAGTAACTATCCTCAAAATCATAATAAAAACCTTAATATCAGAATAACTATCATAAAAATACCTTCAACAATGTTTTTTAATGAAAAATGTACCGATAGATCAGGACCGATACGAGAATACTGATCAGGTAATTCCATTGTATAAAAAATTTAAATAAAAAAAACTGAGAAAAATAAGGAAATAGAATATTCTAATAAAAATAAAAATATACGGAGAGAAAAAAGGGATGAATTTGGTCAAATCTCGGCCGCTAAATGAAAAAAAATCAACGAATGAGGTACATCCGCACATCCGCCAATTATTGATGTACAATCGTTCAAAAAAAATTATGAGTAAACTACACCATTCGTCCTTCTGTAATACGTTGATCATCAAGTTTCATCATTTGACCAAAAAAATTGCACCGCCGGTCCTTAACTGCGAAACGTTATTCATCGTTGGTCCCTCACCCTAACTGGTTGGACTAACGGGCGTTAAGCCTTGTTAAGTGGAGGGTATTTTTGTCTTTTCCCACCCACACCACTTTCGTCTTTTCCCACCCACTTCATCTTCATCAAGTCATCACCATCTTCATCAACAAACAACAAATCATCAACAACAAATCCAAAAATCAGAAATACAAGAAGATCCATGTTTACAAAAATCAACAACAAACAACAATTAACAATTATCATCAGTCCATGTTTACAGTACCATATACAAGATGTCAGAAATACAAGAAGATCCGTCAAAGAAATAAAAAGAAGAAGTACATCAAGATATCTAATTCGAAACCCTATCCCATCACCAATATCATTATTCAAGATCTCAGGTGTAATTTTTGTGTTATCAAAACCATTCAAAGAGCATTCACACGAAAACCTTATCTTCACAAATCTAAGCTTAAAAGATAATAACAAAATGATAAAAGATCTCAATCCATTTCTGGGTTTACTCATCGATTTGAGTAAAAAGAAAAAAGATTCTCATCACTGATCAAGGGTCAATTTCTGTCTTTGTAAACCACTTTGAAACCCTCGTTATCAAATACTACGATACACGACAAATGAATGATCTCAGATTCCTTTGCTCATGGGTAAAAAATTATTTCTCAAGACCTTGTTCAGATCCAATTAACCCAAAAGGAAATCATTATAGATCAATATTTTTGATTATGTTCGAAAAATAAAGAAATGAGTTTAACAAGTATGTTAACTCAAATCTTTGGTTCGTGTAATCATAAAACAACAAAGAACAAATTGGGCCAACCTTGGTTATTAATGATCTTGAGCCTTATCACTGCAACCGCACCGTAACTGCACCGCCATCATAACACCACAACCGATTCATACAAATATCTAGAGCTCGTAACAACATCTCCAGCAATCACTCACACCGTTCATTCGTCCGTACAAATCAGTTACGTTTCTGATCTAGAGCTCCGGTTATAAAACCTAAAAATTCACCGGAGAATTTGTTCGTTTCCGATCAATTTACACCACCGTTATCGAGTTCCGGCGGTGCGAAGGCTTTCCGGTTCTGGTCGTCGCAGCAACCGGCAGCGGCCTACTTGAATTCATCTGGAAAATTCGCTTGTTTGATGCTTACTGCATGTTATATTTGATGCGAATTATGTGTTTTTATTGATCTTAAAGTTTTATGATTATGAAAATTTTGTCATAAATGTGAATTTGCTGTGTGTGATTGTAGAGAAATTGGTACATAGAAGATTGTAGAGAATAGGGGTTTAATTTGAATATTTATTGTTTTACTCTTTAAATTTGTGCATAGAAGATTTGTATTGGGTACTGGGTAGTGATGGAAGATGAAGATATATGAAAGAAGATAAAGTTAAAAAAAGAATGGTAAAATGACCAAAATACCCTTATGTGGTTGACACCTAATGACCGTTAGTGTGGCCCGTTAGGGTGAGGGACCAACGCTGAGTAACGTTTTGCAGTTAAGGACCAACGGTGCAATTTTTTTGGTCAAAGAACGAAACTTGATGGTCAACGTATTACACAAGGATGAATGGTGTAGTTTACTCAAAAATTATTGATGTACTGTTGGGAGGGATTTGAAAATTTAAGTTGAACCGCTCCAACTATTATTTTATAAATTAAATTTAAAAATTAATGATTATAAATTTATTTGAGCCCCCCTTATAATTGTATAGTTGGGAGGGATTTGAAAATTTAAGTTGAACCGCTCCAACTATTATTTTATAAATTAATTTAAAAATTAATGATTATAAATTTATTTAAAGCTCATAGAAAACGACGTCATATTACAGTATCAAATTAAACGTTACTACAGTGCTCCTTCCCCACTATCTACAGTTAGATGGCGTTGAAGTTACAGCGACACCCAAAACGTCATCGTCTTTGTATGTTCGCTCCCAAAACGTCACCGTCTTTATACCATGTCTACAGTAACCGGCCCAAAAAATGCACGAATGATCCACAAAAAGCCTGGATTTGTCGTATTTCCCTTTGTACTTTGTCGTTTCGAGTTGCCAAACCCAGGTCGACCGGAGCCGGATTTCTTTAGACCAGTATCATATATATCCGGTAAGTGGTGTTGGTTTCCACCACTTTCCAGAACTTTTCATCTCTATAACAAAAAGAAACACACACGCGCACACACACACACACAGATCAAGAGGCGCAGAGGCCTTGGAATCTTATTCATGGTTAACGCTGGAGGGCTAGATGGCAAACTTGTCGTAGCCACTGATTTTGTATGTAGAAACTAGAAGAGGGGGGGGGGGTTGAATAGTTTCACCGTTTTAGTTACGTTTTAAAACTTTCAATTCTTTTTATCCTTTTGAAATTCTTTTGATTCGAAGTTATGTGATACTCTCTCCGTCCAAAATTATAAGTCCGTTTTGACTTTTTGAATAAAACTTTGACCTTAAATATTTTTGTATTATACAATACTTGATGAAAGTTATACCAATGGAAAATACATTTAAACCACAATTCATTCATATATTTTGCATCAAGTATTATATAATACAAACAAAAATATTTAAGGTCAAAGTTGGATTTAAAATTCCAACTGGACTTAAATTTTGGGACGGAGGTTGTATCAATCAACATATATAAACACAATACGAAGAAAACAATATATGAATGAAAGAGAGATAAAGAGATAGAACGATCAAACCAAGACACGGAGATTTGTAGTGGTTCAGCTACGAAGCTCTATCTTCGCCCTACTCCACTCCTCGAGTATCACACTCGAGAGTTCACAATCACTATATCAACAAACTCCCTTAAGGCGGAGAAAACTATACACCTTAGCTTACACCAATTTTACGACACTAAGCGGAATGTCGAGTTCTAATCCTAGCTAGAACCAATCTATACAACACTACACACAACAATACTCGGTCTTCCACAGACTTCGAATCTACAACCAACACCTCACAGACGTACACACCGTTTGAATCTAAATACAACACTTCACGGACTTACACCTCGTCCCAATCTATACTAACACAACTAATCTAGACTTACCACAAGTCGGATATACCAATATACAAGAAAGAAGATTAAGAGAGTTTAGATGAAGAAGAGAATTGTAACACAAGTTATGTGTGCGTGTGATGCCTAAACTATAACACTTCGTTTTTTGACGAATACGAGCGTTCTTCTCTTGCACTTGAGCTAAGAAGAGGTGTGATCACTTATAAACAAATATCAACAAGCTAATCAGATCAAAGAGAGCAGAATTAAAGAACAAAATTTTTTTGGTGCAAAAGGTCCAATTTTCTGTTGAGAATAGTGCAATATTTATATGCACCAAGAGGAGCGGGGGACGATCCCTTAAACATGGACGGTCCTATATATATAAGGGACCGTTCCACCTATAAGGGACCGTCCCATATGACGCTCCTATTTTTGTCCTGATGTGGTGAAATGTTTATCTGGTGAAGTTTTAACTGATTTGGGAGGGAAATCAGATTTCAAATTTTTTTTTTTGAATAAAACATTTCTTATTATTACAAAATTAAATTGTATAAGTTATTTCATGTAAAAATGTTTTGTCACATTTATGAAAATGTGAGTTTTAAGAATAAAATAACTTTGATTACTTAACTAAATTGATATATTGTTTGTTCATACCTTAAGTGATGTTGTAGTCGAAACGAACTTTTCCGATTAAAAACTTATCAAATATGTTTTTACGTAACGTGTTTTTACATTTTGTGATTATCGAAACATATAGAGGTCGAATAATGCAAATGACGTTGACGTTTTTGACATTATTTGTATTAACATTGTACATGAGTGAATGGATTGGTTCCTACTATGTGTTTGTCGAAAGTCTTCAAAGAATATGGTTTGTGGTAAGTTTATTTCTTTGACGTTTTTTGGCTTACTTATTGAAACTACTTATAAAGAAAATGCTTGATAATGTGTTTTGGTGTATGGGCTTTGTATAGTGTATAAATATTTGCTGCTAAGATGGAATGTGCGTCTAGAATGGGAAACCAAAACCTCAACAGATGTTGATACAATAGGAATGTTAACTGAGCCAAAAGAGGTATGAAATTTATGCTGCAAATGTTATTACTGTACCACGGTAAATGGGGCATATAATAATATCGCTTTCATGTGTCATGTAACCGGAAGACTAAGATAAGTAGCAGTATGACTAACTTGTTTTATCCTTTTGCAAATATTTGTTAAAGAGGTGGATGATAACATTATATTGCATTCTTGGCTGTCGATGTCATCTAAAATTGACGGACGCTAATGGAATTTAAAGGGCATTGGATGTATGGCACTAGGGGTGCAGTTGTGTTCCATTGCAGCCATTGCGGTCTTTCGATTCCTTTCACCCTACTATACACCTGATATAGAACCTAGGATGTGATGAACATAGAGAGCGTTGACTAAAGTTGTGCACGTCTATGTCTTAGCTAGGTAAACCTTTAGGTTTTGCAGCCATCACGTATGTCCTCTTTTTTTAACTCTTAGTCTTTGCTCTGAGCCCGAAGCTTGATGTGCACCACATGTATTCGATGGCCATCTTACTGAATTTGCATCATGTGTGTCTGTCTTGCTAAAATGTGATAGCCGGTATAAAAAAGGTTGACATGTCGACAACAGGTTGACACACGTGACAGGCAATGCCTACTTGCTGAATTCGATGGCCATCTTGCTTGAACAATTGATTTCTAAGTAGGCACACGTGATAGTAACCAAACTCTTATCGTGTAATTGGATTTTATTGTCTCATTAAAGAATTGTCTGATGGTTGTGTCTATGATTTTTATCATCACATATGTTGGGCACATAACAGGCGATGATGAATATGAGCAGTTTTGATGGAAGTGATTAATGTTTGTGAATTTGGCTAGGCAACCTATTAGGGTTGCAGCCATGGCGGGCATCTATTCCAAACCTAAATACCTCACAAACCATTATCGTTAAACGAAACTAATCATACCATCACGACAAACATAAAATTACCTTTAATTTGATATCCCACATCATATACTTTCAACGATTTTTTTTCCAACTTTTTTGTGGGTTTAGGTTTAGGTTTTTAGGGTTAGGGGTTTGACTTTTTTGGGTTAAGCGTTTTAGGGGTTAAGGGTTTAGGTTTCTAGCGGATATGGGTTAGGTTTTTCTGGCTTAGCGGTTAGGGATTTAGTGGTTTAGGGTTTTTAGGGGTTTAAGGTTTTAGAGGTTTAGGGTTTTAGGTTTTAGGGTTTTTAGGGTTTAGGGGTTAGGGTTTTTAGTGTTTAGGGTCTGTAGTTTAGGGGTTGTGTTAACACAAAAGAGTATTTTTAAAATTTTCTTTTATAATGTAATATATCGAAACTTGCAAAAAACGATAAATATAAGTTCGTCGAAAGTATACAATATTGAATTTCTATAGAAAGATAATTTTATTCTTGTCGTAATGGCATAATTAGTTTTATCTAACTATTAACGATTTGTGAGATATTTAATGTTTAAATATAAGGGTAAAAGTGAATTTAATTAAAAAAAAAAATTAAGATTGATCCATTTAATCTTTAATTTTTATGTGATCTTTATTGATCTCACCCAGAGACAAACATTGAATCCAAAGTATATGTATATCTATACTACTTATAATGGAGGGATGACCATCTCTCCTAAAATTTTTTAAGATGTCATTAATGTGTTTTTTAAGCATTACAAATTTTAATGCATAATGTACAAAATAAATAGCTTTTACTAATTTATCTTCCACAACATTTTAATGCTTCATTTATTGTTTCTTTTTGAATTAGTTTAGTTTTAATGTAAAAATGCACATATAAATGAATATGATTTTAAAATGCATGCAAAACTACAAAGTTCCAAAACTATTATTATATCGTAAGAGTGTTTCGAGAACCAATCTAAATAAATTTTGAATTATTTTAAATAAAATTAACCACAAAAGTAAAAAATGGTTTTTTGTAAACGTCGGGACAATTTTTTTAAGACAAATAATGTAAAGATGTAAATTCACAAGTGATAATTTATTTGATTTTATACATATTACACATATCTATACTACTTATAATGGAGGGATGACCATCTCTCCTAAATTTTTTTAAGATGTCATTAATGTGTTTTTTAAGCATTATAAATTTTAATGCATAATGTACAAAATAAATAGCTTTTACTAATTTATCTTCCACAACATTTTAATGCTTCATTTATTATTTCTTTTTGAATTAGTTTAGTTTTAATGCAAAAATGCACATATAAATGAATATGATTTTAAAATGCATGCAAAACTACAAAGTTCAAAAAATATTATTATATCGTAAGAGTGTTTCGAGAACCAATCTAAATAAACTTTGAATTATTTAAAATAAAATTAATCACAAAAGTAAAAAATAATTTTTTGTAAAAGTCGGGACAATTTTTTTACGACAAATAATGCAAAGATGTAAATTCACAAGTGATCATTTATTTGATTTTATACATATTACACATATCTATACTACTTATAATGGAGGGATGACCATCTCTCCTAAATTTTTTTAAGATGTAATTAATGTGTTTTTTAAGCATTACAAATTTTAATGCATAATGTACAAAATAAATAGCTTTTACTAATTTATCTTCCACAACATTTTAATGCTTCATTTATTGTTTCTTTTTGAATTAGTTTAGTTTTAATGTAAAAATGCACATATAAATGAATATGATTTTAAAATGCATGCAAAACTACAAAGTTCCAAAAATATTATTATATCGTAAGAGTGTTTCGAGAACCCATATAAATAAATTTTGAATTATTTTAAATAAAATTAACCACAAAAGTAAAAAACATTTTTTTGTAAAAGTCGGAACAACTTTTTTAAGACAAATGATGCAAATGTGCAAAGTGCTAAGTGCTAATTCAATAATTAATATACTAATTATTATAATTCTCATGGATAACTCTAAATGATTGCTTAAACATGTAAGTTTTCTTTACATTATAAGCATTCTTTTATTTATATATTCTATCTATGTGGGACAAGTGTTATAAACAATATTAATGTTTCAAACATTTTTTCACAAATATATATTTTACAAGATGTATACATTATAAGTACTCTTTTATTTATATCTTCTGTCTATATGAGACAAATGTAATAAACAATATTAATGATACAAACATGTTCAAAAATATATATATATTTCATAAAAAAAATGTTTCTACTTACTTGTAACTACGGACCACTATCAACTAATTTGACCATAACCCCATAACATTATTGACTACCGCAACGCAAAATCACGCCAATTTCAATTGTTTTTATATGAATTAGTTTGATATTATCCATCACTTTTTTTAAAGTTACTCAAACTCATTATGTTTTCGCTATTGGTAAAGTTATTGTAAGAGAAAACATAAAATTGAAAACATTTTTTGCCGAAAATTTTATTACTTGATACCCGCCATCGCAACGCGCGGGTACCTTACTATAATATTCTAAAGAGTTGAAATATGCGACATGAAACTTTTGGCATCCGCAAATTTATCGTCACATAAAACGTTTCAGATTATAAAGCATGATTTATTGAAAAAATTTATCTCAGGGTATCCGCCGCCGCATCACGCGGGTACCCTGCTAGTTATATTGAAAAACACATCGCTACTTATGCCATGAGACAGATTAATGTGGTCAGTTGGACATAAATGGGAACTCGCTTATGCTTTTTATGTGCGAGACACGTGATAATGACGTGGGTGGGTTAATGGTCCAAGTGTGAGTGTGACAACATTCGTTAAGAAAAAACTGGAATTATGGAAAACTATAGTGTTTTTACACCATATATGGTTGTCATTTGAAGTCACACCACACATTACCAAAAGGGTTTTTACACTCAAGAGTCATTATACTTTTCAAAAATGTTCATATAAGTCATTGAACTATTTTTTTTTTCTATTTGCATCATCGTACTTATAATTAGTTACGAAATGGTAAGCCAAGTTATAATAAAAACACAATCAAGTCATGAGAACGAATATTTTGTTCCAACTCAGCCCAATCTATGTCCACCTCAGCCCCACATGGCACTCATGTTAAAAATAAATTCTACCTTGTATACTGATACTAGGTACTGTTTTGTTCGCGGCACGGCCCAAAAATGTCAAACGTTTAACATATGTCAGGACCAACAAACATCATGTTGCCTGTGTTTTAAATTAAAATTTAACCATGAACAACATCAAATAAGTTGTTGATCACAATAAGGCTAATGGGCTGATGTCAATGAGGTTTTCAATGTATTCATGCATTAGCAGGCACAACTGCATAAGCATAAAGTTTAATAGAAGTTAATGAATTTCATACATCCGCATAATTATGTTTTGTGGTTCTCTTACATTGAATTTCTGTCAATGAATGTTCTTTCAATGTTCTTGGCCACGATCTTTTGTACAGAAAATCAAAAGACGCAAAAATTCATACGAGAGAAATTTTATGTATAATACTCCAAATCTTTGCATATATTGATTTATTTATAAGAAAATCCTAGACATTTTTGTATATGTAGATCGGAAGTGACTGATTCGAACGGCAGCGACGGTCACGGTGGGACTCCGGGCTGGACTCTAGAGGGGAGGATGATGGTGGTGTTATATGGTAGTGGTGAATAGTGGGGAGATGGGAGGTTAGAGAAGATAGGAATTCATATAATGTATTTTCTTATAAATGTTTCTATTTAAAAAATAAAAAATTGTTTTAATTTAAACAAATAGACAAATGAATCCACGTAAGATGCAACGTAGGAAATTTTAGACACATCAGCTGTTGTAAATGATAATTATTAGTATAGTAAAACGTAATTATACATTTTTTGAAGTACAATGATTTGAATAGACAACAAATTAGTATAATGACTCAAATGAACTTTTTTGAAAAGTACAGTGACTCTCAAGTGCAAAAACCCTTACCAAAATGTTGGAAAAAGTGGGCTCAAAACTCAATAGGATAAGAAAAAAAATTTAACAACCTAAATTCATATTCCTTTCCGTTACAAACTTAAAGATGATACATAAAATTATTTGAAGGAAATATTAAACATTAAATTGGTTGGCCCAGGTCCAAGCCCAAGCCAACAGGCGTCTAGTAGAAAGTGTTGAATGACAAATCTTGGTCCAACACGCCAACTTCTAATTAAAAGTAGAAAAATAATGTGCATTAGATTGAACCAATTTCCTTAAAGGATGTGTTATTAAAAACTATTTTATTTTTAACCGTACAATCCGTGATGCAGACAGTAAAACATTACGATGCACACCATACAATCCTTCAATACATTTAATGATTGGAAACCCCCCTTATAAGAGGGGTCCGAATATCATGCCCCTTCCTTAACGATGCTTTAATCTTGGGTTTTATTTCTGTTTTATTAACTGCCTCACTTGATTATAATTAACTCATTAACTTTACAAAATTCAGATTTTGCAAATAGAAAAGTGAACCAATGAACACGTGTTTGTTCGATATATCATACAACCGTCATTCGATTTGAATACAAGTCACCATTCATAAGTGTTAGGTCTTTTGCACAATTCTTTCGTATCATATATAGAGTTTGACTTGTTATGGATAAACAATTTTGTGATTACTGATTTACACAATTGCTGGTGAAAACTACTAGTCCTCCTTTTCTCAGAAAATTTGTTACCAATCTAAGAAAATTTCCAGATGTGACTTGTGTGTTGTGTATGTTCCCCATCTTCTTTTTCCCGCAACACCACTCCGCGCCCAACCCATCCCCCACACTTGTCCCCTTCTCGCACCCCGAACAAGAACCGTCTTAGTTTTTTTTCTTCCTCTATGAAGTATACGCACAACACTGACCATGGACGACCTTCATTTTGCTTGTCACATTAGCTTTTTCTCTCCGACGACCTCACCACATCAAAACTACCTACACTACAAAAAATATACCTCACAAAAAAAACATTTTAGTTTATTTAAAAACACACACAAAACAAACCCACAACATCGGTCGTGATCTCGACCGAAATGTACCGTGACCATCGCCGACCCTCATTGCTGCGACTAGCCTAACTGCCTTAGCTAACAAGTCAACACTTGATGCCTTAGCTAACAAGTCAAACACTTGAACGACAAGAATGAGGGTCAAATAAAGACTTTCTAGAAAAAGTTAAATAGGATACATTTTAGTACTAGTAGTAATATAAAACAATTTTTATTGTTATTTATGGAAGTACAACACCAAAGTGAATGATCAAAGGTGTTGTGACCTCATTCAAGGGTTTATACAACAGTAGGGCCTTCTTCACTCTTCACAATCTATCCGATTGATTGATGACGTAATCCAATCGATTATCGGAAATGATCTGATCAACCAAAACAGATCCTCTGCATAATTCAGGTCTATTTATCTTCCGATCATGTTTTATTCCGATATTTTAAGTCCTTTTTTTAGGGTTTCGATTTAATTAATTTTGTGTTATGGTTGAATATATTGTGTATCTATATACCGAAATTAACAGCTGCAGGATTTTCAGTTGTTTGTTAGGGTTAGTAGTTATGCTTAGTGAACCCTGTATATGCGAAGACCACAATAAATAATTGAATTGTTGAAAGTTTTTGTTATAGGAAGCACATGAAAGAGCTAACAAGTGCATATAAATTACGATCACTAGGTATGCGTAGGATATGCATAAGAAGAATATTATGGAATTTAGAATGCTGCAAGCTTGTTATAAAGCGTAAGATTATAAGCGTAGCAATGATTTCTTTCATCATATGTGGATTGTTGATATCGTGATCACGGTAAAGAAATGAACTCTCATTTTGTTATACAAATAGATAAATGGATTTAAATCTGACCCAACTGAATGATTGATCCAACTATAATGTCTAGCAGTTGTCAGAAACGCAAGGGTCATAGTTTAAAAACATAAACTAAACAAAGGGTTTTAGCTGTCAACTCTTTCGTTTTTGCATACTCTCAATCTACAACCTGAAATTTGCTACCTAATAGGAGATCTAGGATTATGTCCTTGTAAAATGCATGTCATATAAACACACGCACGCATAAGCTGTGGAGCTGAGTGAGACTATGGTTTTATGTGCAAGCAATGACGATTCACTTCAAATTATTGTAACAAATAAACATGTTTCTCAAACATCAAAAAGAACATTCAAATGTAATATGGAACCACTTATATTCATGTTTTGTCAACATTCTGATCTAATGCTGCATTGTGGTTCTATCGCTGCAGTGTGGCCCGGCCCCTCACTGGTACACTGAATCGATAAGCAACTACCCTTCTAACCGCTTGCTGTCAAGCTGCTCATATGCTTATGACTATGTTGATGTACCACTTCTGACCACCAAAACAATGGTTAGTCCATCCAGGTTATTATCATCCAAGTGTGTTCACAATTCTAACAATAACTGTATGCATGTGTGCTTGTTATGTAGTCTCAGCACATACCAAATTAATTTTTCATATAGAATTCACATTATCTGAACACAAATAAAACTCATATTTTAAGTTAGCTCTGGTCAACTCTTTCTCTTGCGTTCTCAACTCCTCCCTCTTTCATCTAGTCATCTTTAAGATATAAGGTTTCCATTTTTATGTACAATGATCTGAATAAATTCTAACCTGAATTGTGCATCTTAATATTTAACCATCTGGTTCTGATTAAAGTTGACTTGATAACAAATTTATGTCAAACAAATAGTCATGTACCCCTAGCATAGCCTTACGTTCAAACTGGTCTTTAGACTGCAAATTTTGTAGATATGAGGTCTGAAACTCAGCGAATTACTTCTGATACATGATCAGTCTATTTTAACTTGATTTCTACCAGCTTTTTTTTTTTTTTTTTTTTTTTTTTTTTTTTTTTTTTGCATTCAAAATGACATAAGTTCGTATTATATCATACGTGATTGTCTTAGTGAAAAAATTGCCCAAAATCATAAGTTCGTATTATGACATAAGTTTTTTGCATACGTGATTGCCATGATCTTAACCCAACTAGCTTAAATGCTTGACACGCTACAACCTAAAATTCAGAAATCCTTTATGTGTCAGTTTTCTATATTTTGACTTGATTTCCTTACAATCCCTGTCACACTTTATTATGGACTTTTATAACTCGTGGTATTAAATGTCTCGTAGTAATTGTTCTATTTTCACCTCTCCCCCTCGTAAGCATTGGAACTAGAGCGTATATATAGATAAAGACAAAGGCTCAGTTTGTATCATGTATATGTTGTATCTCTGATACTGGCTAACATATTATACATACATATGACAATTTGTATACTCGATATCCCTCACTTATTCAAAGGTAATTTTTCTTCATAATAATAGATAGTCAGACAATTGTTATTTTAAATAAGAACATCAAAGGTACATAAAATACAATACAACACTACCATTATGGAAGAGGAATAGTTTTATAGCTTAATCATCGGCCTGGATGATTAATTTTACAGTAGTGTTGTTACTTGTTGAATACCCTCCTAGAAGATTCTGCAAGTCAGCATCACAAGCAAGGAGTATCAGGTCATCATCTTCATCCTTGTATTTTAGACGAAAGCCTGCACTCTTTAACTTAATCCTATTCGCCACTTCATTTTGTAGTTCAAACAGGCGCGATGAAATAGGGATTTGAACCTTTATCATATCATCTTTAAAAGTTGCCTTCACTGTCACCTTCCTTGTATCCGAGACTTCATGGGACTTGATCCGTAGTGGGGATGCATAAAAAAGATTTGAATCTGGAAGCTTCCTATCAACATTTAATTTATTTAGCTTTTTTTCTGTGCTCTCGAGGTGATCTCTTTTCTGCATTGCATGCCTGGTTGACTTCTTATTTTTCCACCGTTGCAGGAATACTATGAGTCGTGCTACTTGGTATATTGAATCTGACTTGAAAGAAAGATGGCCATGCTTCCCACAACTCCACCAATTGCCTGAAAACCCATGACGTTTACTTGCACAACTCCACCGCTTAACCCTTACCAACAGGATCGCGACACCAAATAAACTAAGACGTACATTCGAAGACTGTTGTAAGTTTTGCTTTGACCGTGATGTTTGTGACAGCTTTGAGTCAGTACGCGCAGCTTTTTTGTTTTGCTTTGGTAATGGCCAACTGGTCATTTTATTATCTCGACAGAAACGCTTCAATGTAGACCTGCTGACTGGAAAAGAAACAGATGGCCAAAAAATGCTATTATTGTGAAGAAATATGCGAATGAAAGCCTACATATAACTATAAACAAATAAGATGACTTACCACCAAGGCTCTTAGCAGCTTCATCTATAGGTTTTCCAACATGTTTCTTGACTGCCTCCATTGTAAGAGAGTCTATTTTACGCTTTCTACCTCTTTTACGGTTGCTTCTTTCTCCAGCATCAGTAATGGTTTCGCTTGTTACCTGCATGACCATATCACGATTGGAAGTAGTATCGTCATTTTCTCTTATAACATCATCATGCACCACAATTTGTGTGCTAGGTATGGTACCACCATTATTATTAAGAAAATCTTGAGTAGGTGATATTTGGTTTACAACATGTGTAGAGTTGGTTTTAGCTACATCTGCCACAATCGACTCTGAATCTGATGAAACTGTCTCCAGTATCTTGGTCGTTGTTGTTGTGATCGAGGATATGATGGTACTTTGAGGGTTTGTTTCGATCAAGTACGAGGATGTTTGGATATTATCAGGTTCTATGTTTGAGGAGAGATCCATAGGTGGTCCAACAACTTCTGTAGAATCACCCAGTTCAAATCCCGAGGCTATTTCGATGCTGTGCTTCAATGTGTGCACCAAGTTCTGTACATAGCTACCATCTTCTCTGTGTAACGGTAGAAAAAACTCTAAGACATAGTCATTATCGCTTTCTATACTATGCAAGGAGATTGTAAAGCAACTGCTCAACCCACTCATGAGTGCATAGTGAACCAAAGGGTATTCTTCTTGACTAAGTTTAGTTACATCTTCACATAAACATGAACCATGGGACAATAGCGTCTTGCCAACAAAGGAACAGGACTGGTCTAAATGTTGTTCCTTACATGCTTTCCGAAATGACCACAAGCGCAAGTCTAGAACATAAAATGGTAAAGCAGCTGTTGACATGCAAACTTTTCCAAGGCATCTAGTATGAAAACTGCTACAACTCTTTTTCAGAATTTGATCATGGGAAGCAAAAGTAGTGAGTGGAGACGTAGCCCATGTCTGAGCAAGAGGTAATTGGTGAGTGTCACACACAAATTTTAGTACATTGTGGATCTTTTCCAACTCATTTTGCCCATGTGCATTGTGAACCTGCATATTAGAGGCGTCTCTGAAAATAAGCTTAAGAAAGCTTACGAGTATCTAACCAAAAAAAACACTTGGAAAAGGTATCAACTCACATGTATCGTGGGGCCGTCAAATGCTTGTGTGGTTATCAGATTTGCCGTCTGCAAGATAACATCATGGAAATGAGGATGTGAATACAACCAAAAACATGTCACATAGAATGTCTATACTAAACGTTTTATGCTTTCCATTGCATTTGGAGACTTTATATAATAATCATATATATGTGATAAACAAAGCAACATTTTAGAGATAATTTTATTGACTCGAAGCAACAGCTAAGCCACAATGGTTCGGTCCAGTTAAAATGACGTATGTGCCAAGTACCGAAGTATGTACTGGCTGCCGGTTTTTGTGTTGGTGGTGTAAGTTGGGGTGACGTGTAACATTTCCTATTAGAGTTGTGGTGATAAACTGATAATATAAAAGTTTGATAGTGATAGAGATGTTTGTAATTTAAGTTGGATACATACTGACAACCATTGAAATCAATGAATGGTTTAAGATTAACCCAATACATGGTCTTAAAATAGAGAAGAGAAGAAACCTTCAAGGTGCTTTGAATTTGTTGAATTTCGTATGCATAACTTATATACTTTGAGGATGTCAAGATTTCAAGCACACCAACACATGAACTTGTAAATAAGTCAACAACTGGTAAAGCCAGATATCCATGGAGATTGCAACGAATTGCGCTCTCTTTTTGGGGAGATTGTTTTGGCAAGTAATTAGCCACATCTGGAGTCCATTCGGGCAGTCGTCGTTTAAACACTCGAGCAGGAGGACTAAGCTCTTCCTCTTCATGATCGTCATCCACAACATAGAAATTTTGCTGAGATTCCTTCCGATATGAAGTAAGTTGTTCGTTAATTGCACCAAGACCAAAGGGCTGATCCATAGTTGTAAGTACTTGGTGCTTTCCAACATGAGCCGGTGACCAAAATTGAACAATAACATGTTGCTCACGAAAAGTCAAGTGCTTTAGTGCAGCTAATATCTTGTGTTGTGTTATCTTTTTGGTATTGTCATCCCCCAGCTCAAAACCTTTAAAATTAGGCAAACAAGTAACAACTTCATAAGTATGCACATAAATCTCACTTCTTTCGAAATTAAATGTTCACTTTCAAAATACACGGTCTTTAATAGAACACTATTTTGAACAACTAAAACGAAAATATAAACATTTAACTAGGGAGGGAGAAAGTAGTCACTACTACAGACCTTTCTATATATAGAAATTAAAGCAGAAAGAAAGACAATACCACTGGTGATTATGAGTTGAGCTGATTCAGATTGAGAATGTTCCTCTTCATTTCCAAAAACATGTAGTCGAGTAAGGTATCTCGACTCGCCCGAAACTAGAAGTTCGGGCTTCTCTAAAGAGATATTCTTGCTCAGCATATCAGGAACAGAATCAAAGTCCAATATTTTGCCTTCATCTGATGAATTAAAACTCTGGAGGTGTAAACACGAACCCATTGAGAGAATACTAATTCGGCAGATTTTGTCTAGATTATCAAGTCAACGTGTTCAAGATCTATCAGCAACCTTTCAAAAACAAAAAAGTGGGCCCCATCTTACTTAATAATCATAAATAGTACTACTTTCACGAGTTGGACCTTGAACCCTTCATTGAAGGTCACCTAACGTTCAAAACCTCGATCTATTCCAACTCTTGTGTATCTAGCCTTTCACCTAACGTTCAAAAGTCAGAAAAAGAGATAAATCCGACCACTGCCCGCTGCTTTTGAAAATAGAGTCGCGGAATTTTGGTCCCAAGCCTTTTAGATTCTTTAACTCATGGTTATATAGACAAGGTCTTGATAAGGTGGTCGAAGATACTTTGTCGGGTATTCATCTATCGGGTGTTCCGGATGTGAAGCTAGTATCCAAGTTTAAAATGCTTAGATCGGCAATTCAGATGTGGAGCCAAGAAGTGGTAGCCGCTGAGATTGAGGAGGAAACGTGCCTAAAAAATGTAGTGGCTGATCTTGAGTTGGTTATGGAAAATCGCGATTTAACAGAAGAAGAATGTTGGGTGTATGAGGAGGCTATGAAAAGACTGAAAGAATTGGAAGCTTTTAAACTAAAGGATCTCAAGCAGAAAGCTCGAGTGAAGTGGGCGAAAGAGGGCGATGAAAACTCTCGATATTTTCATGGTTCGATTAACAGCAGGAGAGCTTCTAACTCGATCCCTGGGTTGAATATCAACGGGGGTTGGGTTACGAAGCCCAAAGAAATTAAAAAGGAGGTGCATCGATTCTTTAAAAATAAGTTCGTCGAAGAGATCAAAAATCGCCCTACTCTTCAATGTTACGGTTTGAAGAGTCTTGATTCGGAAGCTGCGGATGGTCTTGTGGGTCCTTTTTTAGAGAAAGAAATAAAAGATGCGGTATTCGAATGTGGGAGTGACAAAGCCCCGGGCCCAGAAGGTTTCAATTTCCGTTTTATTAAGAAGTTTTGGTCGTTGTTTTCAGTTGATTTTACTGATATCTTTCAAAACTTTGCTGAGACGGGGGTTATAAGTCGGGGGGTAGGGTCATCGTTTATCACTTTGGTTCCTAAAGTGAATGATCCAGTTGACCTGGGGGAGTATCGTCCGATCAATTTGATTGGTGTTGTGAGCAAGGTTATTTCGAAAGTCCTAGCAAACAGGTTGAAGAAGGTGATTGAAAGCCTAATCACTGAGACCCAATCGGCATTTGTCGCGGGCAGATATATCTTGGACGGGCCTCTTATCATTAACGAAGTTCTCTCATGGGCAAGAAGGAGTGGGAAAGAGTTATTTATGTTCAAAATTGACTTCGAAAAAGCCTATGATAATGTTAATTGGGCCTTTCTAAGTTCGGTTATGCGACAGATGAATTTCCCGGCTCTTTGGTGTAAATGGATTGAAGGAGTTTTGGCTTCGGCTAGATCGTCTGTCTTAGTAAACGGTTCCCCGACGTTTGAGTTTAGTTGTGAGAAGGGTATGAGACAAGGTGATCCTATTTCGCCGTTCCTTTTCATAATTGTTATGGAGGCGCTATCGGGTCTTATAAGGAAGGCGTGTGATATTGGGTCCTTTTCTGGTATTGGTCTTCCGAATGGGGGACCTATCCTTTCTCATTTATTATACGCGGATGATGCGATGATTATGGGTGAATGGTCGGAAAACAACTTTATTACTCTTAGAAGATTGCTGCGGGTCTTTCATATATGTTCGGGGCTCCGGATTAATATTCATAAATCTACTCTTTTTGGTGTTGGAAAGAAGATAGAAGAGGTTAGTGATAAGGCGAGTGGGATGGGATGCCGGCCAGGTGTGACTCCTTTCACGTATTTAGGGATCCAAGTTGGTGCCAATATGAGTAGAATAAATAACTGGGATCCAGTGTTGAAAGTCTTTATTAATAGACTCTCCAAGTGGAAATCGAAAGTTCTATCCATTGGTGGTAGGTTGACCCTTATCAAGTCGGTTTTGGAAAGCTTGCCTTCCTATTACTTTTCGTTGTTTAAGGCGCCTGTTGCAGTTATAAATAAACTTGAGTCTCTGATTAAGAAATTTCTTTGGGGAGGAAATATGGATGTTAAAAAAGTTCATTGGGTAGGATGGGACACAGTTACTAGATCGAAGAAACAAGGTGGGTTAGGTCTAAGTAAGCTTGGAGATTGTAATAACGCATTTTTGGTAAAATGGCTTTGGCGGTATCGACAGGAAGGTAGATCTATGTGGAGAAAAGTCATTGATGCAATTCATGGGTCTAGGAGGAGGTGGGAAACTTATCCTCACAGCTCTAAGTTCTCGGGGACGTGGACTAAGCTAGTTACTAGTGGCTATCGTTTAAAGGTGGGAGGTACGAACAGTGTCAGCATGATCCGCGGACATGTGGGTAACGGGTCTGACATCAAATTCTGGATCGACCCTTGGATTAATCGGCTTCCCTTGAAGACCTTGTTCCCTGAATTATTTCGGTTAGAGCGAGACAAGTGGTGTGTTGTCGCGGATAGAATCGGTGTTGATAGTAGGACTGGGGCTCTTTCGTGGAAGTGGAAGAGAAATCCGAGTTCACAGCAGGAGGTTCAAGAGCTGATTGAATGCCATCGAATATTAGCGAACAAGAGGCTGGTAAATAAAAGTGATTCTTGGGCCTGGGACACTGGTGGGCCGAATGGGTTCTCGGTTCAAGAGGTTAAAAAATGGCTTTACAGGGAACGGTTGGTAGGGGATTATCAAGAGTTTCAATGGTGTAAGTGGTTACCAATAAAGTGTAATGTGTTTATGTGGAGGGCGAGTTTGGATAGGATTCCTACCAAAGTTGCTCTGCGAAGACGAAACATAATTACTGGGGAGTGTTTGTGTACATTCTGTGACGAGTTTGATGAAAGTGTTGAGCATATCTATACGGTTTGTAGAGTGGCGGATGGAGTTTGGAATGGGATTGCGCGCTGGGTGCATTTACCACCAATCTTTTTATTTTCGGTTAAAGATATTTTGGATGTGGCTACGAACTCAGGATGGTCGAAGGGTAAAAAGGATATTTTACACGGTCTCGTTATGTTGACTTGCTGGCGTCTTTGGAAGGCTAGAAACGAGAAGATGTTTAGGAATATTAGTAGGAATGTTGTCGAGATTGTTTCAGATGTTAAAGCGTTGGGGTATCTCTGGTATACTAATAGGGGTAGAACTAGCATAGTGGATTGGAAGGGTTGGCAGTCGTTTGATTTTGATGTGCTGTAAGTGTTTTGTGTGTGGGGTTCTCCATCTTGGAGATTCCCGTTTTTGGTGTTTAATGAAGTTTGCCTTTCAAAAAAAAACATAAAAACATTGGGCACATTGAATGAGTCGTCAGTGTTCTTTGTTTTCACCTATTCTTCTGTCTATTCTTCTGTCGCATCAATTTAACTAGTGGCATAGAAAAAAACCCGGTCACTATTTGCAACCGGCCACCCGTGACACTTGCACATATTTTTTTTCCACCTCTCTCAATCAACTTTAATTTAAAATGTCTCAAATTTCAACTTTGCACACGAAATCAATACTTCTACATTTTATATTATAGATTTTTTGTATCCTTAACATTCACATCCAACTCGAAGCTTAGTGTGGGTAACGGGAGACTCCAATGGTTGAAGGAAAAAATAAAGGTTTTTTGATAACGTGAAGCTGATGTGATGAATGAAAATCCCTCGTCCCAAATTCCCGGCACTAGCATGTTACACAATACAAAAGCAGGCCATGTGGTTTGCAACTTGTCACTTTAGTTGGCGAAATTGCTTAGGTAAGTAATTAAATTTAGATCTGAAGTCCACTCTTGCAATCCTTGCCTAAATATTCGAGCAGGAGAGCTGATGTCCACTCTTGCAAGATCGTTATCCTTCCAAAATAAATTAAGTTGATCCTGAATGACACCAAAACCAAATATGCTTGTTAGTGTTTGGTGTTTCCCAACTAATAGAATTGAACAGTGACATGCAGCTACTAATAACTTGAAGTTGAGCTCTTATTTTGTCTTGAAAATACATATGTAGAAAGTAGGCAGTTTTATACAATGAAATGGTTCTTTAATTTAAGAGTAAACTACACCATTCGTCCTTGTGTAATACGTTAACCATCAAGTTTCGTCCTTTGACCAAAAAAATTGCACCGTCGGTCCTTAACTGCGAAACGTTAGTCACCGTTGGTCCCTCACCCTAACTGGTTGGACTAACGGGCGTTAAGCCTTGTTATGTGGAGGGTATATTTGTCTTTTCCACTTTCTTCTTCCCCCTTCAACCCATCTTTATCATCCTTCTTCAGCAGATCAATCTGTTACCACTTTCTTCTTCCTCGCCTTCATACCATAAATCACCTAAAAAAATCAGCAGATCAATTAAAAAAACCACAAATCCGGCCACCGCAACCACTTAAATCCGCCAACACACCACTCGGATCCACGTATATCAATCCGATTAGACTATTATAATCAATAACAACACCAAACAAGCTATGCCTTTACCCTATTAGAAAACATATGAAATGTGTCCTTTGCATACCCATTTTGTTCAAACTCAATAACTTTCACATCACTGGAATCACAAATACATAAAAACATCATCTTCATCAAAGCCTTCTTTAACAACCACCATCACCGTGAACCCACGAAACAACCAACCACCTTGAAACCTTCGTCGGCCACCACTCCTGAACATCACCACCAAAAAATAACTTTTAAAGAAATCCTATAAAAATATATCTGATGTGATTTGGTGTTTAATTCCTGACCATCACCACCACTCCTGACCACCATCACCACCATCACCCAACCACTACACCTACCATCAAACCATCATCCACCAAAACCACCTATGGGGTTGTGATACGCAAAACAAACACCCCTTTATGGGTCGCTGCTGAACCAAACACACCCTACTTGGGGTTCTGATGTTGAGCCAAGATAGACACACCCTCGTGGGTGTTTTCGAGCCCAAAACTAAAATAAATAAATACCCTCGTGGGTTTAAATCAAACAAAAATAAACACCCTTTGAGGGTTCGGACTGCAGAAAGCAAACACCCTCTTGGGGCTGCTGTTGAACTAAGACAAGCCAAACGCACCCTATGATGGGTCGTGGTGTGGGCTATAAACCGAGGGCAGAAAACACTCCCTTTGTGGGTCGTTGTTGAACCAAGAGAATGAATCAAACAAACCACCCATATCTCGTAAGTAAACAAGAGAACGAATCAAGCAAACACAAACCAATCAAGCTCGTGTCTTATTTATTCTTGACCACATTAGGTGGTATCTTGTGACTCCTAGAGGTGTAGCCTTCTCGTTTAAAGGTGGTGATAAGGATGGCATAAGGGTTGACCTTCAAAAGAGTTTGAAAGTGATGATTTGTTGATGGTGAGCATTGGTGTTTGCGTTTATAGGGTAAGGAGAAAGGATAATAAGGATGGTTAATCTTTGTTGTTCTTTTCCTCTTGTTTGATTCATAGGTATAGTGAGTGTGTAAGGTTTATCATCAAAAGAGGAGTGATGATTTCTGCTTCTGGGAAAAAAAATGGTGAAGCGTACCCAAACAAGAAAAAGGAGAAAGAAAGAAGAAAATAATAATAATTATAGAGGGGGAGTGTGTTTTAAGTAGCAAATTTACCGTTCTACCCTCCACTTAACAAGGCTTAACGCCCGTTAGTCCAACCAGTTAGGGTGAGGGACCAACGGTGACTAACGTTTCGCAGTTAAGGACCGACGGTGCAATTTTTTTGGTCAAAGGACGAAACTTGATGGTCAACGTATTACACAAGGACGAATGGTGTAGTTTACTCTTAATTTAAAATCTCCAATGTATATTTCACTTTTGGAACTCCAAACTTTAGGTGGGACCACCAATTATTTTATCACATGTGGCGTGTTCCACGATAGATCAATGCTGTATGCTTTAATTGACCGTTCAAAAGAGGTTTAAAGCTCCTGTCGGCAGCCAGGTCATTGATATTTTTTCATTTGACCTGGTTCGAAATGATCAGTCGACTTTCTTAAAACCTGGTTCAAAGAGTGATTTAATCCTCATAAATTTATTTTAAAAGATTTAATATATGTTTTATGTTACAGTACTACTTAGGGTCCGTTTGGTTTGTTGGTGGGTTTAAGATTTAAATTTGGATTTAGATTTGGATTTGGATTATGATTTGGATTTGATTTTAATGTAAGAGAGAGAAAATAAATATATATATATATATTAAAATGTGTAATAATAAAACTAATATGTGTAAAAAACATTAATATGTAAAATTATTTATTCTTTATGTGAAAACAAGTGGCTAGGATCTCATCTAAAATAAAATGGTTGTTGACTTTATGGAATATTGTCAGTAAACCAACAAAATTGTCAGAAAACCAAGGGGTGCATATGACTTTCGTAAAATCCTTTATTTGAAGGTATGAAACACTGTTCCGCAACCCAAACCTCAAACCAAACATTTTATTAGTGTCACATCAATTTAAAACCTATTCCACACCCCAATACCAAACGGGCCCTTAATAATCACTACTCCTTCACTCTCTAAATAAATGACCGTGTTTTTAGTCTCAAAATAAATGTATGTGTTTTTATTTGTGATGTCCTAAAATAAATGAGAAATGATATATGGATCTAAACTTAGACTTAAACTTATACTTAAAATTAAGTGTCAGCATCTTGATAACTGCAGACAATGACCCACTTCTTTTACATCCACAAAGATTATGCCAAGTGGTTTAAGTTTAAGTTTAATTTTAAGTTTTGATCCATGTATCATTTCTCAAAATAAATATCTATTTTATGCTTCAATCATCAAAATAAAATTTAGTATGTAAGGATGATATGATTGGTACATAATGTAGTTAGTGAAATTTATCAAAATTTTATACAATTTAAAAGTGAATTTTTATTTTCAACGGGTAAATTGTTACTCTTTTATCTCAAAATTATTCTCATGAGAAAAAAATCACATAGTTTAATAACAGTGTGGCCATTTAAATTTTCAACCACTCAAATAGGATATTATTTTACTAAATTCTTTAATTTTTACTTAAAAAAATGAACAACTATTTTGAAACATCTCAAAAAGAAAATATGAACTATTATTTTAAGACGAAAAAAGTATTTATTTATTTTACTTTGAATCTAGAAAAAGGTCATAAAACAAGGCACAATTGATGAAGACTTTTAAGCAACCACCGGTTTATATTAATTAGAAAAAATAATTAGTTTGGTTCAAAAAACGTTTTTAGACTGTTTCTTATTTAAAACCTTATATTGATCATTTCGTTTCAAAATCATTGCCCATTTTTTTCATTTGAGATTTACTCAAATAACTTTCCATTTTCAAGTTCAACCGATCAAAAAAAATTTAGCAGATGAAGATTATATTTGATTATTTAAGTAGTGTAATGGTTACTTTTTTTTTAAAGTGTGTGATATGAGAACAATAATTATATGACGGAAAGAGTATTATAGTATGAAGTTGGGAAGTCATTTTTACTCCGACTTTTACTAATCGGGTTTTAAACATCAATAACATAACAAACAAAATAATTATTGCAAAAGGTCAAATAAGTGCTCATAGATTAAACGATTGGAGGGCAAACCCAAAAGTTAATCTTTGCCATCAAAATTTGAATTTCATAACCGGGAAACTTTTAAAGAATTTGAATTTCATAACCGGGAAACTTTTAAAGTAGGTTGGCTAGAAAACAATAAATCAAGTGAATAATTCATTTCTTTAACATCTCCATTCTCAGTGAGTGACATAAAGAAATCCATCACATTAGATTAGAGTAAATTGCAAAAATCGTCCTTGTGATTTAGTCAAATTGCAGATTTCGTCCGTACTGTTCATTAAGTGCAAAAACAGTCCATTGACTGCACTGTTTCGTGCGCTTTTGGTCCTTTGACTTAACTGCCGTTAAATGGACTCCGTTAGTAGTTACACTTTAGCCCTTTTGACTAACCACCGTTGCAGCACACATCCTTCAAACCACAAGGACGATTTTTGCAATTTTTTTTTCGAAAATCGTTGCAAACAATCGTCCTTGTGGTTTGAAGGATGGGTGCTGCAACGGTGGTTAGTCAAAAGGGCTAAAGTGTAACTACTAACGGAGTCCATTTAACGGCAGTTAAGTCAAATGACCAAAAGCACACGAAACAGTGCAGTCAACGGACTGTTTTTGCACTTAATGAACAGTACGGACGAAATCTGCAATTTGTCTAAACCACGAGGACGATTTTTGCAATTTACTCCATTAGATTATTTAACTTATGTCATTTCATCTTTTTTCTTGTATTTTATCTCTCTCTTTCTATCCATCCATCAAAATGCACTTGTCAAGATATATGAATATAAAAAGACCAGATGGACGGACGGATGTCACTTTGTACTTAAGACCATGGGGTACCCTGGCTTGTAGTTACGCCAAATCTTATGTGGCCAAGAAACTGGCGTCGTTATCTTCAAGTGGTGATACCCTCACGGCCTCACCTCTCAAAATCTTGTTCAGCGCCACTCAATTGGCGTGAGTGAAAGGAGGAAAAGGCCAAGAAAAAAAATCAAATCATTGGACAACGGTTAACTTTTAAAAAAGAATACCCATCAACAAGTTGCATCAACAAAGCAATAAATTTAAGAAGCTTATATGATCCATTAAAATTACATGACTAAATCCCAGATCCAATTTTCTTGGTTCGAACAACACATCAAACCCACATGGTTCAAACAACACACCAAAGGCACCTGGTTCGAACAAGAAATCACAACTTTGTTCTTAACAACAATTCTATAAGAGAAACTCATCACACCTACTTGATACGAACAACATATCAAACCCACGTCAAAAATTAACATGGGCTGTGGCTTTTAGTGTTAGACAAGAAACTAGATTAAAATTGTTATGCTTCAATAGAGATAAGGTTTATTTAGTTTTTGTGTGTCATTTGTGGTTGTTGTGTCACCTTGGAAACAGAAAGAGATAAGCAACAAAAAAGATGAGTTTGTAGTTTATGTGTTTTAGAAAAGTAAAGAGATATTTGGTGGCTTGGTATAAAAGAAGAGGTTTTTTTTTTTTTTTTTTTTTTTTTTTTTTTTTTTTTTTGAAAAATGTATAGGAAAATAAAATTGAGGGATGGTGGGCCCAATGGCATGTTATGAGTGAAGGGGTGTTTTGATGTTTGAGTGTTAAAAGTGAGGATGCTGAGGTGGCGGTGAGTTGACGCTGAAAAAGTAAATTTGGCATGCCATGATACCCCATGGTCTAACAAGCAAATACACCACTCTCAATGATTAAGGTTTTCAAGATCGGAATCCTATTAATTATCGTATTCAGTTTTGCAAGATCGAAATCATAAGATCGGATCATAATTCTAAGATCCGATTATAATGTCATTTTTATAATAGTATTTGTAATATTATTGAAATCTATAAATTATTGTATATTATAAATACATAATTATATGAATATTTCATGAAAATATTGTCCTAAATTATGAATATGGAATGTTTAATAAGATTCACATGTTTTTTTTTAAATTCTATAAAACATAATTCATAACTTTGTAGTTTTTTAGTTTGCGATTCCAGAAAAGTAAGATCATATTAGATTACATCTTAAGATTCTATAGTTAAGATTGGGATCTTATAAGATTTTAAGCTTTCTGAGATCCTACACAGGATCCGGATCTTTTTTGCTTTATAGTATCATAAAATCGTAAGATCTTAAGATCATCTTCGATGAATTAAACACTTCGACTACTCCTAGTGGGAGAGCGAGAGGCAACGTAAGACCCCTCCTTCCGCATGAGGACCACTGGGAGGTGTTTGTGTGTTGCGCGAGACTAAGCAAAAATATAGACAAACGGTTACCTCCTCACCACTCAGGAATTGTGTAAAAGGGCCCTTTCTTTAAATGTTTTTACTGTATTATTTATTATTTGATTTGTGAGTGTGTGTGAGGTATTTAGTAAGGTATGTTTATATAAAAGTGGTATTTTAGTGAAAGGTAAGGGAGTGGTGATCATTTGTAAAATCTGATAATTTCGACCAGCTTTTTGCTAAGGTAAAAACTTATAATGTTTAAGTGTTTATTTATTATAGTTCTGGTCCTTGTAAGTTATAATGTTTTTTTAATTGACTGGTAGATAAAAACTAATATCTATATTTTTATTAGGGCTCGACACCAAACTTCATTGTCTTCCCAACCAGAGTTGAGGCTGAGTCGCGATGGTATACAGAAAGTAACGAATTTTTTAGGTGGTATACCCCTAGAGCGCCGCCTGTTGTAAAAGGGGGACTTTATAAAGAGTATTTTCATAAAGCAAAGGCTGCCGCTGCACGCACGCCTAAGCAAATAACCAGTCTAGAGGATTGTTTAGTGGAGAGTACTCGTCAAGAGGTAGATGTTGTTGCTCTTCAGGCTGTTGTTAAGTCTTTGGAAGCTCGCACATTCAAACTTGAGACTATAGTTGAGGTTAATGTTTTACATTTTTCAATTTTTGTCCAATATATATTCTTTTTAAACAGTTATCATGGTATACACTAATAGGCATGTTTTGTTTCAAATTTCTTTCATTTGCAGGTTATTGCAAAAAAAAGAGACAAAGTCAACAAAGATACTTATGAAAAGGTTATTTATTCATTTTAATCATGTATTTGTAATTTAATTAATTTTTGTATAATAATATTTGGTAAACATATTTGGTATACGAGGAGAAAGTCAACAGCGAGACTTACGAAAAGGTAATTAAATCAACATTATACTTGTAAATTTGCAGTTGTGAGTATATTAAGTTATCTGTAGTTGTGTTCATAATCTGCGTTCAACATTTTAGCCCACACAGGGTTTCGATCCTATAATACGTGGTATATTCTTTTTGTATATCTTTTATGACTGTCTACTAATACGTAGTAAATTCTTTTTGTATGCAGTTTTATACTTTTAAACCCGAACAACAAGACAAAGTTATCCCATCAGCTGTTGAAAAGGTTATTGATCTCCTGTAGGATTAAAGCTAACTTATATTCTATTGACTTATACAAAGCTTGTAGATTCTATGTATTCTTGATAAGATTTCAACTTTTCAGTTGACACATTATAGGTTCTAAGTTCTAATCATAATATACAAAGTATATCATGAATGACAACTTTTCAATGCAATTGTGGTTTACGATTGTTATATCCTAATTTTCTGGACTAAGTTTCTGCATTTCATTGACAGGGCCTTGATCTTGCTGACGAGTATTGCAGTGAAGTAAATGATTTTATCAATTTGTTTGATTCGCAAATGCTTAATCTTCCATCATCACAGAAAGATGGACTCCTCAACGTCTCACATGAAGATGTTGTGAAATCACCACAGAAAGATGGTGTGTTTCATCCTATAGAAGAGCCTAGGGAAAAGAGGTTGAGAATGTCCCAATCTCACACGAAGTCATCTCACATGAAAATTTCTCTCAAGCGCGTTGTGGAACAAAGAAGAGGAGGTTTGAAAATGTTATTAGGTCACCTTTTGTGCAAGTAGATAAAACTACAAAAGTTCCTAGCGTAGATGAATTGAGAAATTGAAAGAATTTTCTTGATCCTCTTATGGTTGAAAGGTTAAAGTTAGTCAGACCTTGGATCGATGTACGATGTTTTTAAATCCATCAAGTTTTTTTTTTTTTTTTTTTTTTTTTTTTTTTTTTTTTTTTTTTTTTTTTTTTTTTAATTGTAATCATTTTGTAATGGTCACTTATGTTTATTTTGTTTTGTGTATAGGTTCTTGATCGACCATTTCAAAACACGGACCGAATTTTTCTTGGATACGAAATTGAGCGGTTTCTGTGTACGCATGGGTGGCGGAATTGTAAGTTTCCTTGGTGCGGTGAAATAACCGTGGATCGTTATTTTTGGGATTCTATAATCGGCCTTGACGATAAGCGCAAATGATGGATGCATGATGAAGTAAAGTAAATATATCCTTTATTTACTTTACTCAGAATTATATAATGTCACAATTCTTAATTTCCGGTCATTTTTCAAATTTACTATTCATCTCGGGAATTTACTATTCGTCGGTTACTATTCACCATTTTACTATTCATCGTTTTTTAAGTCGAGTTGATATTCTGAGAAGTTATTTCAAAATTTTACTATTCATGAAATACTATTCATCCTTGGAGAAAAAATTATATTTACGACCATTATCTGCATATTAGTTCATGCATGGGTTTGCATAGTTCATTAATGTACATTTTCCTATTAAATAAACGCTATCGCGTAATCATTTATTTTGAACATTTGATCCGACACTTCCAAAAATTGTCCAGATATATTTTTATACTCATTTTAAGATTATAAAAATTATATTATTAGTTTACCCGATGTTTTCAATTTATTTTGTATATAAATTGTTATATTTATATAATTACGACGGTTTTCGTAAATACTACTCGATAATTATTATTTCACTCAATTTTTGTAAGAAATGTGTTTTTATAATTTTTATGACTTTGATATATTTTATTTTGTCCGTTAAAATTTATTTTTAGCTAACGCTACTCTAAATACTTAAATATGTACACAAATTACCAACTATACTTAAACCATTACACATTTACTTATACAAAATGCATTTAATTATCTATAATACAATGCCTTTATTTTTTTTATATGTTGGTCGACATATGGTCATGACACAACACTTTTGGGGTTACGAAATATCTATTGTATACATGACACTTACCTATATCTATTATATTCTAATATATAAAAACATACATACATTATCCTAAGGTGTAAAAAAAAATCAAATACACTCTCTTTTTCATCCATATCAACCGGCCATAGGAAGAAAGCAACAAGGAATCCATATTTTTTTCAAGAACAAGTTTAATTATCACCTTTAGTATACTCTTAATCAAGGTTTTGAGATAAAAACCTAGGGTATTAGGAAAAACCATGTTCTTTAAACCTCATCACTACACTAGTAAGCATTTCATGATCATTTTTATTCTTCCATATTCATACTTTGTTCATTTTTATCATGCTTGAAGAAAACATGCAAGTTATATGAGTATTTATACCACTTTATTTGTTTTTAAGTACTATTAATGAATATATATCATCCTATAATTATCCCTTGAAGCATATCATTTTTGATGATGTCTAGGAATCCATGACACCCTAAGAAGGTGTATGGTAGGTTTAGAATAGCTTTGGCGTTGGTTTGAAGTGGTTAGAATAAGTATTACGCGAGAAAAATCATTTTCGACAACAATAAATAGTGGTCTGATCTTATTTGTGAAATCTGGAAATTTCGACAGTTTGTAAAATATTTTGGGCTAGATATTCAGAAAATATACTTTAAAACGAAAACGTGGCCGCTTGAACGGGTTAAAACGGAGTTATAACGAAGAAGTTATGCTATTTTCAAGTTTAACGACGAAAACTATATTTTCAGAAAATTCAGCATGTTGTCCCAAACTTTTACGAGTCAAAAATGAGTCTTAAGCGTTATTAAATGAGTCGATTTATCAAAAATATATTAGTATACTTTAATACGAAGCTAAGGACATATAAAACGTAGAAAACGGACTTGTAACGATTAAATTACACGCGTTTAAACAAGGTTGTCGTAACTATTTCATATAAGCATAATTAATATATTTTTAAATAGCCAAAGATATCGGCCGCGAATGACCATGTTGAGGGTCGTTTTTAACATTGATGGAGTACTTTTTATAAAATGATGTCTTCTAGTAAAAGTAATTTTGTCTAGCCTATTTTCCAAAACGTCCAACCGTTCGTCAAACGGAGTTGTAACGAGTAAAATACGGTCACTCAAACTTTGCCGAAAGTTACCCTTAAACAATATTTTTGGTACAAGTATCCTACTTTACCCATGTTTTTCTCCATGATCAAGACCTCTATGATGAAAATTTAAAAGCTAAGACTTTTAGATAATGCTACAAGCTTTCCAAAACCGTTGAGTTTGTTTTCTAACACTCGATATTCACTATTTTACGACTAGCTTTTCGAGGTCATTTAGTCACTTTCACAAATTATCAAAGTATATTATTTTGCGACGAAAAGCTATAAATTCTTGATAAATCACTAAACGACTATCGTAGGAGGTTGTTTCAACGTTAATACTTGTAAAGTATTTTATAATATGACGAGATGTCATAAACATATATTTCGACGATAAACATTATTTTCAAATGTACAAGTGGTATGGATATCATATGAGTTTGCATGCACGACATTGTTTCATGATTTACATTAGAACACATCATTCATATTAGGTTGCGGATAGAGATCGCACCTCATTTCAGTGTATCTACTTTTGTCACCATGATCATTGCATCAGGTGAGTTCGTAGCCCCACTTTTACTCGTTTAATTGTTTTATAAACTATTTGGGGGAGATATATGCTCAACTACTTGCTTTTACTTTACACTTATATGAACTTAAATATCCTTTGTTTCACTCTATGTGTGCGTAAGTAGATTATGCCCGAACTAAATTGATCACTATGTTATGAACGCTATTAGTTGAAACACTTTCCTTGATTTTGAACCCTTCGACATGTATAATTGAGCTCTTTTAAATTGATTTGGACCCTTTAACATATAAGTGAAGACTTTGGACTTGATTTGAACTTTTTGACATATAGTTTAACTCTTTTAACCTGTAAAGGACCCTTTTGATATATTTTAAACTTGTTTGACGTGATTTTGAACGCTTCGACTATCTTGAACCTTTTGATATTATTCGAGCTCTTTGACTGTTCTGAACTTTTGAACTCGACTTAAATCTTTGAACTTAATTACGAACTTTTGAACGGAACTCTTGAACTTAAATACAAACTTATGACTTGTTTGAACTTATTGAACCGTACGTGTTATGACCTTGACCTAAAGTCTCCCGTATTCGGAGCATCACTATAAAGTCTCGCCTTATTGGTGGAGCGTTCTCAATAATTCTCGCCTTATTGGTGGAGTGTGCAAAGTCTCGCCTTATTGGTGGAGCGTTCTCCATAATTCTCACCTTATTGGTAGAGTGTGCAAAGTCTCGCCTTATTGGTGGAGCGTTCTCAATAATTCTTGCCTTATTGGTGGAGTGTGCAAAGTCTCGCCATATCGGTGGAGCGTTCTAAAGTCTCGCCTTATTGGTGGAGCGTTCTCAATAATTCTCGCCTAGGTGGTCGAGTGACAAAGGAGTCTCCCTTGTTGGATCAGTGCAAAGTCTCCCATGTCGGAGCATCCCTGAATTATTATATACGTGGTGCAATATTGTGAATTATTATGGTAACTTATACTCGACTATTAGACACACTATATTTTGTGCAATGGGTTGTGAACACACAGGTTGCAAGTTTTGTATGGGCGAAACTTGGAACTGAGTGGATTTACAATGCCTTTGCTTTGTGAACTAATATGATAATGTTCACTTAACTATTAGACATACTACTTTTGGCAGTGGGTTGTGAACACACAAGTTGCAAGTTTTGTATGGGCGGAACTTGGAACTGAGTGGATTTACAATGCCTTTGCTTTGTGGACTATTCTAAATGACCAAAAACTTTGCCTTTGCTGCATGAACGTTCTTTAAAAGCTTTACATGTTAGACAAACTCTATGAACTCACTCAACCATTGTGTTGACACTTTTAGCATGTTTTATCTCAGGTATCTAAGGCATTCACTTCATGGCATGCATGTGGACTTATCATAGAGTCGCGGTGTCGACGCGTCTCATATATATTTTATGCACTTAATTATCGTTTGATTGTAAAAAACTCATTTTGGTATATTGGAAATATTTTGGGACCTATGTTTTGTAAACTCTGATTATTTTACTTAATCAAACGATACTTTCAAAACGACACTTTAGGTCGTTCGATATAACTGTAACTTTGATGCTATGACAGTCATCCCCCAGGAATTCCATTCCGCTGCAAAACAGGTAATTTGGGGGTGTGACATATAATATTTGGGTTTTGATTGTCTATAGCAGATAATCGATATCAAGTAAATTTTTTATGAGAAACACTGCATATTTTTAAACAAAAACACTGCATACTTTCTCAATTATCATGGCAGGTCTATCTAAGGATGTAGATGGGTTCCATTGTATAATTTGAACCCCGTCCCTAGTACCATTTGTGTGCTTGATCTTTATCACAAGTTTTGGCTCTTACAAGAACGGAAGCTGGTTGTCGAGAAAATATTATATAAACTCGACAACCATCTTCCGTTCTTGTAAGAGCCAAAACTTGTGATAAAGATCAAGCATACAAATGGTACTAGGGACAGGGTTCAAATTAGGCAATGGAACCCATCTACATCCTTATATATCTACTCTGATAATTGAGACGTGTTGTTTGCGATAATGATATAGTGTGTATTGTTCATGACAGGCCACACTACTTTATTATCCCATTCAACACGATTATATAAACTCTATTTGTCTTGTATAAAACTAATTTGAAATCGATTGGCATGTAGAGAAAATGAAAATCACAATTTTATATAAATTACTTATTATATTTGTTTTTTCTTTTTCTTTGTTTATTGTTCTTACATCACATTGATCTACGGATCAGTTACATGTGGCATACTAGACCAGATGGTATGGATTGGTCAATGGTTAGTTGCTTTTTTCTACCACTATTGATTCGAGGAGGATCATTGCCTATGTTTTACGTAAACAAAGAATAATACCCTCTTGGATGGGCTGATGTTGAACGTGTTTTTATCTCCATAAATGAACCTGAAGTTCATTGGTATCTTGTTGTGTTTCACATTCGGACTGGTACTGTTACATTCTATGATAGTAGAGTTGTGTTTGATACTGAATCGCGTCCGTTTTATCTGGATATGAGGAATAGCTTAGAGACAAGGCTTCCCGAAGTGCTAAAAGAAGCAAGCGCCTTTGAGCAGAAGGGAATCGATCCTAAGTCCTATAGGATTACGTTTAGGCATGCTCAAAATGTTCCCAAGCAGGGTGGTTTGTTCGACGATTGTCGTGTGTGGCTCTGCATCTTCTTATTCATGTTAGTCATTTAACATTGCAGATGAATAGATTATAATATACCAATTTGTTTCTTAGTTAACAGACGACCTAGATGCTTTTTTAGTTCGGCAGTAGGATAACCATTCATTAGAACAAACTGACAGAAAAACTATAAATACAAACACATCATTACAGTACAACTGGACAAACACAAACTTATGCTATGCAAATACATGCCACAACACATTTGTTGGAAACATCCTAATTAACTTAAACATAGCCCGTTCCAATATTAGTCTCAAAACGGTACCTTACCCTTTAGCTTCTCGATAAAGTCATCAATTACACCTCAACTCTATCTCCTTTGCCAAAACCTCCAACTCCCTCATTTTTATGTCATCATTTGCTTGAAGCTCCCTGAGAAACTCTGCTGTCTTCTTAGGCACAATCTTCCCAACCACGGTCTCCAACTCCTCAATGAAAAAACCCATCTCACGAACCGTAGCAGACAATTTCATGCAGAACCCATTGATCTCTCTCGACAGCTTAAAATACTCTAGTGATTTATGTCGACAATAGAAAATCATCATTTCATCCCACTCAACGGTGCTTGAAGTCTGTTGCATCTCAGCACACCTAAGATGTCTCACCATTATGTTTTTTTTTTTTTTTTTTTTTTTTTTTTTCTATATTAAGAACTAAAAATGTGAAAAAAGAAGACCATTACCCTTCTATTAAATACTAAAAGTATTACCCAAAAAAATGTCACATGCAAGTGGTTTTAAATGACACTTGATTCATGACCTACATCACATGCAAACTTAAAATAAACTCTAAAGTTTTCCTTTGGTAACTTGCTTATAACATATTGACATTTAACTTTTTTAACCAACTCCTTTACATATATAAACTATTTTGTTCATAAGTGTCTTATTTTAGTTGAACTATTTTGATAGATTATATGATGCGATATTTGTGTTCAAGATGATGTGATGATAAGTATCTTATTAAATCATGCAAATGATGTGATTTTCTGTGTCTTGGCGGTTATATCCTGATGTTTTTGAAACTATTGATTTCTACAGATCCGAGCCTCACTATTATGTACAAAAATTAGTCAAAATGTGTTTGATTGTGTCATTTGATTGTCTGTTGGATACAGTCTTTAACTAAAACACACAACCTTTATTTGAAGCGTTACTTAAGCAGGATATTATACAAATAACTAGCTTTTAGAAGACAGACACGTTAGCACAACCGACGACACAAACCTTAATTGGGAAAAGAAATGCCACAACCTTTATTTGAAAAGATCCTAGATAATTACGGCCCCTCAGAAACATATCCTTGTTGGTTTGGTACATCATTATAGGCTGACTTGCCTTTCTTGCAATGTGATACCTTGCTGTTAACACTACCACGTGGTTTACCACTTTCTACTTGTTCATCGTTGTAAACTTGTTGTCTTAGGTCTTCTAAAATTTCAGCGGGTAATTGGTCCTTTGGTTCAGCATTTGGGCCATATCTCTCTTCAATCTCAGGAAATATGACCTCTCTTAGTGTCTTGATTGACCATTCCCTATCATCAACATTAGGCTTGAATGGAACTCTTTTACCATTTGACATATTTCGAATAAAGTGATGTAGGTTAATGCTGAATTAAGTGTGTCCACTCTTATATAGGAAAAACCACACCTACAAAAGGCAGTCACCTGCAAACAGTCCACATTGTGTACCCTCTTTAATAGATAAACACAATCCATAAATTTAGTCATTAAACATATGTGGCTATTGACATCTTAGTTTATTCTAGTGATGTTTTTATTATTTAAGTTTTTAAAAATTATGTTCGCATTTGAGTCTTCAATAAGACTATAAAGGTATGTGCCACAAATTTATAGAACATAAACAGTCAGTTTTATTGAATCAGATATCTTACAACCAGCTGAGAAAGACTACCCACAAATAATACAAAAACACTCATCTAAAATTAAACGCACACACACGAGAGTTCACTTGAAAACACAAACGTAAATCACACATCATAATGAACAATAGGTTTCGCCCATTATAGGTCGATACTTATAACTTCAACAAGCCTTTAAGCCTCCAAACAAAGATATCGTTATTACGAGCATTAAGCTCCAATTCAGATTCCATTATCCTCATCTGCGTAACCTTCTTATCATATTTCGCCTGTACCTCTCTTAGATACTTTGCAGTTTTCTGCGCATAGTTATTTCCAACAGTTTCTAGCTCCTGAATGAAACTAAGCCTTTGGCGTGTAATACTAGCCAATCTTCCACAAAGCAAATTCATCTGTTGAGCCATTTGATGGTCTTCAATTGAAGCTTGATGGAAATACATAGCTAATTTCTCCGACCAGTTGTTAGAATTAGCCTCGGTTCTGAGGTGATCACACATTGGCTGTCTTGACATTGTATTTTCTTAAATATTTTGTCTCAAGTTAGGAAATTAGTTGTGAAGATGAGCCTCCAACTAGAATGTCTTAAATAGCAAAACCAAACTCCATAAAGGATGTCCAGTGCCTATCTTTTGCGCATGTAAATGAAAAAATTGTCACAGAATCAATAATTTGATGTTGAAAAATCAGTAGCCTCATTTGCATCAAAACAATATAGGCAAATACATTACTGTTTTTTTGGTTTCACTTTAGATACTTGTCACAGAATCAATACTTTTTGGTTTTGAATGACACTTGATTCCTGACCTATATTATTTGGTTTTGAATGACACTTGATTCCTGACCTATATTATTGGCAAAACTCACAGTTGAAAATCTGAAAACCCAAAAAATCACGTCCAATACAATTGCTGAATGAAAAAATATTCCTGACCTACAATACCTAATTTGTAGACGTTATCATTTTAAATAGACTAACAAAAAAGACTTGTGAATGGCAACAGTGAAAGCTGCTATGATATGTAAGAGGATGTGATGACGATTATCTTATTTGATGAATCAAATGATGTGATTTACCGTATCTTGGTTCATCAAAGATGAATCATCTGATGTGATTTACCGTATCTTGGTTCATCAAAGATGAATCATATGATGTGATTTACCGTATCTTGGTTCATCAAAGATAATCACATCATTTTGATGTGATTTACGGTAAATCACATCATTTGATTCATCAAATAAGATAATCGTCATCACAGCCTCTTACATATCACAGTAGCTTTCACTATTGCCATTCACAAGTCTTTTTTGTTAGTCTATTTAAAATGATAACGTCTACAAATTAGGTATTGTAGGTCAGGAATATTTTGTCATTCAGCAATTGTTTGCATGTGATTTTTTGGGTTTTCAGATTTTCAACTGTGAGTTTTGCCAATAATATAGGTCAGGAATCAAGTGTCATTCAAAACCAAATAATATAGGTCAGGAATCAAGTGTAATTCAAAACGAAAAAGTATTGATTCTGTGACAAGTATCTAAAGTGAACCCATAAAAACAGTAGTATATTTGCCTATATTGTTTTGATGCAAATGAGGCTACAGATTTTTCAACATCAAATTATTGATTCTGTGACAATTTATTCATTTACATGTGCGCACTGGACATCCTTTATGGAGTTTGGTTTTGCTATTTAAGACATTCTAGTTGGAGGCTCATCTTCACAACTTATTTCCTAACTTGAGACAAAATATTTAAGAAAATAGAATGTCAAGACAGCCAATGTGTGCTCGCCTCAGAACCGAGGCTAATTCCAACAACTGGTCGGAGATATTAGCTATGTATTGCCATCAAGCTTCAATTGAATACCTTCAAATGGCTCAACAGATGAATTTGCTTTGTGGAAGATTGGTTGGTATTACACGCCAAAGGCTTAGTTTCATTCAGGAGCTAGAAACTATTGGAAATAACTAAGCGCAGAAAACTGCAAAGTATCTAAGAGAGGTACATGCGAAAGATGATAAGAAGGTTATGCAGATGAGGATAATGGCAGCTAAATTGGAGCTTAATGCTCGTAATAACGATATCTTTGTTCAGAGGCTTAAAGGCTTGTTGGAGTTATAAGTATCGACCTATAATAGACGAAACCTGTTGTTTATTATGATGTGTGATTTACGTCTGTGTTTTCATGTGAACTCTTGTGTGTGTGTTTAGTTTTAGATGAGTGTTTTTGTAATATTTTTGGGTAGTCTATCTCAGCTGGTTGTAAGATATCCGATTTAATAAAACTGACCGTTTATGTTCAATAAATTTGTGGCACATACCTTTATAGTCTTATTAAAGACTCAAATGCGAACATGATTTTTAAAAACTCAAATAATATAAACATCACTAGAATAAACTGAGATGTCAATAGCCACATATGTTTAATGACTAAATTTTTGGACTGTGTTTATCTACTAAAAAGGGTACACAATGTAGACTGTTTGCATGTGACTGCCTTTTGTAGGTGTGGTTTTTCCTAATTAAGAGTGGACACACTTAATTCAGCATTAACATACATCACTTTTTTCGAAATATGTCAAATGGTAAAAGAGTTACATTCAAGCCTAATGTTGATGATAGGGAATGGTCAATCAAGACACTAAGAGAGGTCATATTTCCTGAGATTGAAGAGAGATATGGCCCAAATGCTGAACCAAAGGACCAATTATCCGCTGAAATTCTAGAAGACCTAAGACAACAAGTTTACAACAATGAACAAGTAGAAGTTGTTAAACCACGTGGTAGTGTTAACAGAAAGGTACCACATTGCAAGAAAGGCAAGTCAGCCTATAATGATGTACCAAACCAACAAGGATATGTTTCTGAGAGGCCGTAATTCTCTAGGATCTTTTCAAATAAAGGTTGTGGCATTTCTTTGCCCAATTTAGGTTTGTGTCGTCGGTTGTGCTAACGTGTCTGTCTTCTAAAAGCTAGTTATTTGTATAATATCCTACTTAAGTAACGCTTTGAATAAAGGTTGTGTGTTTTAGTTAAAGACTGTATCCAACAGACAATCAAATGACACAATCAAACACATTTTGACTAGTTTTTGTACATAATAGTGAGGCTCAGATCTGTATAAATCAATAGTTTCAAAAACATCAAGATATAACCGCCATGGCTGCAATAGTATAAAATATAGAATTGCCACGCCAAGACACGAAAAATCACATCATTTGCATGATTTTATAAGATACATATCATCACGGCCTCTTGAACACAAATATCACATCATATATTCTATCAAAATAGTTTAACTAAAATAAGATACTTATGAACAAAATAGAGTTTATATATGTAAAGGAGTTGGTTAAAAAAATTAAATGTCAATATGTTATAAGCAAGTTACCAAAGAAAAACTATAGAGTTTATTTTAAAGTTTACATGTGATGTAGGTCAGAAATCAAGTGTCATTCAAAACCACTTGCATGTGACATTTTTTTAGGAAATACTTTTAGTATTTAACATAGGGGTAATGGTCTTCTAGTTTCACATTTTTAGTACTTAATATACAAAAAAAATACAATGGCGAGATGTCTTAGGTGTGCTGAGCTGCAACAGACTTCAAGTACCGTTGAGTGGGATGAAATGATGATTTTCTATTATCGACATAAATCACTAGAGTATTTTAAGCTGTCGAGAGAGATCAATGAGTTATGCATGAAAGTGTCTGATGCGGTTCGTGATATAGGTTTTTTCATTGAGGAGTTGGAGACCTTGGTTGGGAAGATTGTGCCTCAGAAGATAGCAGAGTTTCTCAGAGAGCTTCAAGCAAAGGATGACTTAAATATGAGTGAGTTGGAGGTTTTAGATAAGGAGATAGAGTTGAGGTGTATTGAGATTGATGACTTTATTGAGAAGCTAAAGGGTAAGGTGCCGTTTTGAGACTAATATTAGAACGGGCTATGTTTAAGTTGATTAGGATGTTTCCAACAAATGTGTTGTGGCCTGTATTCGCATAGCATAAGTTTGTGTTTGTCCAGTTGTACTGTAATGATGTGTTTGTATTTACAGTTTTTCTGTCATTTTGTTGTAACGAATGGTTATCCTACTGCCGAACTAAAAAAGCGTCTAGGTTTTCTGTTAACTAAGAAACAAATTAATATATTATAATCTATTAATCTGCAATGTTAAATGACTAACCCGAATAAGAAAATGCAGGCCGCACACCACAATCGTCGAACAAACCACCCTGCTTGGGAACATTTTCAGCATGCCTAAATGTAATCCTATGGGACTTAGGATCGATTCCCTTTTCCTCAAAGAAGCCTGCTTCTTTTAGCACTTCGGGAAGCCTTGTCTCTAAACTATTCCTCATATCCAGATAAAACGGATGCGATTCAGTATCAAACACAACTCCACTATCATATAATGTAACAGTACCAGTCCGGATGTAAAACACATCAAGAGACCAATGAACTTCAGCTTCATTTATGGGGATAAAAACACGTTCAACATCAGCCCATCCAAGAGGGTATTTTTCTTTGTTTGCGTAGAACATTGGCAATGATCATCCTCGCATCAATAGTGGTAGAAAAAAGCAACTAACCAATGACCAATCCATATTTTCTGGTCTAGTATGCCACATGTAACTAATCCATAAATCAATGTGCTGTAAGAACAATAAACAAAGAAAAAGAAAAAACAAATTTAATCAGTAATTTATATAAAATTTCGATTTTCATTTTCTCTACCTGCCAATCGATTTCAAAGTAGTTTTATACAAGACAAATTATACAAGACAAATAGAGTTTATATAATCGTGTTAAATGGGATAATAAAGTAGTGTGGCCTGTCATGAATAATACACACTATATCATTATCGCAAACAACACGTCTCAATTATCAGAGCAAATATATAAGGATGTAGATGGGTTCTATTGCCTAATTTGAACCCCATCCCTAGTACCATTTGTGTACTTGATCTTTATCACAAGTTTTGGCTCTTATAAAAACGGAAGATGGTTGTCGAGTTTATATAATATTTTCTCGACAACCAGCTTTCGTTCTTGTAAGAGCCAAAACTTGTTATAAAGATCAAGCACACAAATGGTACTAGGGACGGGGTTCAAATTATGCAATGGAACCCATCTACATCCATAGATAGATCTGCCATGATAATTGAGAAAGTATGCAGTGTTTCTGTTTAAAAATACGCAGTTTTTCTCATATAAAATTTACTTGATATCGATTATCAGCTACAGACAATCAAAACCAAAATATTATATAATTCTGAGTAAAGTAAATAAAAGATATATTTACTTTACCTCATCATGCAGCCATCCTTTGCGCTTATCGTCAAGACCGGTTATAAAATCCCAAAAATAACGATCCAGAGTTATTTCACCGCACCAAGGAAACTTACAATTCCGCCACCTATCCGTAAACAGAAACCGCTCAATTTCGTATCCAAAAAAAATTCAGTCGGTGTTTTGAAATGGTCGATCAAGAACCTATACACAAAACAAAATAAACATAAGTAACCATTACAAATTGATTACAATTATAAAAAAATTTGACGGATTTAAAAATAGCGTACCTCAATCCAAGATCTTACTAATTTTAACCTTTCAACCATAAGAGGATCAAGAAAATTCTTTAGATTTCTCAATTCATAAATGCTAGGAACTTTTGTAGTTTTATCTACTTGCACAAAAGGCGACCTAATAACATCTTCAAACCTCCTCTTCTTTGTTCCACAACGCCCTCGAGAACAATTTTCATGTGAGATGACTTCGTGTGAGATTGGGACATTCTCAACCTCTTTTCCCTAGGCTCTTCCATAGGATGAAACACACCATCTTTCTGTGGTGATTTCACAACATCTTCCTGTTAGACGTTGAGGAGTCCATCTTTTTGTGATGATGGAAGATTAAGCATTTGCGAATCAAACAAATTGATAAAATCATTTACTTCACTGCAATACTCATCAGCAAGATCAAGGCCCTGTCAATGAAATGCAAAAACTTAGTCAAGAAAATTAGGATATACCAATCGTAAACCACAATTGAATTGAAAAGTTGTCACTCATGATATACTTTGTATATTATGATTAGAACTTAGAACCTATAATGTGTCAACTGAAAAGTTGAAATCTTAAAAAAAAAATACATAGAATCTACAAGCTTTGTATAAGTCAATAGAATATAAATTAGCTTTAATCCTACATGAGATCAGTAAATTACCTTTTCAACAGCAGATGGGATAACCTTGTCTTGTTGTTCGGGTTTAAAAGTATAAAACTGCATACAAAAAGAATTTACCACGTATTATAGGATCGAAACCCTGGGTGGGCTTAAATGTTGAACGCTGATTATAAACACAACTACAGATAACTTATGTTGGGAATTATGCGAAGTAGGATTTCTGCTGTCAATACTGCCGAAGGATTCTGCTGAAGTAGAAGCAGAATCTGCTGAAGAAGAGATTATGCTGAAGTATAAAAGCCGTGCCTTGTATCTGCTGAAGAGTGGAAGCTGACTAGGATCTGCACACGCTTTATTAATTATATGCTAACCCATCATTATTCTTGAACTGCCCGAGGTTAGCATGGGTATTATTGTACTGCTCAATATTGTTTAGTGTTTAGTCATTAAATGCATGCTTGCATGCTTAGTCGATTGAGTAGTAATAGTTTAGGGTTCCTTGTCTATAAAAGGAACTTCATAGTTTGTAATAGATAACAATTCGAAACATAGAGTTTCAGTTAATAATAGATCCATAGAGGATCTAAGTGTTCTTAGTTTTAACAACTTGTATTTACATTCCGCTATAGAATATGAGTTGTAGAGATTTTCTATTAGTTTGCTTATGATTACATAGGCAACACTAACGATCCACGAGTGCTCAAGATCTGTCAAGGTCTCTCTGTGTTCAACAAGTGGTATCAGAGCCTCGGGAAAGTCTCTACGATACTGAGAACCATATTTTACCTCACCCCCATACAACCAAAAACACATTCACCATGCCTGGAACTGATGATGAATCAGAAGTCACCAACAACAACATCAAAAACACCACCTCTATGCAGCAACTTAGTCTCTCCAACAGTAATGGTAAGTTTCCTTATCTGAAAAAGGAAGAGTATGATCTGTGGACAATGAAGATGCAGAACTGGATCTCCAATATTGATTGGAATCTCTGGGAGACTGTGAAGAATGGAAACAGTCTGAAGAAGACTATCCCAGATCTTGATGGTAAGCTTACCATTGCTCCTCCCAAAACTGCTGAAGAGATTCTAGCTGTGCAAAGAGAGCACAAAGTAAGAACCATCCTTCTTCAAGCTATTCCTGAAGATCACTTGGGTGATTTTCACCACATGGTTGATGCTAAGGACATATGGATGGCTCTTAAAGCAAGGTTCGGTGGCAATGAAGAGTCCAGGAGAATGAGGAAGTCCATGCTGAGACAACACTTTCAAGAGTTCAATATCTCAGAAGAAGAAGGTATCCACAAGGGATACGACAGGTTTCATAAGATTCTGAGTCGGCTAAACCAGCTGAATGCAAAACCTGACAATGATGACTGCAACTCAAAGTTCCTACGATCTTTGCCTCCATCATGGTTACATGTCAGTATAGCTCTTAAGGCTAAAGGTGGGCTGGACATGCTCACTATTGATGAGCTGTACAACAAACTCAAATCTCTTGAACCTGATGTCAGATCTCCCTACCGTGCATCCTCTTCTGGTCATACAGCCTTTGTTGGGACATCTCACTCAAATATCATGATGCATGCTCCTAGTCCAACTTACTTACCATCATCATTTTATCGTCCCAGTCCATCATGTCCTCAAGCTAAAACCGGTAGTATATTGGAGGATGTTCTTCATTCATTTGTTGCTGATTATAATACTCAGCAGCATCTTGTCTATAAAGATTTTGATCAGGTGGACCCACTTGAAATGGAGGAGATGAAACTGAAATGGCAGGTGGCCATGCTTTCAGTAGATATCAAGAGGTTTGAGGAGAGGTCAGGAAGAAAGTTTGGCTTCAAGGGAAAGGATCCAGCTCGTTTTGACAGGAGAAAGGTCAAGTGTTTCTCTTGTCACCAGATGGGTCATTTCTCAAGGGAATGCAAAGATAGGAAGAGTGGAGAGGGAGCTAACTACATTTCCTATCAGCAGAATCAGAAGGAAGCTGGAACTTCAGCAGCTCTTGTCACCTTGGATGAACAGGTCAACTGGGCTGCACATGAACCTGTGAATGAGGAAGCTGCTGATACAGAGAAGCTTGGATTGCTGGCAAGATGCACATCAGAAGATAGGCATGATCAAATTGCCTTGATGGGACTTTCTCAGGTACACAACTGTATATTTGGTTGTAGTGAAAGATACAATGAACTTAAAGAAGCTTATGATACTATGAAACCTAAATACAATGAATGCTATGTTGATAATGAAGCTTATAAACTTTCGTTAAAAACATTAGAAAGACAAAAAGTATGGTTTCAAAAGAATCAGATAGCTTATGAAGAAAAGATAAAGGGGTTACAATTTGATCTAGATATTGCAAACATTAACTTAAAACGCACTGAAAAGGAAAAAGCTGATACTATTGCTGAGAATCTAGAGCTTAAAGAGAAACTAGCTGAGGAGATAGCTAGACATAAACAATGGTTAATATCATGTGACAATCTAGCTAGAGAACTCTATAGTAGTCAGTCAGTGAAGTCTGGAATAGGTTTAGGTTTTCAAAAGTATGTAGGATTGGAAGCTAGGCAAGATGGGCGTAAATCTACACCTGCAGGATTAATAAACTTTAAAAAAGAAGGTGATTTACATGCTGTCCCTGGACCTATTAGAGGTGAATTCATGCCCACTGACCTGTCCATTACTGTTGACTTTGATGGATCACACCATCAGTATGGCAAAAATTCAAAAGACTTGCCAGACACCGATGCTTCATCTTATGACTTTGTCTCTTTCTCTGACAGTGACAATTCATCGGATCAAGGGTCTACTTTCAGCTGTGATTCAAGTGATAAGTCAGACCTTCCCAAGCCCTCACCTGAGCCTACACCCAAGCCTGCACCCAAGTCTATCTACAAGCCTTCTAGGATAGCTGCTGAGGAATCAACTTCCAAGCCTGTTTCCCCTGAAGACTTGTCCTTTAAATCTTTGCATAATAAGTCTGTTAAAAACAATTCCTTTAATATTTCTGGTTTAAGTACTTCTACTTGTAATAGAACATCTTCTTTGTTGAATCAATCTTCCAAAAGGAAGACATGTTTTGTGTGTGGAAGTAAATTTCATTTAATTAAGGATTGTGATTTTTATGAGCAAAGATTGGGTGTATGTGCTACTCAGCAGAAACCTAGACCAGTGTGGACCAATGTTAATAATATTCCACCTTATGTCCCACAAGCTTCTTGTAATGACTCTCCTTGGAGGAGATCAGCTGATAGACCTGATGTGCCACCTACTAGCCCATACTTTAAACATGGTTATTGGCCTGCATATGTTGACTCTATGAATAATGGGAAAGGATGTTGGGGTACTGCTGTCAAGTCCTTAGCAGGTTGTTCTTGGAAAAATAAGGGACCTAACTTTCAATGGAAACCCAAGAACAATGGTGGATCTTACTCTTTTGCTAAACCTAAATCTTATGATCCACTAGGCAGGTTCAACTCAGCAATGACTTGAGCCTCCTTCGTTAACTAATATTCTTTTGTATATATTGTTTGTTCTATAGGATCATCCTCTTAAGCATAAAGATATCGGTATTGTTGATAGTGGTTGTTCAAGAAGCATGTCTGGAAATAGAGATATGATGCACAATTTTATTCCTATTGAAGAAGGAGGCAATGTAACTTTTGGTGGAAGTGATGGTAGAATTACTGGGAAAGGCACCATCAAGACACCCCTACTGAACTTTGAGAATGTGTACTATGTTAGGGAACTTCAACACTTCAACTTGTTCTCTGTCTCACAAATTTGTGACACCAAGAACAAGGTACTCTTCACTGAAGATGAATGTCTTGTGCTTTCTAAAGAGTTCAAGCTTCCAGAAGATACTTCAATTCTGCTGAGAGTTCCTCGAACTCACAATCTATACACATTCAACCTCAATGAAGTTCATCCTGAAGGTGACCTCACTTGTTTGGTGGCTAAAGCATCCTTGGATGAGTCTACCAAATGGCACAGGAGAATGGCTCATGTGAATTTCAAGACCATAAATAAACTCTCTAAAATGGGTCTTGTTGAAGGTCTTCCCTCCAAAGTTTTCTCCAATGATCATAATTGTGTTGCATGCAACAAAGGGAAGCAACACAGAGCCTCCTACAAAGTTGTCACTGCTGTGAGCATTATCTCTGAGCCTCTTCAGCTGTTACATATGGATCTATTTGGTCCAACTCAAGTCAGAAGCATTGATCACAAGTACTTTTGTTTGGTTATCACTGATGGTTATAGCAGATTTTGTTGGGTGTTCTTTCTAAGGACTAAAGATGAAACAACTCCAGTACTGAAAGACTTCATCACCCTTGTTGAAAATCAGTTGAACAAGAAGGTTAAGGGAATTCGGTGTGATAATGGGACAGAGTTCAAGAATGTTATTATTATAGAACTCTGTAGGACTAAAGGGATAAAGAGGGACTATAGCAATCTAAGAACTCCGCAACAAAATGGGGTAGCTGAAAGAAAGAATAGGACCTTGATAGAGGCTGCAAGATCAATGCTTGCAGACTCTAAATTACCCACTATGTTCTGGACTGAAGCTGTTGGCACAGCTTGCTATGTGCTTAACAGGGTCTCCATTACTAGACCTCACCTCAGAACACCATATGAACTTCTCTTTGGGAAGGTTCCTGTAAAACCCTAAAAATCTAAAACGCGTGAAAAGACCATTTTGCCCTCAAATTTTTAAAACTTATAAATTACGTAAAAGATGTCAACGCTCATTAAACTTAATTCTAATCTATCTTATAAATGGGTGGCAAACCTAGTGTACGAATTTTTGAAAATGCATACGCTCACGTTTACATATAAATCGCACGTTAAAAATGGGCATGGACCAAAATTTAACTAGACACTACAACTTAATTATAGCCCATCTAAATTGAGCTTGGCCCAACTTTTTTTTTCCTTTGGCCCATCTAAGACCAAACACCAAGTATCCCTCCCATTTTTTTTTGTACACTCCAAAAAGTTGAAAACACACATGAAACCCTAGCCACCACAAAAAAAAAAAGAGTCGGCCTCCTTCTTCCCCCTCCAAACCGAAACCCTAGCTTCATAGATTGACGGCAATCAAAGGTTATCTCCATTTCATTTCGAATTCAAGACCAAATGGTGCAACAAGGAGGCTCAAAGAAGATTCAAAGGAGGTTGTTTGGTGTTGTAGTCATGGGTTTTGGTGGCCTAGGCGTGGGTTCCCTTCCTTGGTTTCTTGGTACATCTCTTGTCACGCATCAAGGGTAATGTCTTATTTCATAATCTCGTCTCGCTTCCTTTCTTATGGTTTTATTGATTCTAGTCGTGTGCTAATTCTCCCATATGAACACTTATGTTCGAAATTTAATCACCTAAAATGATAGCATTGTCGTATAAAAAATTGTTACCGAAAAGACTAGAAAAGAAAAGAGCTAAAACTTTGATATGGGGCTGTTTGGGTTTCGAAAAATTAAGAGTGGGGGCTGTTTTGAATCGACTTGGGTGAGTAAGGGTGTGTTTGGTTCGATTGCGTGCGATTTGGGTTGTGTATGGTGTGTTTGGAATAAGGGTTTTGTGTGTTATGTGTCATATTCTACGAATGGTATTAGTTTGTTAAATTATGATTTTATGTGAATGAAATTATGTTGTTAAATGGTTATGGTTATGATTATGTAATGTTCTTTACATGTTAATAGACTTATATAAGTGGTGTATGCTCATTTTTGGAATCATTGTAAAGTTTTATAGGCCATTTTCATGTTAAACTCTAATTATGAATTCATGACTTTATGTGGACATGTTAGCGTTAAAAATGGTACTTAGGATATGAGAATTTGGAAACGGCTTTCATAACATGTTTATATTTCGTATAGAATGAGTACATGAACTTTCAATGATTGGTGATATCATGCTTGTTGATGAATTTGATAGCTTAGAAGTTCATGATATTATGTGAAGATTATGGTGATGTTTACGTGACTAAAACTTGTAATCTTGTGAGATATGATGGGGAATTGTATGAGATGGATAATTAAACTTTTATTTATGTGAATTATTGATATTTGATGATGGTTGCCTTGTGGGTATGATATGGTGGGTGATGGATAGGTTTGCAACATGTTTAGTACTTGTTATTAGCATTTTACACGAAATTATGGACTTATAATATGTTAAATGCTTGATATTATGCTCCATTGGTTAAATTGATGACACCTCTGTAACATTCATGCTATTAGACCCTAAACATGATGTATAATGAGTTTTGTTATGTTTGGCATGCTTAAAAGATGATTGGTGGCTTGTTTGTTGCTTGGTTATGATTGCTTGTTAAGCTGTCCAGAATTTTGGTTGGATTCATCTAGGTGTTATCTGATGATACTTGCATGTTTTTGAGTGATTCTTGAGCCTAAATTGTATTACTTTGAAATAGCTTTCTGGAAATATAAGTCTTGTATCATTTTCATACCTGGAAGTATGATTTTTATATTTTTGTAGTTAGGGTGTCTGAATCTGAATTGCCGAGTTTAAATTTATGATGTAGTATTTGATTTTTAGTATTTAATCTATGAGGTTCTGGAACTTTTCCTTTGGTGGTTATGATGTTTATATATTGTGTGACACCTGTAGCTTTTGGTTTGATGTGTGGAGTAGGGTGAGTGTGTTTGTTGGGGCTATACTTTTGGTGTGTGTAAATCTGTGTGAGTTCTGGACAGGTCTGGACTTATGATTTTCCATAGGCCATTTAGCATGGAAATAGAACCCACCAATTTTTGGAGAGTCTTTTAACTCATATGGGAACCCCTGGGATTTTGCTTGATTTCATTTGAGCTAAGTAAGTATTTTATAAAAATCGCTAAAGTCTGGTCCAAATATGAGTCTAAGAAACTGAAAGATAAAATATGATATCAATAAGTAACACACTTACAAATGCATAAGAAGCTTATAAAATGAGTATATAAGTAATATATGATATAAATTCGTGTAGATTCGTTAAAGGATACGTGGCATTGTGTCTTCGTGTTCATTCATTCGTTTGCTTCTTCTCATTGGCGTTAAGGTTTCTCATGATTCGTATACATCTTTCGATATTAGCTTGAACTGTTATGCTTTACTCTAAGCCTCATTATTAGGGCTTCCCTATGACTTTGCTATGCTCCCTTTGATATGAAACTTATGTGAACCTTTGATATGAAACTTCGATATGAAACTTGATATGAACTTTGATATGAACCCTTATGATATGAATATGCTTTGACCCTTCAGTTTGATACCCGAGCCAAATATGTGTTTCCTAGTCATGAAGGTAACATGACCGTGTCATTGATGCACCAATGGCATGACTCCAGTGTGTACGAGTGATGATACACACCGTCCCCCATTATGATATGATATGATTATGAGCTCACTATATGTATATGATTTGGCCACTGGGGGGCGTATGGATGCATCCTAGATATGATATGTTCGAGGGATTTGATCTGATACGTTTGTTTATATGGTGAATGATGTCGTGTGCAATACGCGTCTTCACAATTCTAGGAGCTAGCTACTCCATTTGTTACTGAGGTCTCCCCTCCTATTATGTATGGTATTCCGAGGTCACCCCTCCGAATACAATGGCTACTTGTGATATGATATGATATGATATGTTCCTGGCTAGGGTAGATTTCTGACAACCCTTACACTTTTGATATACCTACACTGTACCTTCCGTATTCCCCAACGCACTATAACCTATATTAATTGTTCATTACTCCGTACCTTACATGGTTCACTTTTACCAAGATATAGATACTCCATTACATTGACCTGTCACACTTTCATTCCGTTACTTTAGACTGAAGTTCCATTCACGTACCGGGTTATTATATGCTTATTGGATTTGATTATGATATTCATGTTTTATATGACTACTGATTACCCTGTTATGATATGATTAATATGCGATTATAAGATTTACCTGTTGTCATCTGATGATATGCTATCTTACTGCTATGTGATCCTTTTGGATTTGTCTGGTAACCATGCTTGTGTGCAATCGATTGTTGATCTGTTTATCTTTTGTACCTCGTTCGATTAATCTCATGGACTATGACTATCCGTGGTGTACTTATCTGCTTGTTTTTGACCTGCCATGTTGCATTTCTTTTTATGCTACGGTTTGATTGGGTAAATGGTTCAACTTATGAAGTCTAACTTGTTAACTTGTTTAATTGCCCTGCTATGTTTTTAATTCATTTAACTATAGTGTTCATACTGTATTCCTACTTGCTACGTGTGACTGCCATGTTTTGACTGCTGCTATGATACTTGTTATGTTTTCAACTAAGGGTTTTGACCTATATGATTGCTATGCTCACTTAATAATTAATTGCTTCCGCTTTCTTGTAGATTTCTGTTGACTTGTATGTCTTTTGATTTCCTGAATTGATTGTATGCCATATATGTTGTGTGGATGCGACGCCTGCTATGCGTGCTTATGTTCCAGTACTTGTATGCCTGGTTTGTATGTGCTTGTATATATGTCATCGATTCTTTTCTTTGCTTCGTTCTCCTTGTTATATGTTCTTTTTGGATATCTGTATAATTGCATTCTGCAGGATCCTCATTGACTCATTGTTCTCTTTTCGCTGCGACCTTGTTATCAGTTTCCTTTGTTTCATTTCGTTTCTGCTTTTATTTAGTTTTCGTTTTGTTATATCTGTTCACTGGGCTTTTTAAGCTCAGCCGCATTTCATTTTCTGCGGCAGGTTTTAGATTTGAAGATGGGCTTTGATTGGCTGAGAGTTGGATTATCTGAGTGGACCAAACCTAGTTACCTTATCATTTGGACTTACTTTGAAGAGTTTTTGTTTTGATATTTCATTTCATTTTGGATATTGTATTTTCCTCGTCAGTCAATTGTTTATATGATTTGATACTTCATTTTTAAGGTTCTCGTTCGTAAAGATTTTAATTGTATGTTCTGATATGACACCAAAATGTGACACTTCTACCCTCGTCGGGTTGGGGTGTTACAGTTCCAGTCATTCATTACCTCAAACCTTTTGGTTGTCAAGTGACCATTCTAAACACCAGTGATCCGTTGGGGAAGTTTGATGAGAAAGCTGATGATGGTTATATTGTGGGTTATTCAGCTCACAGCAAGGCTTACAGAGTGTACAACTTATCTGCCAAGAAGATAGAGGAGACTTTGAACCTGAGATACCTGGAAGATAAGCCCAATGTTCAAGGACAGGGTCATGTGTGGTCTTTTGACCTTGACTACCTAACTGACTATCTGGGTTATACTAGACATATGGCTAACCAAAGTGCAGGCTCTCAAGAATCTCCCACTAACAATGCAGGTACCTTGGATGCTGACTCTGGAAGTGAATTTGAAGATGATGAACAACCTATACTGGTGCCTTCTTTCTCCCCTAACAATGTTGCAGGTAACACTTCTAGAGATACTTCTGCTGAAAGTGAAGATGAATCACACTATGCTGAGGACCTTGCTAGGCTTCAGACTCAAGAGTTTGCAGCTAAGCTTGAAGCTGAGAAGGTGAATGGGGAGCTTGCAAATGAGGCTGTCAGTGGAAACCATGTTTCTGCTGACACTGATGCAGTCTCTCCCATCGTCATCAAATCTGCTGAAAGCTCGACTGTTACTACTCCTATTCCTACTAGAGTGTCCACAGACTTTGGTGAACCGTATACTCGCTTTCCAAGACCTTCAGATCTTGGAAATCATCAACCCAAATCTGGCATTTTCACCTCACCTTCCTATGACACAACTTTTGTACCAACTGTGTCTAATCTTGAACCTACCATTGAAGTCAACCCCACTGCTACTAAAAGAATCAACATAACTCACCCTCAATCCAACATTATTGGTGACATTCTAGCTCTTGTTAGAACTCGAAGGGCTATCTCTAGTCCTAAATTTGGACAGGTTGCTTTTCTCTCTTATGTCTCAAATCAGCAAAGAGACAATCACACAGACCTCAAGCATTGTCTGTTTGCATGTTTTCTTTCTCAAGTAGAACCAACCAGTGTCACTCAAGCTCTTGAAGACTCTAGTTGGATTGAGGCAATGCAAGACGAAATGCAACAGTTTCAAAACCAACAAGTTTGGATCTTGGTACCATTACCAGATGGCAAATATGCTATTGGAACTAAATGGATTCTGAACAACAAAAGAGATGCAAGGGGTGTGGTTATTAAAAACAAAGCAAGATTAGTAGCTCAAGGTTACAGGCAAGAGGAAGGGATTGATTATGATGAAGTATTTGCACCTGTTGCTAGAGTAGAGGCTATTCGAATTTTCTTGGCCTATGCATCCTACATGGGCTTCATGCTGTATCAGATGGATGTTAAAGGTGCTTTTCTGTATGGTGAGATAGAAGAGGAGGTTTATGTCACTCAAACCAAAGGATTTGAAGACCCAGATCATCCTAATCATGTTTACAAGGTCGTTAAAGCTCTCTATGGACTTCATCAGGCACCAAGGGCATGGTATGCTAGGCTTTCATCATTTCTGCTGAAGCATTGCTACAGAAGAGGTGCCATTGATAAGACTCTTTTTCTGAAGAAGAACTCGACAGACATCATACTTGTGCAAGTGTATGTGGATGACATCATTTTTTGATCCACTAAAGAAGCTTGGTGCAGGGAATTTGAGGATCTGATGAAGGGAGAATTTCAAATGAGTGCTATGGGGGAGCTTACTTTCTTTTTGGGTCTCCAAGTTCAGCAGAAACAAGATGGGATATTTATCATTCAAGATAAATGTGTGAGGGACATGTTGAAGAAATTTGGTATGGAAGGTGTCAGAACTGCCACAACACCTTATGAAGCTCCAAAAACAAAAGCCAACAATGAACCAGATCTTCCTGTGAATGTTCATTTATACAGATCTATGATTGGTTCATTAATGTATCTAACAGCTTCAAGGCCTGATATTACCTTTGCTGTAAGTGTTTGCTCTCGACATCAAGTCACTCCACTTACTTCCCATCTCAATGCAGTCAAGAAGATCTTTAAGTCCCTCAAAGGCCAACCTCATTTAGGCCTTTGGTACCCAAAAGAGTCTCCTTTTAAGTTGGAAGCATATAGTGATAGTGATTATGCTGGTGCAAATCTGGATAGGAGATCCACAACTGGAGGCTGTCAATTCCTTGGAACGAGATTGATTTCTTGGCAGTGCAAGAAACAAACCATTGTGGCTACCTCAACCACTGAAGCAAAGTATGTTGCTGCTGCAAATTGCTGTAGACAGGTCCTTTGGATTCAAAACCAACTGCTGGATTATGGGTATAACTTCATGAACACAACTCTTTTTATTGATAATCAAAGTACCATATGCATTGTCAAAAATCCAGTTTTTCACAGTAGAACCAAACATATTGAAATCAGGCACCACTTTATAAGAGATGCATATGAAAAACATTTGATAAATGTGGCGAAAATTCATACAGATGATAATGTGGCAGATCTGTTAACAAAAGCTTTTGATGGACCAAGGTTTCAACACCTCGTGGTCAATATTGGAATGCTTAACCCTTAACTGCAAAGTTTAAGGGGAGGAATAGGCCTCAGGGGAGGCATATGCCTCAGGGGAGGATTTTTCTTTGTTTGTTATTTTCTTAGTTAAAAAAAAAAAAAAAAAAAAAAAAAAAAAAAAAAAAAAAACTAACTAACTTTCTCTTGCAGGTTTGTTGTATTTTGTTGATGGTTTTTAACTCATCAGATATACCTTGTGTATATCAAAGAGTTGGCTAGTACAAAGGGTACAACTTTGGTAAAGACACATCAAATTTGTTAATAGCTGTAATGGTTTGCTCAAAATCATAGGGTCTGCAACCACCCATGCTTCATTGCTGAGAGTTGTATGGTCATCAATTCACCATGGTATATTCCTTGTTGGAATCCAAGAATTGGCTAGCCCACAAGTATATGGCTTGTGGTAAAGGCAACTGAATCCATATTTGGTTATCAATTCACCAATTCTAAGAATTGACTAGTCCTGAGCAAACGGATACAGGTAAAGACACATCAAATCCGTTTATATAGTTGCAGATTTGCTCATAAATCAGATGGTTATCAATGTACCATAGTTTTCGGACTTAAACATCTGGCTACTCCAGTAGTGATGGCTATTGGTAAAGAGACATCAAATCCATTATTTTCAATGATTCACCTCTCGCAGGAGTTAACACACCTGGATGTGATGAGAATAGTATGCAACTAATGAGTATTGATGTACACTATGTCTGTTGTTGCTGCAAAGACCTGGCGCTTCAAAGTTTGGTCATCATAGAGATGACATTATTATTGGTTCATTGCTACTGATGTTTGAGAACAATCCTCTAGTACTGCAGTCTCTAAAGATCTATCAAGGTTAGGAAACTGGAACTTAACCAAGTCAAATTCCAGTTTAGGGGAGGATTGTTGGGAATTATGCGAAGTAGGATTTCTGCTGTCAATACTGCCGAAGGATTCTGCTGAAGTAGAAGCAGAATCTGCTGAAGAAGAGATTCTGCTGAAGTATAAAAGCCGTGCCTTGTATTTGCTGAAGAGTGGAAGCTGACTAGGATCTGCACACGCTTTATTAATTATATGCTAACCCATCATTATTCTTGAACTGCCCGAGGTTAGCATGGGTATTATTGTACTGCTCAATATTGTTTAGTGTTTAGTCATTAAATGCATGCTTGCATGCTTAGTCGATTGAGTACTAATAGTTTAGGGTTCCTTGTCTATAAAAGGAACTTCATAGTTTGTAATAGATAACAATTCGAAACATAGAGTTTCAGTTAATAAAAGATCCATAGAGGATCTAAGTGTTCTTAGTTTTAACAACTTGTATTCGCAACTGCAAATTTATAAGTATAATACTGATTTAATTACCTTTTCGTAAGTCTTGTTGTTGACTTTCTCCTCGTATTCTCTTTTAGAAGTGTAAAACTGCATACCAAATTTGTTTACCAAATATTATTATACAAAAATTAATTAAATTACAAATACATGATTAAAATGAATAAATAACCTTTTCATAAGTATCTTTGTTGACTTTGTCTCTTTTTTTTGCAATAATCTGCAAATGAAAGTAATTTGAAACAAAACATGCCTATTAGTATATATCATGATAACTGTTTAAAAAGAATATATATTAGACAAAAATTGCAAAATGTAAAACACTAACCTCAACTATAGTCTCAAGTTTGAATGTGCGAGCTTCCAAAGACTTAACAACAGCCTGAAGAGCAACAACATCTACCTCTTGACGAGTACTCTCCACTGAACAATCCTCTAGACTGGTTATTTGCTTAGGCATGCGTGCAGCGGTAGCCTTTGCTTTATGAAAATACTCTTCATAAAGTCCCCCTTTTACAACAGGCGGCGCTCTAGGGGTATACCACCTAAAAAATTCGTTACTTTCTGTATACCATCGAGACTTAGCCTCAACTCTGGTTGGGAAGACAGTGAAGTTTGGTGTCGAGCCCTAATAAAAATATAGATATTATTTTTTATCTACCAGTCAATTAAAAAAACATTATAACTTACAAGGACCAGAAATATAATAAATAAACACTTAAACATTATAAGTTTTTACCTTAGCAAAAAGCTAGTCGAAATTATCAGATTTTACATATGATTTGTGTTTAGACCATGCAAGTGCTCTTGGGATAACCCCTGGATCCTTGTTCCACCACTGATTACTTTTATCCGCAAGCTCTATAATCCATATCTTGAAAACAGTAAAACGAAACCCTTATAAGTTACAAGGACCAGAAAGATAATAAATAAGCACTTGAATAAACAGTAAGCAAATTGTATTAGTACTAACCTTGAAAGCACAAATGAATCCAGACAAGCATTAGGTAGGAACATCCTTGGATTTTTTACAACCCAATGTTTGACTGTAACCCGGTCGATGCTCGGAAGCGACATTTCTGATTGACGCATACAACTGCCTCCAAACATGCTCTCCCCATGAAAATGCATTGAATTCGTCAAGATCCTCAACCATCCTAAGCAACATATCATCAATGACAAAACCCAACTCTTTACCCATGAAAATAACCTCCAATGTTAGCAGCAGACAAACCCGTAAAGCATCTTCATCAGACAGATATAAGAAAATATCTTCATCCTCAATAAACGATAAAAGATCAATGTTTTTAACATACTGCCCTATCTTATCTGGAAAAACACGATCACGAACGGGATATCACCACTTCTCAATTTCCTAAAGCTCAGCATACCAAATGTAAACCCATTAGCAGACAGAATTTACGTCGACCAAAGGCAAAAGTATGTCCATTCACAGAGTAAACCAATGAAAGATCATATCTATCATCATATTGGCGGAGTTGTTTCTAAAGCATATAACGCACCAGCCCTTCCTCATTATCAACATAGGTCAAATCCAGCCAAGGTCCGAAACATGAGGCCTTGAACATTGTACGACGCGGTTGGTCTAATCTATCTTTCAGAAGTAACAAGTAATGCAATTTACTTCTTACGATAACTTTCGCATCATGGTCCTATAAAAAGAAGTAATAACAGAAAGAAAAAATTAACAAGAAAAACAACAATTTGAAGTTCACTCACACATAATCTCAATCTCAATAAGAAAACAGTAAGGCAATCCCAAAATTAGTTGCATTACTACTAATCACACAACAAAAAGCATCAGCCATACACTCTATGACTTAAGATCACACACCAACATATCAATGGTTTATCAGTTATAAATAGACATATAAGCAGTAAGGACCTAACAATAAGCAGTAAAAACCCTAATAAGCACTTAACAATAAGCAGTAACGACTTAACTGACTTAAATAATAAAAACCCTAATAAGGAATTAACAATAAGCAATAAGGAAGGACATAGCCACTGAATAACCCTAATAAGCACTTAAATGACCAATCAAGAAACCTAATAAACCTGAAAACCCTAAAACGCAGTTACAAAATCTATAGTAACACAAGAAAAACCCTAAAAAAAATCTCTACGCACTTATTTTGACTAAAAACTGAAAAACCCAAAAAACACTTAAATAAGCCATCAAGAAACCTAATGAACCTGAAAACCCTAAAATGAACATACAAATAAGCTTTAACAGAAGAAAAACAATTTGTCTAGCCACTTATTTGTCTTAACTACGAAATACCCAAATAAGCACTTAAGAATGAACAGTATTTAAGAAAATAAGCACTCACCATATATGAGAACGGGGGAATCGTGTGTGTTTCTTCGATTTGCAGTGGAGAAGAAGTTATCAACAATTTCTGGGAGGCGTTGATCAAGAACACAAAATCTAAAGATGCTTCATGATCAATGTGTAATCATCAGTGTGTTTGTGTGCGTTTTTTTTTTTTTTTTTTTTTTTTTTTTTTTTTTTTCTGTGAAAAAAGAAAAGTAAAAGTAATTCTAAATTGAAATTACACACAATCTAAGCAAAAGTTTGTGTGTACTTTCTCATGCTTCTTTTTACTTTTTCAAAGCAAAAAGTACCCTGTCAGTTGAGCAGCCCCCAGTCGAGCGCCGTCAATCGAGCAATGACTTTTATTAAAAGACAAAATGAGGGTACAGTGAATTAGATTTGGTGCAGATTTGGTAAGTCATTGTACTTTTAATAAAAGATACAAAGGGGTGGACACTAGGCATTAAATTAGTGGAGTTGAGCAGTTGAGCAATCGAGCATGACTAAAATGAGAAAAAGCACAAAAAAGTGACCATATAATGTACTATGCTTGAGTTTTTGGCTTATTTAGTGAATTTTCTCATTTCTAAAAGACCAAATGGACGGATGAATTTAATTTTGCAGCAAAACAAAGATATATTAATATACAATTATCATTTATCAAAGTTGTCGCTCTTAACTCATTGTATTCTTGAACCTTGAATGTTGCTATTCAAAAAGGGCTAGCGGCGCAGCTTGTTGACCGCTTGCCTGTCGTTTCAGTGTAATATTCTACTTAATATTCATAAATAAATAAGATGAAATGTTGCTTAAAAAAACCAAATGGACAGACAAATTTAACTTTCCAGCAAAACAAATAAATATATCAAAAGATTCTTAGTTCAGCAGCATGTGGAGGACTCGATAAGTAAAAAAATAGGTGCAAGTTTCGTTAGAGACATGTGTGAAATAGGTGATGTAGGTAGTAAACACTTGATGTTCAAAAAAATTAAAAAGACATATCAATATTTTGACTCATCGTATTCTTGAACCTCGAATGTTGTCTTTTCTTGATTCATTGTATTCTTGAACCTTGAATGTTGCCCTTTCTTTACTCATCGTATTCTTAAACCTTGAATGTTGTCCAAATGGTTGGAATTAGAGGAGGTTGTGGTTGCTCATGGATATTAATAATAAATATTTATGACATACATAATTTTCTTAGATGCATCCGGCTTAAAAGATTGTGTTTTTAACGTTGATTAATTTTTCTTAAATTCACCTGATTAATTTTTTGTTCAGGTTTCACCCCTCGTTACACTTTTGAACCTTGCAACTTGATTATCCACCTTCAACTTTATCTGAGAACTAAAGATAGTTGCAACTCCATACAAATACAACTACTCCTTCGATTCCAGTTTATAGGCCCATCTTAACATTTTAATTTGATTTATCTCCAAACTGTGCTCAATTTGAAATTACAATCAATTAAAAAGATTTTAAACGGTGAAAATGCCATTATTTATCGATAAAGTAATAACTAATAACGACAGTTTTCTTTAATTTGTGTGTAAGTCAACACTAAAGATACCATTTGAAATTGGGTGAGTTATTAATACGGTGGCTATATTTTTATTCATACGGTGGCTATTTTTTTGTTTTTTTTTTGTTTTTTTTTTTTTTATTTTTTTTTTATTTTTATAATTTTGTTTATATCAAAAAGCTATAAACTGAAAATGCGGAACTGTAAATATAAAGTTTAATAAGCCAAACGCTTAAAACTGTCAGAAATACGGAACAAAAACTGACAAAAAACTGTGTTGTACTGGAAAAATGGGGGGACAAAGGGGAATATTCCCCTGAAAAAGTTGCAGGCCTATGGGGTTAGACCCCGTAGGAATAGTGTATCCCTTTGAAAAATGAAAAGGGTAAATGCTACTCCCTCCGTCCCAAAATTATAGTCCCCTTTTGACTTTTTCGGTCTTTCTTTTATAACTTTGACCTTAGGTATCTTTGTTTGTGTTATATAATATTTGATACAAAATATATGAATGGATTGGGTTTTTAAGGTATTTTCATTTGGTATAATTTTCACCAACTATTGTATAACATAAACAAAAATATTGAAGGTCAAAGTTGAAAAAAAAAAAGAGTAAAAAAATCAAATGTGGACTATAATTTTGAGACGGAGGTAGTAATATTTTATGAGAAATGATTGGTAGGCTTAAATTCATGACTAATTTTTGTGTTTAAAAATATGTAGCATTAGCTCACTGGTTTATAATGAAGTGAGTCCTCCAATAAAAAAATGACACTCAAATTTAAGCATAAAATTAATCATGAGTTTATGCCCCCAAATCATTTCTCTTTGAACAAATAAATGTTGATGACAATGCACCTAAGATGCAACCCACGTAGAAGTGTAGATAGCTTTAAGCAAACTAAGATGGAAACCACATAGAAGTGTAGATATGATATAATTACGGACCCATATGTACGCACGGTGTGGCACGGGCTACACTCGATTTTAGGTCACGTAATGCAAAAAAATTTCAAAACTGTCGTTTTTTGTGGTATGTGCAACCCCCAAATTTTTTTTGCTACTTTCATTTTTTTTAGTGTAACTTTAGTTAGCCCAACATTTCTATTGTGCAACACCCTATTAAAAATCATGGGTCCGTCCTCGGATATAAACTATATTAATGCACGCGTAAAGTGACGGTGTATAACAACAAATAATATAATTGAAAAATCATGAATCTGATTCAATCCTTGATGCAAAATGCGTGCTTTTTAAAATACAAAGCGTGTGTTTTTTAAAATTAATATAGTGTGACTTTTTGTAAATTTGTCAAATTTAGAATTGATCAAGAAAATATATATAATATAAGTTATCAAGTTTTTAAAAGTTGCCAAATTTTTGAAAATTGTCAAATTTAAAAGTTAGTCAGGATAATTTACACAACTTAAATTAATTTAAGTTTCAAAATTCAATATTTAAAAAAATACATAAACTCTTTATAAGCAGAAGTGATAGCATATCCGATAAAAGTTCAATTAGACTATTTAGTAGTATTTTTTATTACTAAAACTCACTTTCATATTTTTTTAAATTGCATATCTCAAGAACTTTTTAAACTTCAAACTACATAAGTTGCACCGTCCACATATTTAATTATCTTCAATAGAAAAACACTTTCATATATTTTTGACAAACTTATTTATTTAGTACTTTTTGATTTTCTTTTTATGTATTATTTTGCTTGATATATCCATATGACATAGCACGAATTTAAAAGTTCAAACAATTACATGATATTGTAAAATGAGTATAAATATTTCTATAGAATTATAGATGATTCATCATTTTTGCATTAAAAAATACACATTTTTAACTTTTTAGCATGGACGGAACCAAGGGGTTTCCGCGGGTACCCGGGACCCTATGGATTTTTATGATGTAGTATTAATTTTTGAAAAAGACATAAAGGTTTTCTAAATTCATCTTAAATTCACCCGGTCGATCAAAATGTGTTTCTGTATTATGGTTCAAAAAAATTTGTGCACCCAGTCATATTGAATCCTGGTTCCGTCTGTGCTTTCTAGCCATGTATCACACATACTTTTTGAACTTTAAAATAAATACCGTTTTTTTCTTGCAAGCTAAAGAAAATAGAATATCTTTTTATTGTCAAACCCACTTAATATATCACATGTGATATAACATTAATTTATAAATTCGAATATTAACATAATATCGTAAAATAAACATAAATATTTCTATATAACTCCAAAAGATTTACTAATTTTTGCATTGAAATTATATACATCCTTATCTTTCAAACAATATATCACACAGAATATTGAACTTCTAAATTAAACATTGTTTATTTATTTATTGAAGTTGAAGAAAATAGAAGAAAAAAATTAATATTTATACTCTTAATATATCACATATGATGTTAGACTAATTTGTAATTTCAAACACACATGTTTAATCGTAAAATTAGCATAATTAATTATTTATGACTCTCTGAAAAATAATTCTTATGTCTAAAAGTTTCATTACTAGTTACGAGTATTAGAAAAAGAATCAAAAGTACCCTCAAAAATTTATACCAACTCACAGATGTCACCCTGGATTCTCATTAGTGACATTTTTCATTTTCAACTTTTTTTAAAACATAATTTAATATCACATAAACTGTTGGTGTGTAGCTCCCAGAACAGGGTTAGATAATCAATGTCAGCACAAACAAACAACAAGTCAGCATAAACAAATACCACTAGGTGGTTACCGGATATCACTTGGAATCGTGTGATCACTTTCCAAAGTAAACTATTCGACCCTAATGCCTGGGTTACACAAATATCTACTTGGGATAAGACCAAATGTAGTTATAGAATTAGGCACAATTCAATAACCCTTGCGCTTATAAGTGTTAATCGTTTTCTCTGTCTTTTTCATGCATAATCAGATCTCCTATTTATAGGAGGTTACTCTTAGCTAGTCAAATAGAATTATGAGTATTAATCGGCCCATTAATAGCCTCATAATTATCCCCATTATAGCCGTCAGTTGTTACATGACCAATTAAACGTGGTCATTAAGCAGTTGAAACTGCCACTTGAATAGGTCAAAGCCGTTACAAGCAGTACTTTCATCAGTACTTTTATAGCACTAGCAGTGGATACACTACTTCAGTGGAAACACTGCTTCAGTGAAAACACTGCTTTAGTGGAAACCACAATCAGTAATTTCCACCAGCAGTACTTTCTACTAATACTACCAATACAAACCACTATTAGAGTCAGGGTGTTCAGGGACCTTATGGGTGTACACTCCGTACCTCCTAACACAATACAAGGTGTGAACTAATCCCACAAGTGCACTAAATTTTTCAACAATCCTCCCCAAATTTAGTTCACTTCCTTTGCATGAAAAGAACCATTAAACAAAACATGTGCATAAACGAAAATGTCCTGAGGATTGAATTTCCATCTTAGTAAATTATACGTTCAAATATTCGAGAATCAGGGTGTTCTAAGAATTGAACCCTTCAACCCATTTGAATACCTGAAGATAAAATACACACAAATTTTCTAACACTTATCAGCTCCTGACACTATACAAGCCATGTGTCCATATCCAAATTCATAAATGTTGTAAAAGCTAAAAGTCCAAAAGCTTCCTGAAGCGGTAAAACTTCAACAGTTACATAGGTGGTTCCTCTTTATTCATGCTCCTGCCAAGCACTTTTTCAAAGAAAATTAACCATTAAGAAGTAAAAACTTCATCTTCCTTTCAGCAGGTTCTGAGCACAACCTTGGGATGTAAATAAAACATGTGCTCCAGTCCACTGAATGTTCAGCTTTCCACATTGAACTCAGCTCCCAAGTTTCCTTATGAGGGAGTTGGGTGTCCTAGCATTCAGTGACTAAGTTGGACTTAAACCCATCCCTTTAGCAGACTTTATAACCAAGTCTCTAGCCAAACCCTTCGTCAAGTGATCAGCTAAGTTCTGTTGAGATCTAACAAACTCTATAGATACCACCCCATTCATGATAAGCTCACGAATCATGCTATGTCTGACACCCAAGTGTCTAGACTTACCATTGTACATCTGACTATAAGCCTTAGCCAATGTAGCTGCACTATCACAACGGATAGAAATAGGTGCTATAGGTTTAGGCCACAATGGAATCTCAAGAAGCAAGTTTTTCAACCATTCAACTTCTTTACCAGCAGCTGCTAAAGCCACAAATTCAGATTCCATTGTTGAACTGGTGATACAAGTTTGCTTATTGGATGCCCGAGAAATTGCACCTCCACCAAGTAGGAATACCCAGCCACTGGTAGACGAATTGTCTTCAGTGTTACTGATCCAACTTGCATCAGTGTAACCTTCCAACACTGATGGGTAACCAGTATATGAGAGACTATAATCCATAGTTCTCTTCAAATACTTCAGTACCCTCTAAACTGCTTGCCAATGATAAGCACTAGGATTACTAGTATACCTGCTCAATTTTCCCACTGCAAAACCAATATCAGGCCCTGTACAAGTCATGCCATACATCAGGAAGCCAATTACCCTAGAATACTCAAGTTGAGATACAACCTTTCCATTATTAGGCATCAGCTTCTCACAAGTATCCATAGGTGTACTCACAGGAGTACAATCAAAGTAATTGAATTTCCTCAACACCTTCTCAATATAGTGAGACTGAGAAATAGAAATTCTTTTAATTTCATGTTTAATCCTTATACCAAGGATAACATCAGCCTCCCCCATGTCTTTCATGGAGAACCTTGATGACAAAAATTCCTTTGTCAGGTCAACCTGATTTTGGTCAGTGCCAAAGATCAACATGTCATCAACATATTGACAAATGATGACTCCTTTACCAGATTCATCAAATTTGCTATATACACATTTGTCAGCTTGGTTAAGAACATAACCACTAGACAAAACCACTTCATCAAATTTTTGATGCCATTGCTTAGGTGCCTGTTTCAGTCCATATAGAGACTTAATCAGTTTACACACCTTGTTTTCATTGCCAGGCATGATGAAGCCCTGAGGTTGGTTCATATAAACCTCCTCTTCCAATTCACCATTCAAGAAAGCTGTTTTCACATCCATCTGATGAATAACCAGATTGTGAATAGATGCCAAAGCAATCAGCAGTCTTATGGTACTGATACGAGCCACAGGGGCATAAGTATCAAAATAGTCTATCCCTGACTTTTGTTTAAAGCCCGGAATGACTAGTCTAGCCTTGAACTTTTCAATAGTTCCATCTACCTTCATTTTCCTTTTGAAAATCCATTTGCAACCCAAAGGTTTGCAACCTGGTGGTAGATCAACCAACACCCAAGTGTTGTTGCCCATGATGGAATCCATCTCATCATTGATTGCTTCTTTCCAGAAAGCAATATCCTGGGACTTCATTGCTTCTTCAAATGTCTTGGGATCATCCTCAACAATGAAGCAATAGGAGTATTGGTCTGAGACCTCATCCCTTGTTCCTTCAACTAAGTATAGTTGAAACTCAGGTCCAAATGACTTTGGAGTTCGGACCCTTTTGCTCTTCCTGAGCACAGGTTCGGGTTGTTGAACCACAACCTCATCACGGACCACTGATGGTTCATCATCAGGGAACTCTGATACACCAGTGTCATGAGTTCCATTGGGAATCCTCTGACTTGGTCTAGGGACTGATGAGAATCTATTCTCATCAAAGTCTGCATCCCTTGATTCAATTATTTAGTTAATTGAAATATATTCATTAGATTCAATAACATAGAACCTAAAAGCCTTGGAATGCTCAGCATATCCAACAAAGATGCAATCAATGCCTCTTTCACCCAAAGTCTTTAGCTTTGGATCAGGGAGTCTTACAACAGCCCTAGAACCCCAAACCTTGAGATAATTCAGGTTGGGTTTCCTTTTAGTCCAGAGTTCATAAGGGGTAACCTTGTTCCTTTTGTTTGGAACCCTATTTAATAAATAGCAAGCTGTTAACATAGCTTCACCCCAGAACCCTTGACTCAGTCCTGAATAGGACAACATGGAATTAACCATCTCCTTCAGCACCCTGTTTTTCCTTTCAGAAATACCATTTTGCTGAGGAGTATAAGGGGCACTCGTTTCATGGATTATACCAACAGACTGAAAATACAGAGTATCCATGTACTCACCTCCCCTATCAGTCCTTAATCTTTTGATCAGGGACCCAATTTATAATTCAACTTCAGTTTTAAACACTTTGAATTTATCTAATGCTTCATCCTTGGTATGTAACAGATAGACATAACAAAATCTAGAAGCATCATCAATAAATGTCACAAAGTACTTCTTATTCCCCAAAGAAGGAGTGGCATGCAAATCACACAGGTCACTGTGTATTAGCTCCAAGAGCTTAGTCTCACGACTAACACCCTGAAAAGGTTTCTTGGTAATCTTGGTCAACATGCAAGTTTTACACTTTTCAGTGTCCATGTCAAAGGCTGGGATTAACCCATCCTTAGACATATCTTGCATCCTTTTATAGTGTACATGGCCAAGTCTTGCATGCCATAGGGTAGAGTCAATGTCAGTGGTGGTCATAAATGCTGAATTAACACTATCAGTGGAAATATTAAGCCTGAACATTTGATTACATAAATAACCAAAACCAATAAAAACACCATGCTTAGAAAGCACAAATTTATCAGACTCAATAACTTGTTTATATCCATGATTATTCAAAACACTACTTGAAACCAAGTTTTTGCTTATATCAGGAACATGAATAACATTAAACAAAGTTACAATCTTTCCAGAACTAAACCTAAGGTCTACACAACCACGACCATGTACTAAGGCTGTTGACTCATTTCCCATGTGAAGAATAGAACCATCATTCAGCGACTCATAAGTCTTGAAACAACTTCTATCTTTGCACACATGAACTGTTGCACCAGAGTCAACCCACCAAGCAACATCATCATCCTGCACATAATGAGATTCAGATACATATGTAACATAATAAATCTGAAAAGACTTATTAACCATATTATGACCTTTCAGTGAGTTGGAAGAACCACCACTCCCTGAACCATTAGTGCCTGATCCATTGGCTTTACCACCAACTTTAACACCCTTGCAGTCCCTTTTAATGTGACCAGTTTTGCCACATTTCCAACAAGTAGGTGTTGCCTTCTTGTTAGGATCTGCCCTTGTGTTGTCATGATATTTGCGTTTTCCTTTGTTGTCATTGTACCTGGTGGAGTTGTTATGCTCTACCATATTGACAACAGATGGTCCAGCAGCATTGCTACCCTTTGACTTGTCATTATCCTGCACCTTGAGAGATTCCTCAATGCGCAGATGACTGCCCAACTCAACCAGAGTTAATTCCTCTTTCTTATGTTTCAAGGTATGCTTGAAATCTTTCCAAGAATGAGGAAGTTTATTAATAACACAAGAGACTGAAATAACCTCATCCATGTGCATATTGTGTTGTGTAAACCTTCCAAGTATTCCAAGAAGTTCATTGTATTGTTCCATGACTGGTCTTGAATCAGTCATTTTGTAATTTGTGAAATTACTTACAAGAAACTTCTTACTTGATGCATCCTCAGCCATATATTTGGCATCCAAGGAATCCCACAGTTCTTTGGAAGATTCAAAGTTCTGATAAATATCAAACAGAGAATCAGACATACCATTGAGAATAAGACCTCTGCATATGTAGTCATCATTCTCCCATTTGCTCCTCCTCCTGATCATCTCCACAGTAGCATTATCCCCATCATCAGGAATAGGTGTAGTTAGCACATACACCACACTCATGCTAGACAACAAGAAGTGCATCTTCTTCTGCCATCTCCTAAAGTGCACCCTTTCAAACTTATCAAGCTTGGAAAAGTTTGAAGCCATGTGTTTCATTGCAGCAGCAGCCATTGATTATCACAAAAATAGTTTCCTTTGATTGTTGGTGTGTAGCTCCCAGAACAGGGTTAGATAATCAATGTCAGCAGAAACAAACAACAAGTCAGCAGAAACAAATACCACTAGGTGGTTACCGGATATCACTTGGAATCGTGTGATCACTTTCCAAAGTAAACTATTCGACCCTAATGCCTGGGTTACACGAATATCTACTTGGGATAAGACCAAATGTAGTTATAGAATTAGGCACAATTCAATAACCCTTACGCTTATAAGTGTTAATCGTTTTCTCTATATTTTTCATGCATAATCAGATCTCCTATTTATAGGAGGTTTCTTAGCTAGTCAAATAGAATTATGAGTATTAATCGGCCCATTAATAGCCTCATAATTATCCCCTTTATTGCCGTTAGTGGTTACATGACCAATTAAACGTGGTCATTAAACAGTTGAAATTGCCACTTGAATAGGTCAAAGCCGTTACAAGCAGTACTTTCATCAGTACTTTCATAGCACTAGCAGTGGAAACACTGCTTCAGTGGAAACCACAAGCAGTACTTTCCACCAGTAGTACTTTCTACTAACACTAACAATACAAACCACTATTAGAGTCAGGGTGTTCAGGGACCTTATGGGTGTACACTCCGTACCTCCTAATCCATTACAAGATGTGAACTAATCCCACAAGTGCACTAAATTTTCCAACATAAACAACATATATTTAGCAACGTTTTTAAGTTTGTATTGTGTTCAACAAGGGAACGAATGTCGTGTTTGATTTCAACTTAATTAATTTTATACGAAAAAAAGTCGAATTCATTAAGTTATATGAAAACTGTTTGTTTGTATCTTAATAAAAAAATATGACTGAAAATATAAAGTAACAAAGGAAGAAGAAAGACATACCAACACCAGTGATCGTAGATTGAGAAAGTGATCGTAGATTGAGAAACTTCCTCTGGGAGTCGGGAGACCCAAAGTCGCGTTAGATATCTCGAGTCACTGGAAACCGCAGTAGTCGGTGGCTCGAAGTCTAAAGATACCTTGCTCAACGTATCTTTTGTTTGAGACTTGGCAGATTCTGCAACAAAACCTGATTTTTTGCCTTCATCTGTATAGTTAACAGATTGAAGCTGTGAATACATATCCATTGAAAAGTTGGCGTTTGATGAAAACTACTTTATAACCTTTGGATATCTTATTTATAAACCTTGAACTCTGAACAATTGAAAGGGGCCAGATATATGTTTTTTGTCGTTAGTGTAACCATGTGACCTTTATTACAAAAGTTTTGAACCTCCTACTTGATGCCAGGTTACCGAGATTCGTCTTTTTAACTGGTTCAAAATTATCAATAATTTAATTTACATTTTTATCTTATTTCTTTATCATTTTAAATTACTAGCGTGTTTTCTAATGAAAACTTTTACATAAAAGAGAATAGGAAAAGTTCAAGATACATCACAAATTAAATCCTGACAATTCAATTTTTTATCAAATTATAAAAACTTACTTTCATTTTTCAAAAAATTAAATATCTAATAAACCGTTAATCGTTACGCAAGAATAATCTCGACGAAATTTTTTATATTATTTTTCTATCGAAAGGCATCTATATATACTTTCAACAAACTTATTTTAAGGATCTTTTAGCGTTATGATTTATGTCAGAAAAATCACATGTGATTCGTAAAATCACAGTTGATTTGTTATTTTAGAAATTATTTGTGATTTTTAATATAAAAAATATGTGATCTTACATAAAAATCGTGATTTTTAAATTAACAAATCACAAATGATTTTACAAATCACATGTGATTTTTCTGGATGAAAAATGCAACACTAAAAAATAAAGCTCGAAAGAAAAAAATTATCAGTATATCGAAGTGTCCGCCTATTGCAAGATAAAAAAATGTGATCTTAAAAATCACACGTTATTTTTAAAATAACGTGTGATTTTTCTGGGCGTAAATTTTAACACTAAAAAATAAAGCTCGAAAGAAAAAAATCATCGAAAGTATATCGAAATACCCGTCTACTGAAAGATAAAAAAGTTGTCGTCGCAATAATATAATGTAATTTTTCGTAGTTTGAAGATTTATCATTTGTAGCATATTTATTTTCAAAACAAGAAAAGTGGAAATAAATTCTTTTCTTTTGATGAAAAATGAATAGCCATAATCTGCCCATTTATTTTTTTTTAAATTGTGATATTTGTTAATCTCCGCTCTAGAGTTGAGATCAATATAGAACTCATATTTGTCATAGAACAAATGAACCAATCATAACCCTCCATTTTTTATCTAAATTAATACAAAATCATTTTCCACCTTTTTTTTTTAAAACAACATATCTTACAAACGGTAAATTTTCAAAATATAAAAAATACACCATCGTGACGATAATTAAATTATCTTTCTATAGATATGCACTTTTACATATTTTCGACAAACATTTTTTTTCAAAAATCCCGTCCGAAAAAATCATATATGATTTTTACGAATCATATATGATTTTAAAAAATCATGTATGATTCGATTTTTACGAATCATATATGATTTTTACAATCATATATGATTCTCAAAAATCATATGTGATTCGTAAAAATCGAATCATATATGATTTTCACAAATCATATATGATATTTGTTGACCGAAATTTTGAAAAAAAAAAGTTGTTAAAAATATATAGTAGTGCATATATATAAAAAGATAATTTAATTCTCGTCACGATGGTATAATTTTTATCGCGTAACGATTAACGGTTTGCAAGATATTTAATTTTTAAAAAAAGGGTGAAAGTTTATCATAATAAAAAAATGAATGGCTATTATTGGTTGATTGGATCTATGGTAAATTTTGGTTCTATATTGAACTTTTGCCCTCCGCTCTATACTTCAAAAAAAGTGAGTATTTAGATAGAGACGATTGCGGTAACAAATTAAAAAACCATAAAAAAGCAATTTTAAGTCTTGATTCATGTTTGTTTTACGCAAAAATGTTTTTTTAGTTGATTAGAAATACATTCGCGATTCGGAGTTTTGAAAATGTAATCTTTAATTTATTTTATTTGTAAAATATCATATAAATATTAAACTTTTTAATCAACTTACAAATTTTAGTACTAAAATGGGTATTGTGAATTACCCATTTAAATTTAATCAAATAATATATATATATATATATATATATATATATATATATATATATATATATATATATATATATATATATATATATATATATATACTATCTTATAATGTATTTAGGACATCTATATTAAGATGTCTTAAAAAAATAAGACAAAAAATATTTAATGTAGTCAATTAATTAACTGGTCAATAAATACAATTAATACAGTTATTAAAACACCCCTTACATAAAGAATACAACTTATCAAGCATATTGTACAACCAACTCAAACACAATTATTAAATGTCACTAATACAAATAATAAAGCACATTATACAAGTATATAAGTCCGAACGGGCAACGGCCAAACGGGCTCGAGCCCGAACAGGCATGGGATAAACGAAATTCTTGGTATCCGTAAATTTATTGTTAAAAAGAACATAATAAACTAAAATATATGATTCACCGGAAAATTTATTTCAAGGTACATGCCGCTGCAACACTGTGGAATATATATATATATATATATATATATATATATATATATATATATATATATATATATATATATATACATACTAGTGTCAAAACCCGTCCGATGGACGGGTATGACTTGTGGTTTTTATTTTTAGGTTTAATAGAACAAATATATACTAAAAAGTAATTAAAAGTTAAATTAAACAATTTACAACTATAATTGATGTTACCATAATTTATATATAATTGAAATAATAGAAAACATCACGATAAATACTCGAACAAAGTGATGCTAACCTAAATAACGGCTGAAAAAGGTTTTAAGTCAAAATTTTGTTTGTCAGTGGTGGGAACCCGAATGTTGGGTACCCGTAATCCCGTATGAACCGCTTCAAGTCTTGGTAAGACCCACAGTGAACCATAGAGCTTTGTTACCGACATGTTAACATTCTCAATTGTCTTGTTTGATTTGTTAGTTAGTGTATATGTAGTGTGTTTTGCCATTTGCTGTCCATGAACTTCTTGTCTTTTCTAAACATGATAACATACCAAAAATTATTGTGAAATTTTCCAAAGTATGGTGAATATAATATTCTTATAAGTTCGTTAATGGCATATATACATGTTTTGCTAATAGTGAAACTTAAATAGAGTAGAAATATATCTTGTTGTATGATTATGATATAAGCTAATGTAATTCTTCATATTATTTGTCTTTAAAGAGTGCAATTGAAGCACATATGGTCATAAAGTATAAGTTTATAAGTCAAGATTATTGTAGCAATTGACATGACCAGTTGGACCATCGCGGTTTAATAATGATGCGAAATTTATAAAAGAACCATGGGTTCTTCAAGGTTGATTTATTTGTTTTTATTGTTCTTAATGGAAGTTAATTGTTCATCTATCACCACTAACTAAAGTAAGGACTATATCCTATAAAGTTTTGTAACGAATATGACGTGGATATATGTAGGCTTATACATTCGCCATGTTGATCATTTTGAGTTATAAAATCGATGCATCGTCAAAAATGATTATCAAAGACGCAACTTAAAGTTAGAGTGATTAGTGGCTCGAGTTATTAAATGCGAGCATGATTTTCCAAATTATATCTTTTATTGGATTAAAAGGTTACTTTGGTCATGGACGGATTTCATATATAGCGTAATGTTCGATCATTTTTGGTCATGGACGGATTTCGTTGGCTGATAAGTTTTTAAGTTGTGATGTTACCACAACTTTTGTTAGCATGCCATGAAAATTATTGAGTTCGATTCAAAAAGTCAAAATCATGGTATACGCATGATTTATTCGTGACATAAAAGGTTTAGGTGTTCAGACCCGTGCGTTGCACACGAGTTGTATCTAATTGTTTATTGCGTAATGTTTGTGTAAATTGTTGAAGTGTAAGCAATATAGTGTATCTAATTTAGACGTGTTGAGTAATGTTTAGCTAAATAGTTATACGACATTTATTAACGATTGGAAAATTAGTGAAGAAAAACAATAGTTACATGATTAATTCGAAGCATATGTTTATAAGTTTATATGAATCAATCTATTTGATGTAAAGGAAGCTTCCACTAAATTATTTATTTCTTTATCATGAAAAAAAATCAAGAAAAAATCGTGGATTCCAAACAGGCTTTTCGTCTTCATTGACATTAAGTGACCCAACTTCTTTAGCCATCCCATATACAATTGAATCAATGGTCCTATAAAAAAGAAACATCATACTACATAACTACCAACGTAAACACACGAACACTATACTATATTAGAGAATGTTGGATTAAACACAAAATTTTATTTGTATTAATCAAAAAATATTGAAATAGGACATTTAATTTGGCCGTGTTTATGTTTATTAGAATATTGAGATTAGTTTGTTGAGACTTACACATTACAACAATAAAATCGCACAAAGCTACATCTGACATAAGGCCAAGTGTGATTGTTATAAGCATGTTAAAAAGAAGCTCGTACACTCCTTAATTTAAAAAGATGGTAAAAGGCTGTGTTATCATTCTATTACATAACATTTAAAGGTGGTAGAAACATTTACAACTAATCAAATTACAAAGCTTAGAAGAGGCAAAGAAGAAGTTTCAGACTGTTGCAGGTTTTAAGCTGAGCCAACATTCTGCGACTCTTACTTCCTCAGGCACTTTATAGTCCCCACTTTGTGCGTCTACGTAAATCATGTTATGAGTGTAGCATACAACCAAAAAGAGTATATGATGGATTAATAAGAGAAATTTGATTATAAGAGCATGTAAAACTTGCCTTGTATAAACTGAAATACAACCTTCAACAATAAAATCGCAGTCCTCATCTTTTCCTAATCAATGAAAGCAAAATAAAAAATATACCCATATTGACACATTACCCAATTGGTCCCTATAACATCACGTAAATCTATAAGAAAAACCAAAGCTTCTTACCGAAATGAAATACTGTTGCTGTGAAAATAACTACCCAGGTTCAAATATTACCGAAAATACCAAATGAAGACTTAATATCATTACCGATTAGTGGGCAAGGAGAACAATATCCAACACTCGAATGTCTTCTTGTGGAGCAAGTCCATACGTGACACCAATTTGATAGCAACTTTCAAGTCGTTGTCTTTCCTGATGGAGTGATGGATTCATATTTATATGGTTCGGCTTGTTTCAGGCTATCATACAATGTCCCAATGGTAAGAAGTGCAGCCTCATCTTGTACTCGTCATAAAAAAATAAAAAAATAATTAAAAATTAAAAAAAATTAAAAAAAAAAAAAAAAAAAAAAAAAAAAACTTGTGCACAACAACATATGACTTAAACCCGATAAGTATAAGGGTTGATTTAATGCCATACGAAATATTTTAATCTGTCATTTTTGAAATTATAAATATATAAATGGTAGTATTAAGTTGCAACAACATCAATTTTAGGCCCAAAACTGACCCATTTTTAACCTAAATCGAGGTTCTAAACACATCTATTCTAGTCCCATTTCATCACCCAAAGCTGCCCATTTTAGCACCAAAACGCACCCACTTCGGACCCCATTTCAGCACCCAATCCAATACCCATTTCCGTCCCCAAACTGGCTATTTTGAAACCCCATTTCAGCCCCCAAACACACTCATTTGAGCCTCATTTCATGATCGAGACCCACCTATTTCAGACCTCATACGAACCCACCTCAGTCCCCATTTCAGGACCCAAAAGCACCCGTTTTAGCTCCCACTTCAGCATCCAATCCCACAATCATTTCAACCCCCAAACTGACCCATTTAAGCACCCAAACCCACCCATTTCAGCCTCTATTTCACCAATCCAATATAACAATCTAAAAATGTATAAGCCATTCCAATCACTCATTAAGAAAACAACAAAACTCATAACCAAAAAAAGTGTCTATAAGAGCTTTTCAAGATCTAATAAAAATTAAGGAAACTAAAAGATACTCTTACATATTGTTGCCGCTTCACAGTGCCCCTGGTGCTTATATGCTTTTATCACAGCCCACTGTTCATGAAATGTTTTTTGTTAATTGATCAAAACATAATAATGAGAAAGTAAAACTCCATTTGATTTTTTTGCTAGCCACCAAGCCAATAAAAAAATAGCTGGCATCATGTTTATACAATCTCAGGGACTGTTTGCCCCAACGTTTTTTTTGGTATGGCCTGTTTCGGGTGTTTGGGCATATGTGTCATTAACTATTCGGTTGCTTAGTCTTACTATTTGCTTCTAGTTTTTCAAGCCGATAATCTGGTATAATCACTTTAAACGTAAAACAAAAGGAAAGAGGAGTGAAAAGGACCTGTGTACTACCTCCTTTTAGTTCTTCACCTGCTTTCAAAAGATTTCACCATTTATCATGTAGAAACAAATCAGTACAACACAAATGGGAAAAAAATGACTCGTCATGGGAAATCTTATATTCTTTAAAAGATACGACGTAACAACATGATAAATCGGAGATAGAATACCTCATGAAACAGCCATTATACAAAGAAGACCCTTGTGACGACGCATGCAAGCAGCTTAACATTGTTGCAGCTATAATTCTCGAATCCCATATAGCAACCGTTGAGGTAAACCTGGCCACTATTTCCATGTAAACAGAGAGTTAAATTAGTACGTGCCACAGCATAACATAAGAGGCATTCACTGGTAGAGAGATCACCGAAACATTAGGCAACTCCGTATATGATATTAGGTTTTGTGTCTGTAATGGTTGTTCCAAAAAAAGACTGCTATTTGGTGGTGATATCTTCCATTGCATGGACAAAATTAGGAATGAATTTGGTTATATTCTTTACTTGCTGAATTGCACAAGCCAATGCGATGAGTTTGCTATTTGCACCCCTATCTGGATATACATGTATGTACTATGAGATAGATAAACAACATGTTGTATATGCAATAATGGCTATACAAATTGACATCCACTGTAGACATATTTCCAAGTTTCCAACTTTCCAAAACAAAGTTTCTTTATCCTAAATTTTTCTGACATTAGCATTCTTACAGGATCAAATATGAGGCAGTAAGGCAATAGTGAAAGGTGCAATGGTTTAGCAGAAATAGACCTTTTAAGGAAAGCTGATAAGATGACTAAGTGTCGCAACGGCTCATAAAACGGCTAACCATACGTACTATGCGAGGAATTCATGAGTCCAAATAATAAAAGTGTGATTCACACTTGTGCATTCGCTGCCCATACTGAGATTCATAGTTGCAGCCTTTACCATTATGGTTCTCAAACTTTAACTTTCCCTACTAATACATGAATATTATCAAGCTTACAACTCCAAATTCAGTAGTGAAGTACATATATTGTCTGGGTGTGTAGACTAACCTGAAGAGAAGCTCTAACGTCACCAATGCCCATTCCCATTTAGACAATTGTGAACAACGGTACCCCTGCATAACATGGCTCGCCACATTTAAATCAAAATAGTAGAAATAATAAGCTACAGACCAAGCATAAATACCATATCCAATAATTTTGAGTCTTTGTATTCAGTTTAAGTTAGATTACCATATCATACTGCGATGTATGTAGATGGTGTGAGGAGGAATTGGAGTAAATAGCTCCTTACAAAATTCAGCTGTAACGACTCAGATAAGATACTTAAAAAAAAAAAAAAAAAAAAAAAAAAAAAATTCATTACAGATAAGTAAGTTAAAATAAACCCTAAACTACTATACCCATCTGATGGGTTTTAACTTACGGGTAAAAACACCACATGAACCCGTAGCCAAACAGAGCTTTTTTTTTATTCTATTTACGTACTTGCATTCTATATCGTCAAGAGGAATCCCTGTAGATATGTGTCCATACTCGATATCTTGTTACCAGAGTCAGAAATAAATTTAAACAAGTTCATAAAATGTTTATTTACATAACAGAAGACACCATATCTCAAAAACATTCAACACTTACTGTCAAAATGGACTTTGTATGCAAGTCCAATAGAGAGAAAGAAAGTTTAGCAAGGGAGACTTGCGTGTAAGGCCCTGTAAATAAGAAAAATATGGAAAATTTATGTTAAGAAAATATAACGACGTTATAAGTATAAGTAGGGAAAGTAAATGAAATGTAAGGAGATAAATTAAGGACATACTGATCATCATTTTTCATGATTAATTATTAAAATTAATGGTAAGGAGAAGCTTATTAATTACCTCAAAAGTGTATTTTTCAACTGAATCATAAACTCCATCAACCCCTTTACCTGATGTGATCTTAGTCAATTCCATTTTGATTATGTGGTTTGCATTGTTGACAATGACATGGTGGAAACCATCTTCCTTGGCTTGTGCAACCTTCTCTTTGGTCGAGATGGTTCCAATAACAATGCCACCAAGATCATTTTCCCATTGACGTAGTAACGATCCAGTTCCACTTGCCACGTTCCACCTGTTAGGGGTCAATAATAAGTTTCATATCCTCAGCAACAAATTTGATATTATAAACTAAAATCAGATCACTATTTTACCCCCTTTATTGATACTCATACTCTCGCTTCATAAGACCGTCCTTTTGGTCATCTTGTCTATTGGTGTTCATCATTATTTGAATTTGCTAAACAATCAAACAATTGTTTATTATACCTAATTTTTGAATCTGAATTTCCTTAACATAAGAGATGGTAGAACAAAAATGTTATTAACAACACACAACGATTCAGAATTCATCCATCTCACACACACACTGAAACTATTTCCTTTCAGGTTATGGTATAAAAATGTTTCATACATTAATTCCAAGTTAATAGTATCTACTTGCCCTTATTAGAATCTTAAATGTGGGATTAAGGACTCACCATTATCAATAGGGGACTCTGGAACAACACCATTGATCATCAGAGTAGTTAGTCTAGGAGTGATATCATCAACTATAGAATCGGTATTAGCTTCACCAACTAAATGAGTGTCATCTACAAAAACAATAGGTATCGTACTTATACTCTGTTGGTTTGTCCCGTTGCAACGCATACCATATAAATCTTCCTGCATCATGTATACTATTAAGCTATAAGGAGAAATAAAATTGGCAATAACATACCTCTGGTGCTATCCAACGGTAAGTCCCAGTCTCGGCAATCGTTATTTCAGTAACAGTTTCTTCCTTTGAGAGATCAAAATCTGCAAGTTTCACTTATTTTTTATTCGTAGCAAGCAAAGTCGCCCAACCTCTACTCGAAGTACTATTGTTTATCCAAACCCATTACGAACCATTGCTCATAAAAGAACTATTGTTTATCCATATCGATTTGACCCGTTAGCCAACCTGCCCATTCCTCCGTCTTCAGATTTAAAAGTATCACTCGAAGAACATGTCCGATTCTAGCAAAAGTAGAGCAGACCTTAGTACCAAGTCACTTATTGAGGGCTTCCTTCCACATGTGAGCAACATATGCAGGCTGCATTTGTCCGTCGTCCAATTTCTGTAATAACGGTCTCAAGGAATACGTTCTTTCCATTTCCATCCTTCTACGTAGTTCTGTCCGTACACGCTTTTCTCCCTGAGAAACAGATGTGTCTTAGTCACAATAATTAATTACGAAAGTGCACAAACCATGTTAATGTTTTATGCTAAAAAGTTATTAACCGACGATATCCTAATATCTATAAAGACAGAGGAGACATACTATGAGTTCTTCCTGCAAATCTGCCATTTCTTTGTATGCTGATTTTGATAAAAGATTCTTGCTCTTCTTGTCGATAGCTTCATCACTAATTTCAGAAGTCAAAATCTCGATCTCTTTCTGTATTTTATTTAGCTCATCTTGTGCAGCAAGCATAACGTTACTCCCAACATAATTTCCAAAACTATGTTCAACCAATTTCCTTGCTTCTTCTAGGGTGCGTCCAGCTCTGGAAACTTATGTACCTTCGACTTCATTTGGTAACTGAGTAAGTTTAGCCCCTGCTTACCAAAACTCTTGATCAGTGACTGTTGTAACCAAAATAATTAAAAAATAAATAAAAATAAAGATTATGTAAAGCAAGAAGATTTAACACCATTCCATATGATGCAGTAATCTGTGAAATAAGGGGCTGTAGCCCAGCAATGAGAAGTTTGTAGCATTCTTCAGCCCTCATAGGGAGTCTACACAACAAAAGCATGACCCTCTTTATTGATCCCTCTATGTCCAGCACGACCCGCCATTTGAAGCAGTTCGTTGGTGCTTAAGAAAGTATGACCAACTTCACTCCTTTTTGCTGAGAGAAGAAATCATAGTCGTCCGGGCAGGCATGTTGATTCCAGCAGCAAGTGTATCAGTAGCAAAGACAACTTTAATCAGTCCTCTTTGGAATAACTCTTCTATAAAAGATTTCCAAAGAGGTAAACAGCCAGCATGGTGAGCTGCAACCCCTCGAAGGACCCCTTTGACAACTGATTCTCTAACAGCGTCAGGATATTTGAGACTAAACCTTTTTAAGGCTAAATCTGTTTCACTCATCTCACATTCATCTAAAAGCTTTCAGTCTTCAACATACTAAAATGCTACGTCACACCCTTTTCTGCTAAAGATAATCCAAACTGCAGGTAGCATGTCACGTGTCTTGAGTTGCCATACTGTGTCCATAACTTGGGGAACCTGTGATTTTATAAAGTTATTTAAAGATAACGCCAGTTAAATGATAATACTTTAGATTAATATAACAAAAGAATATATATTTTTGTGAACGACAAACATTGATTTTGTCATTCCTTGATGAAGGTGATACATCACTCTCCAACTTTCTTGAGTTCCTCCTCCTAGGCCTTTCGTCCTCATATGAACTATCAAGTTACATATAGTTGGTTGATAGCATCCTGTTCAATGTCATTAAAAAGAATTCTCGGTTGTCACATGATGAAAGTATTTGTTAAGGAACTGTTGGCAAACTAAAAATGGGTTACAATGTTCACCTATTCATGCTAGTTCCTATCTCATTGAGAAGATGAAGCAACGTTGTTTTGGTAGAAAAAATGTCAATTCAAAGGAACTGCTTTGTAACTAAAAGCTGGGCAATGTATAGTCTTGTCTAGTCACAGCATGCCTGGGTTTTCGGGTATTGTTTAATTCCTTTTATGTCAGATGTCATGCTAGATGTGTGTCAATGGTTTGATAGTACTCGAGTGTTATAAGTTGCTAGTGTTTTTAGTGGGGTCATCTATGGTTCATTTGGGTGTGTGCCCAAACCCTTCTGCTTCTAAACCTTGCAAAGATGTTTATGGTGTGCGTTCCTATCGTAATTTAATTTTTGTTTGTTAATAAAGTTTGCTTTTCAAAAAAAACAAACACAACACTAAAAAAATCTAACATTGACTGCTACAAAGAACGTGCCGTTTGTCAACACAGAGTGCGAAAAAGAAGGTAAAATTTGCATGAAACTCAACAGCAGTCATTTTATAAACTTCTAACACTCAACAGATGTACCCAGCCCAACCCTTGAAAGACCAAGTAACAAAATGAATTAATATTATATAGCATTACTATCTAGTCATAGAGAACTTAAGGCAGCATTCCCGTACAGTAATCATCAACTCCATGATAACTTTAATAATCAAGACTGAATAAGAGAAGCAGGAAAACCCAACGAGTCATACCTGAGGTGGTCGAGGTTTGGGTGTTGACTGTGAAGCAATATACTATAGAACATCAAATATTCTTGTTTGACCATAACTCACAGCTCTTTGCCAGTATAAAACAAACATATCACCAGCCCTAGTCCTCAGTTCCATTATGTTACGATCAATGTCTGGTTCATGCTTTGAAATGTAGGGTCTGAAGAAGGAATCGTAAACATAAGTTGTTCCATGAAAAGATTGAGCAAAACAAATAAGATATATATTGTTTTAGAAGATCATGAAGTAGGGTCACAATTACGACCCACTTATTTACGAATGGGTCAATTCGGATAACGTTTAGCACTAACGCGTCAAAGTTCAAAAAGGTAAAAAGATAGCTTATAAAAGAAAAACGCATAAAGTCGCCCAAAGTATTTTTGTAGTTAGATTATTTTTAAAATAGTATATTTTTTAATTTCTTATTCACGCCAATTGTTTATAAGAGATCTATAAATACTTGAGAAGAGTTGACCCAACCCGTTTCGACCCATACCAAAAATTACATGTTTTGACCCGTTACTCCACCCTCCAATTTACCACTTCTATGAAGAATGAAACTTTCTTTTGGAACTACAAAATTCATTTGATCGCAGAGAAATGTTACCTTTGTTTTTGGGAACCACAAGTATATATAAAATGCCAACTTTGCTTCACTGTACATCGGGAGCCTTCAAAAGTAAAACAACCAATAACTCAGAAAAAGAGCAAAATATAAAACGGCATTTAAGAAGCTGCCATAGATTTCCAACATAAAGGTTATGGTCTTACCATGAAACAAATGTGTCACCAATACGCTCACAAACAGTCAGTCCAGCAACTAAGATCTTGAAAACATCATGATACAGATTTAGATCTAACCCTGTGATATCAATTATCTTTACATGGATAACATGTATAGTACTAGTATTGGCACCAAAAGCGAAGTTCCTCGATATCAGGTTTATTCTTTTCCACTGATTTGAAACACTCATAGGCTGCATACGCATATCTAAACACCATTCTGCATGCAATTAAGTAATCCTATAGTTAGAAATATCTGGTTGTGATTCTCCATTAACGGAAAAAACAAATTTAAAGATCAACATACATGAGGCCTACGGTATTGTACTATGAAATGGTCGGCTGTCTACTATTTTCCTGAATATTACACTATGAAATGGTCGGTTGTCGCTTCTATAGTATATATAGAGAATGTATATGGAGTGATTAACATCTATCACTGTCCATACGCTATACAGTCTAAAGGTCGAGATTGTGGTCTGATTTATGGTTAATGGATTCTTTTAGATAAGTTTTATCCCTAACAGGTCAAATGGGCTGAAAGTAGCCCAAAGTGTATGATAAAAATATACAACCTCCCAAACTGCTAATTCAAAAATTAGTTCAATATTGTAATTATACAACTCTGTTAATCATTATAATGCATACTGGTTTCGACCCGTACAAAATTATATCTTTTGAGCCGTTACCCAAACAACCCACTTGTCAACCATAGTACCCACTGTACTTAACTTCAGCATATAAAAATCATTAAAATCATGGTTTCTAACTCAAGCTTTGGACTTTCTTGAAAGGTACTAAAAAGTTTTCTTTATAAGCTCCAACTCAAATTCCGCGATTTTAGTCACTCGCTCAAGATGTCAGTATCACTCTCTCAACTAAAGTTTAATCAATCGTATGGATACGGATGAGGAAAAAATTAATTTGAAAAGATAATCATATACCTTGAGTCTTGTTAACATCCTCAACAGAACATAGCACCAATGTACCCACCACTGCATCCATGGAACCATCACTTACCGGCAATGATTCTCCAACCGAGATTTTTGCGATGTGAACATTTGTCAAGTGTGCAGATAATTAACATCCATCATCAGTTCCATTGTTACTTCAGGTTCAATGTGGAATTTAGTCTCCTTCCTACTGCCACATTAAAGTTTAAATGTCATACATTATATAATAAAGGGATTCACTAATAAGATTATGAATTGGAAAATACGATCCAAACCATTGCACAAGTTCTTATAAAATATCAAGTGTCATTTACTCATTTAGACCAACAAATTTGGTTGGCAATTAAAATAAGGGCACCCTTAAAATAATTGACTTGATTACTAACCTCGGCCACATAAGTTTTATTGTTTATCTATGGCTCCAGCATAGAACTCCTCATACCAATAAAAAAAAATATGATGGTATTACCGAGTTGTTTGCGATGTGAACATTTGTCAAGTGTGCAGATAATTAATATCCATCATCAATTCCATTGTTAGTTCAGGTTCGATGTGGAATTTAGTCTCCTTCCTACTGCCACATTAAAGTTTAAATGTCATACATTATATAATAAAGGGATTCACTAATAAGATTATGAATTGGAAAATACGATCCAAACCATTGCACAAGTTCTTATAAAATATCAAGTGTCATTTACTCATTTAGACCAACAAATCTGGTTGGCAATTAAAATAAGGGCACCCTTAAAATAATTGACTTGATTACTAACCTCGGTCACATAAGTTTTATTGTTTTATCTATGGCTCCAGCATAGAACTCATACCAATCAAAAAAAATATGATGGTATTACCGAGATGTTTGCGATGTGAACATTTGTCAAGTGTGCAGATAATTAATATCCATCATCAATTCCATTGTTAGTTCAGGTTCAATGTGGAATTTAGTCTCCTTCCTACTGCCACATTAAAGTTTAAATGTCATACATTATATAATAAAGGGATTCACTAATAAGATTATGAATTGGAAAATATGATCCAAACCATTGCACAAGTTGCTGCAATCAAGAGCGACCCTTCTAAGAAGATGCAATAAGGCTGCTATATGTCGAGAAAATAGGACCCTCTTTAATTCCAACAGACTTAGAGTCAACCTTGGAATAGGGGAGTTTGTTCAAAGCATGCACGGCAAGGAAATGAAAACCATGAGCAGGCCTTGAACTCTATAATACGGGTTAGCAAAAGAGATAACAAAGCACCCAAAATGTCAGGTTTCGAAGACAGCCACCCCTTCAAGCTTTGAATGAAAATAAATTTGCATCAACAGTATATAAACTATAAGCTGAGCCCTTCCAGAAGACCTACACCTGTAAATATCTCAGCCTACATCATATACATTATGCACAATTTATTGGATGCGTTAATTATTGTAACAGAACTAATGTGAGAAAATACTTGAGATGTAAAACAACTTTTTTGGTTTCTATAATATTCACGTTTAGAGTTGGTTTTCACTAAAAAGGGATACCAAAGCGCACCTAATCCCCTATCATATTTCCTTTAGATACTAATTTATCAACAACTTCCACACTATCAAAAACAACAAACCCAAATCCACTAGATCAGTTGGTCGCATGATCACGTATAATCTGGTGTTCCACCACTTTTCCATACTTTGAAAAAAAAGTTGCAAGCTCCTCTGAACAAGTTGGAATAATCATATCAATATCATATGTTTAAAGAAAACCATCGCAAAAGAGAAAATTAGTGGGTAATAGTAGATGTAGAAAAAATCATTATTCCAGGTTTAGTTCAACATACCATACTTGATTAGAAATTAAATATTGAACTTTATCATAAGAACCATAAGAATTTCAGCATGATTATTAGGACCAGATTTTGCCCGCAAAAAACATACAACAAAGACCATGCATGAAACCTATATGTCATCCTACAACATACACCAATCAATATAACAGCCAATCATACATTTATAAACGAAAGAAAAACCCTTATAGAAAATCATTATTCAAGGTTTAGTTCAACTACCTAATTGGAGATTAAATTATTTAACTTTATCACAAGAACCCTAAAATAATTTTAACATAAAATCAAAAGGAAAAAAATACCTTTTGTAGTATAAGAATGAACACATAGATTAGCTGGTAGCAAAAATAATATAAGCAAACAAAAGGACCACCTTAGACCAAAATATGAGCATATAAAAAAGAAGAAGATAAAAATTATGTATCCTGATTGATATCCATTCGAGTGTTTCTTCGGCATTTTTTTTAGGAATATGCAAAATCTATTCCTTAAATATAGCTTAACAATATCAATTTTTTAAGTATGACTTACTTATTTTGTATTGTAAATCACAAAAAGTGGCTTGGTCAAGTTGTTGATACATTTGTATGTAGATTAAATGACTCAAGTTCAAATCTTGCAAAGTATAATTTTTTAAACTAATTAATCCGATTTTTAATTGCTTAAATTAATCCGAATTTATGTATTAAATTGAATCAGAATTTATCATTAATAGGTGTCATGCCTACGTGGACAAATAAATTAAATCCGAATTTATCATTAATATGTGTCATGTCTACGTGGACAAAAACCGATGACATGGATTTATGACGTGACATTATGGGATGCCACGTGGCATTATATGTGACATGCCTCTTCTTATATATAATGTAGATATATATATATATATATATATATATATATATATATATATATATATATATATATATATATATATATAAGCTCCGGTTCCATTGAGAAGGTTTTTATTTTGAGAAGATTGAGAAATCTTCGTTTGAACAAACTGATTCATGTTTTTGATTTGATTCACAAGTAAACATCATTTTATGGTGAATCGAATCTATAAATCACAAATTTGATTCAAAAATCATTGTTAAAATCGAGTTATGATGATGATTCATTAAATTTGTACAGATGATTCAGTATTCTACATATATAGCAAAATCGAGAGATTTTTAACATTGATTCAAAATTTTTTTTACTCATTTTTAATTTTAATCACATTAAAATGAGTTTTACGCTTGAAAAACATGAATCAAAGTTACAAATCTATCATTTTTGAAAACCTTCTCAATTGATCCAGATTCTATAAATATATATATATATATATATATATATATATATATATATATATATATATATATATATATATATATATATATATATATATATATTGTTGGGAACTATATTTAAAGTTGATAAGACAAAATACATGAAAGATGAAGGACTATTGAAGACAAAGAAAGACAAGGGACCTACTTGGCAAAGAAGTATTTATTATCTAGTCCCTTGTAGTCATTTGTAACCCTAGTATCTTTATTATATAAAGAGATACAGGGAATTAGGTTTTATGTGTGTCAAGATGTAAAACACCAAAGGTGTGTGTGTGTGGGAAAACCCAGGCGTGGGGTGCCTAGGGTTTTGATGATGTCGACATGTAGTGTTTAGCCTCAAGGATCATTGATCCATGTTAGATTGTAACCGTCTTAGAGTTGATCGTCTAGGATTGGGGCTATGGATGTGTTTTGTAGAACATATGATGATGACGAATAAACCTTAATAATAACAATGATAGTTTGATTATTCCGCTGTGCATACATATTATTGTTCATTGTTATTTGTGTTTTATTGATAATCGTAGATAAGGTCTAAACAACCTCGAGCATCGATTCTAACATGTGGTATCAGAGCGGGTGGCTCTTGATATCTAGGATCTATAAGGTTTCTCGAAGAAAAGGGCGAAAAGATGAAGAAATTCGAATCTGAAAATTTTCGTATATGTTTCTGCAGTACTGTTTTGTAACGATCATAACTTTTTCGTTAACCGTTGGATCGTGACGAAATATTAAGTGGACGTTCTCTATATACTCATCTAACTTTGCACCGAAGGGATCGTCGATCTGCGCTTTTATGCGAAAGTTATTCACTGTCGAAGTTGGCTGCTGACAGAGTTTTTCAAGGTCGAATTTTAGGGTTTTTATGATCTCAACTTCTTTGATTTCGTGCATACTTGTTCTAAATTCTCAATGGAAGTTGGTTATACTTGTTTGGAGTCTACTAACCCTAGATGAAAGCAGCTTTGGATTGTTGGTTTTGAAGTTTCTTTATCTATTAGAACTTTATGTAACCCTAGCTTGGATGTTCATTACAAGAAGCTGCTCATTCTGATTCGTTCATGAACTTCACAAAGTTGTGCAAAGCATGTGATGTTGGAAGTTAGGGTTTCTGAAAACCTTAGCATCTGTCGTTTGTCAAGGTTCAAGTAGTTGTGACTTGTGACTACTGATTCTAGGTCAAGAAATAATTCTGTTTGGACACAAGAACCACTGCAGGTGTCAAGAGTGACAGCGAAGGAGCAATGAAGCACACGAGTTCGTTTCCACTGCCTTCAAGAATGTTACCACTGCTATGTTCACTCGTTTCCACTGCTAGGCTACTCGTTTCCACTGCTACATCAATATGTTACCACTGCTACTCGACCACTGCTAATGATTTGGTTTCCACGGCAAGTTGTTCGAACCACTGCTATTATGTTTGGTACCACTGCTAGGTAATTTTGGTGCTGTTCGAATATGGAAAAAGGTGAATGGTATACTGATCAGTAAGGTTTGCTTAAATTTCTTGGTCATTGATATTTTGCATTTAAGGTTTGCTTAACTTGCATGGTGTGAAGGATTGTACGCTTGATATTATTGACCAACGATTGATTTTATATTATTGATCTGATATTCCTTTCATATTATACACATGGGTCGATGGATGCTTGTACAATGGTTATTTAGTGTTACCTCGTACTGATGTGATGGGTAATATTATTATCATGAGCAGCGTATATATCCCATGATATCTATACTTTGATTGGATAATGTTTTAAGTGGGTCGGTGGTGATTTATTTATCCACTGTGTTCGTATAGTTTTGGATTTTAGGGGAAGTTCATATGGTTTGAAAGATGTTGAATATACACACAAGATTACACACACGGTTGGTAATGATTCAAGACCAGGTGTTTAATAATGATGATTTTATTATTTGGTCAGGAACATTGCTTGAAGTAGACATCATGTTCATGTTCAGGGGAAGTTTTTCACTTTTTACACGGTCTCTACTATTTAACAAAAGAACTATTCTTCATGTTACTACTACTTGGTTTCAAATGCGATTATAGTCATCTTTATTAGTATTTTGTCTGGTACTATGTTCTTCATGGCTGGAACTACAACGTATTTGTGACCGTGGTGGTTAGTTATTCGACAAGTTCTTATGGTTATTTACATGCATCATTCGAGGGGAAGATTTTTACTACTACTTGTTGGTATTTATACTCCTGGTTTAGATTTCTTTTGCCTTAATTTTATTTTTAGCAAGCTTTTTGGTGATCTTCATGGCGGGTATCTTGAGGCATTAGAAGGATGGATTAGTCGTATGATATTGGTTTGTGGTGGTTGGAATCAAAGTTTCTTTTACTTCGCGTCTCCTAGTGGAATATGACAAAAAGGGAAATAAGGTAGAAGATTTGCAACTTGAAGATCCTTGGTGATATTGCATGTTTAAGGGGAAGTTTGTTTATCTTTCATGACATACTTGTTCGTGCTTATTTGGTTTTGTCATTATCAACTAGGGGAAAATTGTTGGGAACTATATTTAAAGTTGATAAGACAAAATACATGAAAGATGAAGGACTATTGAAGACAAAGAAAGACAAGGGAACTACTTGGCAAAGAATAATTTATTATCTAGTCCCTTGTAGTCATTTGTAACCCTAGTATCTTTATTATATAAAGAGATACAGGGAATTAGGTTTTATGTGTGTCAAGATGTAAAACACCAAAGGTGTGTGTGTGTGTGGGAAAACCCAGGCATGGGGTGCCTAGGGTTTTGATGATGTCGACATGTAGTGTTTAGCCTCAAGGATCATTGATCCATGTTAGATTGCAACCGTCTTAGAGTTGATCGTCTAGGATTGGGGCTATGGATGTGTTTTGTAGAACATATGATGATGACGAAGAAACCTTAATAATAACAATGATAGTTTGATTATTCCGCTGTGCATACATATTATTGTTCATTGTTATTTGTGCTTTATTGATAATCCTAGATAAGGTCTAAACAACCTCGAGCATCGATTCTAACATATATATATATATATATATATATGTTCATGTGGTGAACACTTTAAAATGAAAAATAATAGGCACCAATGGGAAAAGAGCATGTGTATATTAAGTCTTTTAATTTAATAGAAAATGATTAATAAAATAAAAGGACATTAACGTAATTGTATTACTCACTCATTTATGTTACTTAATCTAATCACACTCTCATAAAAAATTCAGAAAACTGTTCTTCCTATCCATCTCATCTCTTCCAAACCTACAACCATCTACATCTTCCCAACCATCTCCATTTATGACGGCGACCCAAATATGCAACCTCAAGGTAAAAAAGTCATAGTCGGATCTCGTCGCCACCACTACCAGATTCATATATTCGGCCAACCGTCAAAGACGATGGTCACTGCCATCGCTGTCACTGAAATCTCGGTAAGTGTTGGCGTATGTGTCCGGACGACCAGGTGTCTGGCAAGATCGTTGGTCGGATGGTACGCTCTACCGTCCGGATGGCAAACGACAGTCACCAGGTTTTACGGGATTCTTACCATGTGCCCTACCAAGTAGGGTGGCTATAGACCTACAGGCAGGTAATATAGGTCTGCGTGAACAGTGAGTCTACAGTACCGCAGGTACATAGTTGGGGTAGTATAAATACCCCAACACATTTAATGTTTTGACATAAATATACACACCTACATTAACCACTGCATTAATTACCACATTTATTACCCTCTTCTTACTTTCACGCCGGAGCTGGGTCCTGGATAACCTCCAGGGCGAGGCTAACGCGTGTTGTCCATTGTGCAGGAAGGAACGCTTATTTCCTCCTGCACCGTTGATAGAAGTCGATATCCCAAGTCAAGCCGAACAACGGGAATTTGCTTCAACAAATTGGCGCCATCCGTGGGACCACAATTCATTCTACCGGAGACTTAGATGACGGGGACGGAAGATACACCCCCACCCTTTCCTCCCCTCCCACCGATACGTGCGAGTGGGAGTAGGGTTACAAATGACCAACCACCCGGATTACTGGAACAGATACAAGCCCAAATGGCATCACTGGAGGCACTCATTCGGAAATACAACACCGCCGAAACCAGCCCCATCACACCTATTCGGTTGTCATTCAAAGATGACGAAGACGGACGAAGAAAGGATGTCGGGCCGAACCCGGGAGACGACCTTAGTAAACCACACAAAGAGATGGCTCGGTCACCGTTCACAAGGCGGATCATAGAGTTTTCCGGACCGAAGCATGTCATGCCCACTAACCTGAAACTATATGACGGTTCGACTGATCCAGATGACCACATCAACCGTTTTGTAGGGGCAGCCAATCAAGGGGAATGGCCGATGCCTGTGTGGTGCCGGATGTTCCAGCAAACTATGGACGGAGCCACACAGGGATGGTTTAGCAATCTAGAACCAGGGAGTGTCGACAGCTGGGATGACCTCAGAGATCAATTCACCACAAGGTTTGCCCTACGTTAGAAAAACATGAAAGACCCCACGGAGATTACCCGTATAGTAAGAAGGGCAAATGAGGTATTACCGGATTTTAAGGAGCGCTGAACCGATGAAGCCAGTAGGATACCGGGGGTTCCCGAACTCATGAAGATATCAGCGTTCATGGGTGCTCATCGGTGCCCCAATTTGGCTAAAAAGTTTTCTGATCAGGTCCCAAAATCCGTGAAAGAAATGATGACCAGGGTAGACGATTATATTCGAGCGGAAGAGGCTTACAAGAACACCGAATTACCAAAGGGAGAAGCGTACGAGCTGTCTCGGAGGGGAAACATCCAGGCCCCGAGGGATAGGAACCTTAGGGGAGAGTTCGGTGACAGAAGAAGAAATGATAGGAAAGCCTGGTAAAGAAATGACTCCCGACACAGGGAAGTGTTCTCCCCGTATGTCGCCCCGAAAGTGGACGCTCGACCACGAAACGAATTCCGGCTCCATGATCTCAACAAACCCGATAATCACAAAGTCATGCTCTCCATCCTATCCAAACAGCCTAAGGAAATATTGGCAACCGAGCACCATTTGAACCTACCCCCACCACCTCCATTACAAGGAAAACCGAGCAAAGAGAACGAGGACCGGTTCTGTGAATATCATGGAGAGAGGGGGCATCTAACTAATGACTGCTACCATCTAAAAAGGCAACTAGAAGTAGCTCTTGAATCGGGGAAGTTGGATCATTTGGTAAAGAATGTACAGCAGAGGGGAAGGGAGAAACCGAGAGGTCACAGAAAAGGGAAGGTGATCAACATGGTCCGTCATTACTTGGAAGATCGTAAAATAAAGGGCAGATTCTATGACGAAGACTGGATGAATGTCCCACAACAAGCTTATGGTGGGTTTCCTCAGCAAAATCGGAGTACTGCTCAGCTTCTCAGCATCCTCCTCGGAAAAACCGGCCGGATAAGGATCTGTGATCTTGGAATCTTTGTGCCTCCATGCCATGGCGTATGGAATCGGCCTACGGTCAATCAGAAATTTTTTTTCTTTCCAATGCTTAAGACCGGAGAGCACCTCTTTAAAGCACTTGTAGGCCTTCTTACCCGTTCTGCTCTCAAAGGAAAACCAATGCCCCTGCTTGCACAAACGGTAAAATGCCCGGAACAAGGATACCCTAGGTTGGATGCCCAAACTATAGCACCTGATCTCAAAAAGGGTCACCCGGTTCAAGCCTAAGGGAACTAACTGAGAAAAGTGGACCCTAAAATGCCTAATCACATTCAGCAGGAAAGAAGAAAAGGGAATCCTAACACCTCCGGTATCCAACTGCCGGGGATATATACCAATTTTATCGGCCGGAAGTTGGTCCATAGTCATATCGTCCGGAGGAAGATGAGGGCGAAGATCGTTGGGAATACCGTATTCTGTGATAATGTTGTCTAGTTCGGATTGCGTTAATTTAGAAGTGTAAATATGCATATCGAACTTCGGAATTACCGAAGGTTGGATAGCTTCGGTTGATATAGGAGTGCTCTGTTCCTCGGTTGCTTGTTCGGCCATTACTAAAAAGATGCCGAAGGGAAATGTACAAATAATTACAGGGGAGAACGAGACAAACCTTATAAAAACGGAGAAGAAATCCGGCGAGCAAGAGCAATTCAAAGTACAGGTGAGATGTGTGAGAAAATAACTGTGGTAAAAAACAAGTATATATAGGCGGTGAAGAACCCTAACAGGCTGTCGAGGCGTCCCATCAGTCAGTAAAAAGGTGACGTGGCTCAATCTCACCCGTCCACGTTGATCTCAGAAGACAGATAGGCACGGGTAAAAGCCCACCAAATGGTCAGGCCCATCAGATTAGCCCAATACCCACAGGTGCTACTGAAACCCACGGCAGGACGGAGCAAAATACCCCCTTTTACAAATAATAACGAAAATGTAATAATTCCAAGTATTGCACCATCGGTTTTCACCCGGTGATACAATACTGGGGGGGGACATGTTGGCGTATGTGTCCGGACGACCAGGTGTCTGGCAAGATCGTTGGCCGGATGGTACACTCTACCGTCCGGATGGCAAGCGACAGTCACCAGGTTTTACGGGATTCTTACCACGTGCCCTACCAAGTAGGGTGGCTATAGACCTACATGCAGGTAATATAGGTCTGCGTGAACAGTGAGTCTACAGTACCGCAGGTACATAGTTGGGGTAGTATAAATACCCCAACACATTTAATGTTTTGACATAAATATACACACCTACATTAACCACTGCATTAATTACCACATTTATTACCCTCTTCTTACTTTCACGCCGGAGCTGGGTCCTGGATAACCTCCAGGGCGAGGCTAACGCGTGTTGTCCATTTTGCAGGAAGGAACGCTTATTTCCTCCGGCGCCGTTGATAGAAGTCGATATCCCAAGTCAAGCCGAACAACGGGAATTTGCTTCAACAGTAAGCAACCCTAACGGCCGCCGATTCTTAAATCCTTCTCTAAAAAATTGTTGATTCGATCTATTTTACTGGCCACTTCCATCTTAGTCTCCCCATAAACCGGTGACTTCCATTTCTTCATTCCAGCGAGCAGTTTTTGCTGTTGTTAATTACGACGGCCATTTTTTTTTGTCGATATGTATACAATGGGATTTGTAGATTATGTTGTGATTTTATTGAAGTGGGTCGCAGATCTTGTCTTCTTGGTACATGAATATGAATGTAAGATTTACAATCTTTTGGTTTGTTTTAGTCAATGGTTTATTTTATATTATGGTCTGATGACATCAATGATTTATTGGTCATACATCAATGGATCATGAGACCCTTTGCCAATTTGATTGATGGCTCATTTGATTGAAGGACTGGTTCGTAGAGATTTGTGTCTTTCTTGTTATTTATTTATCTCAATTTTATCATAGGTTCTTGTTTTTTGTTTTTAAAATAATGTATCAACATTGTAAAATACTGTATTAAACTTATAATTATTAGTTATGAATTATGTGTATCATTGTTTGAAGTTTAGCGGCAACATGGTTGTGTGTCAAGTTGTCAACTTGTATTTTTGTTAGTTTTTTTCTTGTCCGATTATTTTCTACTGCCATTAAAATGTGTCATTAAAGTTAGTGTGTCACTAAATTTAGTGTTGAAAAAATTTTGCGTCACAAAAATAGTAAATGTATCATGAAACTAAGTATGTCAAAAATTTTAATTTATTAAAATGTGTCACAAAAATTAGTGTGCCACTATAAACATTTTAAATAAATTTAGTATGTTACTACATATGTGTCAGGAAAATTTGTGTGATGAACATAGTGTGTCAATAAAAATGTCACTAAAATTATAGTGTGTCGCTGTACATGTATCAAAAAATTTAGGGTCAATACAAATATTTGATGTGTGTCAAATGTATACGTATGTGTATTAAGTGTGTCAATATTTATTAAAATGTGTCACTCTATTAAAATGATGTGCAAATATGTATAAAAATTAAGTGTCAATATACATAACTACATAAAGATGTGTCACTATCTGAAATAAAATTTTGAAAACCCAGGATGACCGTGGATGATGCGGTTGAAATGTACTATAAATTTGCTCAAAAAAAAAAATGTACTGTAAAAAATGCTATGGTGTTTCACTTATTTATAAAATTGTTATTTTTAATTAGTTACTAGTAGGGGTGTCAGTCGGGTCGGGTTGGTCGGGTTCGGGTCAATTCGGGTCGGGTCAAGTCGGGTCAAGGCTAAAAATAATTTACCCAAACCCGACCCTATTTGAACTCGGGTTAGTCGGGTTCGGGTCAATTCGGGTCGGGTCAATTCGGGTTCGGGTCAACCCGAATATAAGTTAAATAGTGACAAAATTGCCTACTTGTTCTAATTTATATAGAAAATTTTAAAATAAATATATAAAAAAAATAAAAAAAATCCTTATTCGGGTCAAACGGGTTAACCCGAACCTGACTTAGCCAAAAAATTTCAACCCGATACCCGATCTTATTTAGTATTCGGGTTACTCGGGTTGACCCGACTAACCCGAATTCAATTTCTAACCAGAATAACCCGACCCGAATATGCTTAGTCGGGTTCGGGTCCGGGTCGGATCAGGATTTTTGACACCCCCAGTTACTAGTATTAAATTAGAATTCAATTGCACTCGTGTGTAAGTATGTTGTGAATCATGCACGTATCAAAATATACCTAATAAAAGTCAAAGGTATCATGCAAGTCTTAGGCCCCGTTTGGTATAGGGGTTTTGCCTTTGGATTTGGGCTTAAAGTAGAAAAGCAATGTTTGGTATGATGCTGACATCATCAGATTTGGCATTGATGCCCAAATATACAACTTTTAACAATTCCAGGCACTAATGGTAGGTTTTGAATGTGTATGACCATTTAGAATATCGAGATAAGCCTTAGCCACATATTATTACTATTTTTTTATTACAAACTTGTTTCAACCACACATTTCCTTATTTATTTTTCTATTTCTTACTTTTTTAATTTAAAGCAATATAATTTAAATTTTAAAATAATAACTTTTCTTATTATAATATACTTTCTCTCTCTTCTATAAATTCAAATCCAAACCATAATCCAAATTTAAATCCAAATCCAAATCAAAATCCTAAACCCATCTATAAACCAAACGGGAATATTTTACTATAGCGAATGGTAAACATGTAATATTAAAAATTGCGGGAAAAAAGTCCGAGTACAAAATAACTAAAAAAAACGGACTGAGTTAATAAATGTTATACTTTTTATTTCATCAGCTTTTAATAAATGCAACACAATGCCACTATCTTTTAATTTTATTACAACTATGCCATCTATCTAATTAATTTTAAATCTTATCTTAAATGGTTGATCCAACGATCCACAAGTGTACCTATAATTTTCTACTTTAAAGTGTACACCACAATAACATCACCCTATATATATATATATATATATATATATATATATATATATATATATATATATATATATATATATATATATATATATATATAATCCGGATAGATTGAGAAGGTTTTTATTTTGAGAAAATTGAAAAGGTTTTCAAAAACGATAGATTTTTAACTTTGATTCATGTTTTTCAAGCGTAAAACTCATTTTAATGTGATTAAAATTCAAAATGTGTAAAAAAAATTTGAATCAATGTTAAAAATCTCTTGGTTTTGCGATATATGTAGAATACTGAATCATTTGTATAAATTTAATGAATCATCATCATAACTCGATTTTAACAATGATTTGTGAATCACATTTGTGATTTATAGTTTCGATTCACCATAAAATGACGTTTACTTGTAAATCAAATAAAAAACATGAATCAATTTGCTCAAACGAAGATTTCTCAATCTTCTCAAAATAAAAATCTTCTAAATGGAACCGGAGCCAATATATATATATGAATATATATATATATATATATATATATATATATATATATATATATATATATATATATATATATATATATATTATATATATATATATATATATATATATATATATATATATATATATATAGAGTTAGGATCAAATAAGAAGATTACTTAAAATAAGAAGGAATAAGAAGAACTATAACCGCAAATCCGAGATGCACCGACCTAAATTAGATGCATCCCTATAATCTTAGATGCATTATAACGCACCATAGTGTTTTTCTAGCTTTTAATCAGATGCATATACGTATATTAGATGCATTTCATGGTTTCTCTTGTTTTTTGTTCCTCTGCACGTGCCGAAATCATGAAAATCAATTTGCACCATCTATACATCAATTTAACTTTCGAAACTCAAGATGTTGCATCTATATGAATAGAAATGCATCTAATGCAAGTCGTTGCATCTCAAATGTGTGGTTTTGGTCACTTCTTACCACTTCTTATTTTAATTTACTTCTCACTGGATCCTTACTATATATATATATATATATATATATATATATATATATATATATATATATATATATATATATATATATATATATATATATTATATATATATATATATGTATGTATGTAGTGTAGAGTTATTGTCAGAACCAAAGAAATTGCGAGAACCGATCTACACCCTTAATTATTTGATCAACGGTTAAAATGACGAGTGGCACAAATGTAATAAACTTAAAAATAAGGTAATATTCTATAATAGCTGGAGGGGTACTATGGGTATTTTGTATTAGATGTATTTTAAACCGTCACATTCAATCTCTGTATCCTATCTCAAAAACTGAATCACATTTTAATTTTTCTCTCTCTAAAAAAAACCCCTAGCAGCCTGTGGGATCTTGATCTCTACTCCATATCCAAAAATTCGTCCTAACTAACGGCGCTCTAATTCTTATGATTCACCAACTGATCAAAGCGTCTCATAAGGTATGTATTTCATCTTCTAAATCAAACACTTTATTAAAAGGTTAGCGATCTAATCTATATAATCCTTTTTGTTCTCGATACGTTTCAAATGCAGTAGATTTAAATCGATTCATTTATTTATTATATGCCCATTTTTCGATTCTAGATCTCAATTTTTTGTAAGTTTTTGTTATAAAGGTATTTCATAAACAAATTAAAATTAGTATCTGCATACTTAGTTTCTAGATCTTAAGTTATGACGTTTGGAAATTGATTTGGAGAATAAAGTAGTAAATGATTTAGATCTTAAGTACTTGTTTTTTGATTTGGTGTTAGTTGTTTATTATTGAAAATGGTTTGATATCTGTGATATAAATCTTACGTTTATTGAAAATGGTTTGATATCTTAAGTAACTAGCTTTAGTTGTTTTATTTTCAATAAAATGGTTTGTTGAAAATGGTTTGATATATGTTCATGTTTGTTTTGTAAATGGTTTGATATCTGTTCATGTTTGAAATATGTAAATGGTTTGATATCTGTGCATGTTTGAAAATGGTTTGACATCTGTTCATGTTTGTTTTATTTTCAATAAAATGGTTTATTGATTTGGTGTTAGTTGTTGTAATCAACGATTATGTTACTTGTTTGTTTTCTTGGTCCTAGTATCAGGAGCAAACATGAGGTATAGATAATTTTTTACAATAGTAACTAGGTTTGTATGGTTCATGTTTATTTTATTTTGGATCACTCGTCTTTCGTCTCTCGCTAGAATACATATGAAACTTAGAATGTTATTTATTGATTTTACATAAATTTCATGACGAGAAATGATGATTGGCTATATCGTATGTATGTATTTAATTAAGAAATAGAATTTTTTTTCTTGTTTTAATTTGTATTTAGTTTAATTTTTTTGTTTTGCAGGTCTTATAGCGAACGTCTTTGGTTTGGTATCGTGAGTTTTTTTTATTTTCGAATGGTGGAATAGGCAACGGTTCAAATATTACTTTTTATTACTCTTATCGTCTCAGTGTGCACATGTGTTTTTGAGTGTGCATATCTGTTTTTTACAGTTGTGAATTTGAAACCTTCTATGCATATGTGTTTTTACAGTTTCACGAACTTGTTTCTTTTGTTTAATTTCGGTTGTTATGAAAGGATTGTACATATATGTTTTGTTAGTTGTTATGATTAAATAATTCCTCTATTACTTGTTTTTTAATTACAGGTTCGAGTATAATGAGTAATATGAAGAATGCACATACGTATATATAAGGGCATATGGACGAACACAGCATCACATATGTATACAAAGAGATGAAGAGTGGACAACGAGGAAAAACACATGTGCACAAGGATTAAAAACACATGTGAACAAGACGAGGGATACATGTGCACGCCTAAAAGAGGAATCAAGTATTAAAGACATTGTATTATGCACATGTGCACGCTTCATATATTTGTAATAAAATATATTTATGTAATTTTTTTAATAAAGTTTTGTTATTTATATAAAATTGCATAAATGTATAAATAAAGTTTTGTTGTTTGTATACATACTTATGTAATATTTTTTATAGATACATGTGCAAATACAAAATACCTATGCATAAACGGCAAAATGCAATTATCACATAATGCAAAACACATGTGCACACAATGTTAAAAATAAAAAAACCTAGAATTACGGGAACTAAAAAACGTTTTTTGTAAAAAAAAAATCAAATATAAAAAAATGTAATTTTACCATTATACCATTTTGAATTAAATAATAAAAATTAATATAAGAAAAAATCTGATTGGTTGATGCTGGTTCTCGCAGTTCTCGCATTTTTTTTGGTTCTGAAAATAACCCTTCCCTATGTATGTATATGTATATATATTTCTATGTATAAAAATCTTTACATGCGTACTTATAGTCTGAACCCGGTGCATGTAATATCTTATTTATAAAATATTAAATATTATCAAATTTTTACGTGCCGTATATTAAAATATGGGAAATGATTTAGATACCTAACTCATATGTCTATTATTGTGCTTAATCCATTACTACCTCCGTCTCAAAATTATAGTCCTCATTTAATTTTTCCGGTCTTTTTTTTCAACTTTGACATAAAATATTGTGTTACACATTAGTTGATAAAATTTATACCAATAAAAGTACATTGAAAACTCAATCCATTCATATAATTTGCATCAAATATTACATAACACAAACAAAATTACTTAATGTTAAAGTTGTAAAAGAAATACCGGAAAAGGTCAAACGATGACTATAATTTTGGGACGGAGGAAGTAATTGTTTAATACATGTATTGTATAATTTCTCATTCCTCAAACTTGCCATTAATCTTGCCAAGTGTAAGATGATATTTTTTAGGAAATTGATTTGCACACTCAAACTTTTGATTTAGACACTTCATTGTGTGCATTAGATACTTATACAAGGCTCACAATGTACTTTAACTGGTTATATAGTTGAGTGTTTAAGTCAAAAAGTTAAGTGTGCAAATTACTTCTCTATTTTTCAGGCATAAAATTAGGCATGCCAATCACTACTCTTAAACTATAATTTAAAAATAAAATTGATTCACGTGTAAATCCAATATTTGTACTAGACCTTAAGACAAAGAGTAAATTACATAAATAGTCCTTATGGTTTGGTGAAAATTTCACCTACTGTCCCTCAAATTTAAAAGTTGCATAAATAGTCCCTATCGCTATCAAAGAATAACATGAATGGTCTTTTTGAGGCTTTAAAGTTGCATAAATCATCCTTGTAGTTTGGCAAAAAATTAACCTACCGTCCTTCAAAAGGACCATTCATTTTATTCTTTAGCAGCGATATGGACGATTTATGCAACTTTTAAGTTTAAGGGACGGTAGGTGAAATTTTCGCCAAATCACAAGAACCGTTTATGTAATTTAAGGGGTGTTTGGGATTGCGATTTCAAGCAAATTATCTGCTTATTGCGTTCTAAAAACGCTAATAATCTAAAATGAGTGTTTGGGTAAATGAGACAAGAAGTGATTTTTTGCGTTTTCAAGAGGTCAAAACGACGTTTTGGAAAAGCAACTCCCTCCCTGCTGCCAGAAAACGTGAGTTTGGTTTACGGTCAAAATTACCATGATACCCACAAATATCACCTACAATCATTTACTTCTTGGTGCTTCATGAGTAATATTATTTGCAAACGTACTACTCCTTTGTTTATAACTTCATGCCTTGCTCTCCCGTTATGCATCATTGTCACTTGAGGAATCCTGTTGCTGTGTTGCGAGACGGTCATTAGACAAAGAAGAAGGAAAAAGAAAAAGGTTTAATGACAGTGGCTAGCAAATGTGAAACGCTACCCTAATTACTTTTATGTGGCAAGTTTTGTTTTCATAAAGTCCAAATGCTTCTACGATGAATTTTGAAATGGCCCAATGGAAGGAAACAACAATAATGAATGCCAATACTTTTTTATTTTGAGTGCATAAAATTAACAATTAATCAACCATGTTTATTTGATAACGAGGTGTAGAAACCCGCCGCGTTGCGGCGGGGGTGTTTGCTAACTTTTTCGATGGTTATATGTGTAAAACTCTTTGGAAGTTTGATAAGAAAGACCCTACTGGAACAACAAACACATTGTCGATGTTTTAAAACAACAACTCTTCAACATACAAATCTTGTAGAAACCTCAAAAGATACTTTTAAAATTGTAACAAAGATTATGATTTCTTCACCTAAATGATTCTGGTCGGTTTGGCTTGCTCTGAACAACTTCAATTTTCTCCATCACATCAGGTGTAAGCTTGGGAATGAGATCAATCGCCTTCACGTTCTCTTGAATATGCATAATTTTCATGCTTCAGGCAATTTTCTTCTAAAAGTTCCTTAGCAACTGTGAGTAACAAATGCCAAACTTTGTTAACAAAAGGTCTATTTAAGTTATCTAGTTGGCATAATGTCTAGTGGCTTTAAATACATCATATACAAATGCAGCGTATACAAACTTTCTATTGGGAATCTTGGAATTGCACCAACAGTTCAAAATATTAGCACTAAAATCATTTTCATTAGCATTCGTCAATTTTATTACCAGAACTTGTTAGCCTTCGTCAATATTAGCATTATAAGATCTTTGGTTTATTGATTACCACAACGTATTCTAACATGTTCAACGATAATTGAAAGTGCACCATTCCTATCATAGAATATTTCTATTAGCATTCGTCAATATTAGCTAAGTTTTCGTAGACATAACTGATCACAACGCTTTTTTATGCTAATTTTTCGTAGACATAACTGAAGCAAATTCCTATCATAGGAAAAAAAAAGGAGAAAAAAAATAGAATCTAGTTTATCCCAAAACGTGATATGGCCACGAATAGTCCAGTTTCCTACTCGCGAAATAGAGTCCATCATCAAATACGCAAAAAAAATGAATGAAATGTGGAGAATCTTACAATTAAGAACTGTGAAGATGGTGTAAGCATCAAACTCGGTCAGCCGTGAGGGGCAACATCATCATATTAAATCACTGAAAAGGTACCATAAGACAGTTACAAAAACAAATAAACAGGGAGTGTGGTATCAGTTCGAACGATCGCCGAAATGTTTTGGATAAAAAGTGACCAATTTCCTGAAAACGACTAATAAGATGACCCCGACGGCCCGTTAATGTAAAAAACGAATTGTTATATACCTTGCCGACGCCTATATTATCTTATGTTTTATATATTTTTCTTAAATTTATTACCATCATGATGTGATTGTGTGACATTAGGTGTGGATGGGTGTAGCATCACATGAGGTAAACGTGATGCAGGTTTCAAGCATTTATCAAATTGACAATTCACGCTCACCGAAAGTTCTGTTTTATTACAGATTTAGGTTAGAGAGAAATATTACCTCGTGTGCTCACCCTTGTATCAGCTCTAGTTGTATCTAACCGTGGCTACATCCCTCGATCTGGTAATACTTTTCTTTTAGTTGTAAGTTTACGAATAAATCTCTTATTGATGCTGAGAATGTAAATGTCATACAGACACCTGTCCCCCAACTGCTATTAGAAACAATTTAGAGGCTGATGAATATAACTATTAACACGTCCTACCAGAAAAAAATTCGATGCTAACATAAAAACCACACATATATGCAACTGTTCGAATACGGATATTATTATTACTACTTTCATAAAAACAGATTTGACACTAATATAAAAACGACATATTTATGCGACTGCGTACACACTGACATTAGTAAGACAATGATATAACACAATCAAAAAGTGCCAGTAGCAACTCACCCCGAGGAAAAGCTGTTGCAGTATGGCACCCGTTGGCGCCTGACCGATCGCGATCGTTGTTTGTTTGTGAGATCATGTAGCTTGCCCCAGTGTTGCTACTAATACCATACCTATCATAATATCTCTGTTATGGATCAAATGGGTAATGTAAAACAAATAACCTACAAAAAAAAGGGCCAAATGGGAGTGAAAGTTTATCAAAGTGTATTTCTAATGCAAGCAATTTTTTAAATCATCATATGGATTAATTCGATCAACATGTAATGACATAATTTTGTGGTCCAATTTAAAAACATTAGTTATAGATAACCTTTGCTTGAATTGGAAAAAAAATATTAGTGGGTCAACCTCGTATCTGACTGTCCGATTCTTTCATGTCCAACAGTACTATTAATATATTTAGCTGAGACAGTTTATGAGAATGTATAAAATAGATGTACCTTGAAGAATATGACAGAGTCAGTACCACTGGAAATGGATCTTAGAGTACATGCCGCATGATTCCATGACGAAACCATTGACAAAGCATCTTCGCACCACATAGTATCTGTTAAATGAAAGTTTGATTCCATAATTTTATCAACTGAATATCCCATTCTGCAACAAAAGAGTCCATTGTTAATCTTCGCATTGGTATTATCATTTTCTTATGAAATTTTAAATATCTTAATTCTAGATGGTAGTGTATCGATATTTGCCTTAAAACACATTAAATGGTCATGTACATCAAGCCAAGCTTGCTCTGGCTTAGTATGGTTCAACTTAGATACACCCCTAAACATGAATATTGTAGAAGGGATGATACTTACAATTTATCATGTAACTTCCCGTGGATAAACAAAAAGATCAATGCCATCACGAATACCATGGAAATAGCAGTATTTGATTCTGATTAAAAAATAACCCTGAACATTCATATCGTAACACTTTCGTAAACACCCTTTCCATGATTGAACTTAAAAAATTACTTCAAATTCTCAGGTTCGGATATTACGTCACCTTTTACAGCATATAATGTAAACTAAAACAATATTACACCAAGTAAAAACTTACCCAAACCCACAGGCTGATTCGTCTCAAGCTTATCCTCCACATCAAGCTTATTCACCCTCGTAGCTTCAAACCTAAAAAAAGGCAAACGTGCAAAATCAAAACCCCACCAATGAAAAAGGTTTAATAATGTAAACCCAAAAGCTACTACCTACACAATTGATTTTTCTCCTTCTTCAATCCACTCAATGATACTGAAAATTAAAAGATTGCTGAAACTCATAATCAAACTCAAGCCATCTAACAAAATCATTAGAAAATTAGAAAATATAGATAATAAAAAAAAGATTGAATCTTTACCATCATGAAGAAAGGAGTTAAACCTTGCGATAAGAAATTCCAAACACCGCTAACTAAATAATCAGCCTGTTCAACGATTCCTTGTGACGCCGCACCTTGAAATCGATCTGTTAGCATGGATCTGGTTTTTGATAAGAATGTTCATACGTTTTCAAAAGCGGTGTATGTGCCGGTGGGTGTAGAAGCTTTGATCAGAAGAAGCTCAGATATTAGTATGTTCTGTTTGACCAACGCATGTAAACCGGTCCAACATGAAAGCCTTGATGTGTAAACCACCGACATGGAGAAAAATACTACTATTTTTTTGATTGTTGGGCAACACGTGTAGTCACAGGACTTTGTAAACGTAATACCATTTACTATATAGGATGCCACGTAAGTAGAAAGAACACATATTTGCATGTGTGGATGCCACCAAACTGTATGTGAGTAGGAAAACAAAATGCTATTTTAATACACACCAACACACTGTATGTGAGTAGAAACGAAACTAATATTGTATGCAAAAGTACCACTCTACGTGAGTGAGGAAGAAAACCCTTTTTTATTCCGTTCTTACACTCGTTGTGAGTAAGAACCGACCACATTGTTTATTATATTTTATGATGAGAGAATATAAAAAACATGATATGACACGTGGCATAACCTGATTGGACAAAACCTATATTAAATGAATATAAGGGGATGCATGCAGGACGTGTAACAGCATCATTGGAGGCACTGGGATCAAAGGCCTCGTGCCATGATATATAAAGAGAACAATTTTTTTTTCATGTTAAATCAACTTATTACTTCTAATAACGGATTACAATAAGATGGCAGGCAAACGGGCAACAAGCTGTGCCGCAACCCCCTTTTGAATAGCGAAACCAATTCTACTAAAAATGAAAATTTGTGACTTAGGGGTCGCAAAATTACTTTGCACAACCCGTTGAACCCTAGTCAAAAACTACACAGCTGCCGAAGCTAGGAACCCAAATGTATCAAAAGCAAAATGGGTAAATACGTGTTGATTCTCTAAACAAGCTTTCTCGTGTTTAGCAACTTTGCTCGATTCCGCTTTCAATGCCGCTTGTACTGCAACAAACCCATTGTCCCTTAGCCCAATAAGAGGGGACACTCCGGTAAGATCCACACAAGCATGTTTCCCCCCGCCCCATCCAAACACAAGTATATCAGCTGGCCGTAAAGTAAACCTCCCTTCAAGCGGATCTGTCAGAAAGTTCACGGGGGCCTCTTTTTTAGAAGAAATTCCTGCTCGTTTAAGAACATCATACAGAACATCCCTAACCAAATCATGCCTGTATTTGAAACCCGGTAACTCCTTCCAATGGACCACATGCTCGCCAAAGGAATCTAAACAAACCTTGCGGCAGACTGGGCAAGGCTCATCAGCCAGAAACAGAGGGATCATTAGCCGGTACTTAAGGATAGTCCGGTACTCCAGGGCCGACATATGTTGGCCTAGCCCTTCAATGGGGATAACCGTCAAGAAATCTTGAGCATGAGGAGCTCGGAGACATTCAAACACCACTTTTTGCCGAGGGGATAAATCGAACTTCTCTCCCAAACTCTGGACGATTCCACTAAAAAGGGCACACGCCAAAACATTTTGGGCTTTAGGTGGGGGCAGTGTCCTTGTTAGAGAAACCGCTAAGATCGAAATCAGGAAGGGACATGCGCAAGCGATCCATTGCAAACCCATAATCATAGTCAACCCCATCAATACCACATCCCCGAAGAATGTGATCCTGCAAACTCCAAGATTGCGCCCTCGAGGCCACAAAAGCATAAGTAGATACATCCTCAGCCGAACATAAACCCAACCCACCAAACCGAGTCGGAAGGGATGCGAGCCTCCATTGAAAATCCCCAAAAAAAGGGCCCCCACAAACCACAATGGCCTCTATTGCCTTCCGAAGGCCATTGTCAAAAACAGAAACAGCTTCCCCAATATACATAGGCCGGCACATTCTGAGACCGAACATCAGCTTTGCGACGCCCATACATGAGCGAAGCAAAAGGAGCTCAGATTGAGGGTAGCGCAGACTTGTGAGACAACTCATTAGTTCCACAGCACGAGATGCCCTTTTCATAGCCAAATTGCTAATAAACCCTGCATCCCGGCTAACAGCGCCTCCAAGGAGTTTCACACCCCATGTCGGCCTCCCAATCCCGTGGGGAAACAAACCATCCTGTACCTTTACCCCATTGCATGAGGGCCAAAAAACTTCTGTTTTCTTAATGTTGAGTTCAAGGCCCAGGTGGGGGCCCTCAGCCGTGATAATATCTAAGGCTTTAGCTACCTCTTTAGTGTCACCGATAATCGTACCATCATCCAAATACCAAGCATGGAAAAGAAGTCTGCAACAATCCCTAATCCGATGGGCAAGTGGGTGCAAAACTAAGGCAAAAAGAAGAGGCCCTAAAGGGTCCCCCTGCTGAACTCCAGTGGTGGACCAAATATGGTCGTCACCCACATATAACCTCGCCGACTGACCATATAAAAAATCTACCCATAGGGAAATAGACGGGCATCGAGTTCGAACCTCATTTAAAAGGGTAGTCCGATCCACCAAGTTGAAGGCATTTGAGAAGTCAACAGTAAGCATAGCCAACGACCCATCTGAATGAAACTCATGTAAGAATCTGTTCGCACTATGGAGCACGGCCTCTGCCCCACTAGGGACTCCCACTCCAAACTGAAAATCACCAAGGTAATTGGACATCTCCTTCTTGACACCCCTCATAGCCACCTTGGATACCAGCCTCCTCCAAATTGTGCCCACAGCAATAGGACTAATCCCATTGTCCGGTTTAAGCAACAGTGTGAGGGGCGCAGATGCAACAAACTCCGCCAAAACCTTAGGGCACCTCCCCCCAAACATAAATTAACCACCACAGAGATAGCCTTGAGTAACCCAACAGCAATCGCCGACCCCTCTTCGCAAAAAGCATCTAAAATGTGTTGGGCCCTCAATCCGTCCCGCCCACAAGAAGTCCCTTTTGGGAAAGATTGAATACACCCAAGAACGCTATCAACATCCACAACAAGTGGAGGCTCAGAGAGCAAGGAAACAGGCATAACCGGGGGAGAAAGTATGGGATGCTTAGCCAACAACGCTGTAACACCCCCAAATTTGTTTAGCGGAAGCATACGTGTTATTCGGGAGCGTTACGGAATTGGTGAATCATAACACAAGTAATAAAGAACGGAATACATACTCCGTTTGATTTTATAAAATAGTTTTAAAACGCTGTCTTACAACAAAATTTAAATAAATGGGTACATCCCATTAAATTTAGTGGTCCCAAAGTAAAAGCATCATTTTTGTGTAAAAACACTTCTTTAACATTTCTACGACCATACATCCGCTTCTTGCCTTGCCTTCATGAACAAATCTTAAACACCTGAGAAAATATGCTAAAAGGTCAGCTAAAAGCTGGTGAGTTCATAGGTTTAAATTAAAATAGTAAGCTTGGACCATAAGCAAAGGCATATAATCATTACAACGAATATAATGATATATGTATGAATGTCTATTACGTTAGCTCTAAGTTCATGCAACCGATACTACGACAGTTTCTGTATGCTAAAAGATGTCATACAATATAGGGGCCCATAGTAAGTGTTTTGTCCCTCAACACTTGATTCCGACATGGTATACGTTTCGCTTTGGCCTAAGCATGGCCAACCGAACGGAGGAGTCACCCTCAATAGATCTATTTATAACATTCGCGTTTCCCAAAGGGGAATTGACGGTTCATGAGAAAGGGCATTCTCTAGGGACATAAGGGCTTAGGCTAAACCACGTAATAGTAATCATGTAATCGTTTTGGTCCATAAAATGTTTTGCATATTTCTCACCCCAAAGTGTATAAAACAATTTATCTAGTAAAAGTGGGGCTATGAAACTCACCTTAGCAAATGTGAAATCCAAATGTGGGACTTAGTGAATTTTGTGAAGCTGCACCGACACGCGACCTAGATAAGGAGGGCAATGTTTAGTTCATCGTTTCTTAAGTATTGCTTACTTAAAATGGTGTAATTAATATTATTCTTATATAATGGTTTTAAAATCAACCTTTAGTTTGTAAAAGAAAATAATTTAATAGGTTTACTAGTAAGTATATGAATGTATATATACTCTTTTCATTTTGACGTTAGTATGGTTTTAAGATCCAAGTTTGATTTAAGATAAATAATTAGAATGTTCCATTAATAAGTATATAAATGTATATATACTTATTTAAGTTGACACAAAATGGTATTGTCAAAAGCAATTATTAGTTTGTTTATTTTCTAATTGAATTTAGAAAATACTTGAGTTAATTTTGGAAACTCTCAGGTTTATAGGTTGACCAAAATGATATAGTAGTCCTTGTTTTATTTGTCAAAGTTTGTTTTTTTTTTATATATATATATAGTCCTCGACTAGAGATCGTTACTTGACATGTATATATACATGTCTACCCATTGTCATTAATCATTGTTATTGTGAGTCAAGTTTTTAAACCTTTGTCGTCTTATATAGTTATGTAAGAAAATAGTTTTTGCACTAGTTTACTTGGTAACTCGCGTAAGCTTATAACTTATGTGATATATTGCGCATATGTGTGTATAGATTTATTCCTCGTTGAGTAATAGTTTTACGTTTAGATCCTTTCCTCGTGAGTTAGCTCATTTTACTCAACTGGACACTCGAAGTATCGTGGGCTGTGGCCCGGCGTTGGTAACAGTTGGGTACCCAGTTTGGGTTTTGGGCCCAAACTAGCTATTAATCCTTTCAATGAGACTATGTTTGTGACTTGGGCTGTGGCCCCTTCTGTGACTTACACGAATGGAAAAACAAAGAAGAAAAACAAGGTTTGACTAACATGCAACATTTCAACTAGTTAACCAATAGTTTGAAGTGTTACTCATTCTCAAGTTGCTGTTGCCAAATGTATTCTCAATTTATTTTTTTTATAGGCGTTTAACATGAGTTTCAAGACTCGAAGTGTACTTAGTTTGTTCATGCTCTATCTTATGATGCCGAGTCTCTCGACTAGTGAATATGATTCGTCACCATGGTACTACCAAGATGTAGTTGTCGACCCATTTTCATAGTCTCAAGCACATCTATTTTCGACGACCATTAAGTACTTATTAAGGATGAGTCAACAAGGGAAAACGACAAGTATAAGACTCTCGAAATACACTTTAACACAAGAACACTCTCGACTCGGGTTTTTCACTAGGCGTACATGGAGGTTTTGACACAAGGTTCATCTTTGAGTTTCAAGACAATGAAAGACTAGCATGTTTCTCATGTACAAGCAAGGTTAAAATTTTTAAGGTTTGACATACTTTTAAATGACATGAATGTCATCGGGAAAAGGTGAGTCTCGACATGGTTTTACTAGTAGCCTTGTAAAAGTTTGACTCATTTTTCTTGTTCTTGTCCATGTCTCGACAGAAAACCAACGGACCCTTTTTCTCAAATGACCACTTAAGACTAAGTTTTTCATTGTTTGTTTATCAAAACGCAAGTATTACAACATCAAAGTACCTAGTTACATAGTCAAGTTACTAAGTTCCTATAAGACTAAGCCCTCATTTTCTTGGCTTGCTTCTCGACAGGAACTGTTTTAAATCATAAGATGGCCAAATCAAGTTCTAAAGTAACAAGACTATACTCATATTGTAAAGTTGTACAATCTATACTTACAAACTTAAATGAAAACAAGACATCACAAACTAGCACTTCATTATAAATGTTTACATAACAACGAAAAATCATGAGGAAGGAAAAGACCATGAACCTTATCAAGAATGAGATGTGAATATGTTGATGAGAGCCAAGTCGAGGGACCTCCACAAAAATCAACTCGTATACCGATTTTGAGCAAACCCAACAACTTCTTGGTCACTTTGAGAATATTACTCTCTTGTGGTGAGTTTGAGTTTTTGATTTGTGGGTGTCCTTGGTCTCTCAAGTTGTTTATGAAGAGGTTAAGAGGGAAGTCTTTGGTCATCTCTTTTCATCTTGAAGCTTTGTTTGAAGCCAAAAATGGCTTACTTCCAAGACATACGAATCTTTGGACATAAGAGATATAGTGATGCAAAGATTTTTACTTCTTCCTTGTGATTTGTTTTGATCTTTCTTGGATCCCTTCGAAGATAGAGGCGCATCTAGGGAGATTTGGGAAGCAAAGTTTTTCATGGATTGGGTATGAGAGAGGTGAGTGTGTTGGATGAAGATGTTGGTTTATCTTCTATTGGAAATATTCGGCCTAGGGTGGGAGTACAAGTTAGAGGTTGAAGATGGATCTTGATTCCTTTTTCTTGGTTCTTGGTCTTTGTCGTGAGTGGAGGGGTAAGACAAAGGGGTTGTATTTAATTTTTTTTATCAACTCATTTCTTGTAAAGGTATAATAAGGGTTTTTAATAATAATGATAATGTAAGTGGATGTAAGTAAAGTAGGTGTATTGTATGCTTAGGATTATTTTGTGTAAGTATTTGTATGTGAGATAATTATTGTATAAAATGTATGCATTTACATTATAGTTATGTATGTTTGCACTTGAGTCTTATCAAGCCTTTGTTTAAGTGATAATGTGTTTAAGTATTTCGTGTCCCGCGATGTCATATTGTGACCAAGGTATCATCGTTTGACAACTTTTTACCCGTGGTATTTTATTGTTATGTGTTTGAATTATTTTATCCTTGTAATATTTCAAGTCGCTGACATTTGTGAATTGTTTTAGCGAGTCCTTATCATAGTGTCGGTACGCGTGTAGTGTCGGTCACTGGGAAGAACGAGATAACCTCTCGTCTTACAATTTAAATCATAAGACAAAATAAAATATTCATAAAATGATATGAATGAAAGAGTGATGCAGTTACCTACTGTATGCGAGTTAACTACTCGAATGATCGGGCAAAGCTTATGCATGCTTAATAAATTTGGCTTAGTAAAATGCATTACTAATTATCAGTTAAATTTTAGTGAAAATTTACCGTGTGTCACATCCTCCCCGTCTTGGAAGAGAAAACCGTCCTCGGTTTTCAGTTAGGGTTGCTTTGTGAAGTAGAGAAAAGGTGTGGGTACTTGCGTTTGAATTGGTCTTCGCGTTCCCACGTGTATTCTGGACCTCTTTGAGAGTTCCAACGGACTTTGACGATCGGGATGCGGCTTTGCTTAAGCCGTTTGATTTCCCTATCCATGATTTCAATGGGTTCCTCGACAAAATTCAATCTTTCGTCGACTTGGATTTCTTCCAAAGGAATAGCAAGAGTTTCGTCAGAAAGACATTTCTTTAAGTTGCACACGTGAAACACGTTGTGCACAGAGCTGAGTTCTTGTGGTAATTCAAGGCGGTATGCTACCGGTCCGATCCGAGCAAGAATTTTGAAAGGTCCAATATAACGAGGATTCAACTTTCCGCGTTTTCCGAAACGAATTACGCCCTTCCATGGCGCAAATTTGAGCATAACTTTATCTCCCACTTGAAACTCAAGTGGCTTCCTCCTTTTATCCGCGTAGCTCTTTTGGCGGTCACGAGCTGCTTGTAGTCGGCTTTTGATTTGTACAATCTTCTCGGTAGTTTCTTGGATTAACTCCGGACCAGTAAGTTGACTTTCTCCAACTTCGGCCCAGCACACATGCGATCTACACTTCCGACCATAGAGTGCTTCATATGGTGCGGCCTTGATACTTGTGTGATAGCTGTTGTTGTAAGAAAACTCGGCTAATGGCAAGTGTTTATCCCAGCCATTTCCAAAGTCTATCACACATGCTCTTAGCATATCCTCTAGTGTTTGGATTGTTCTCTCGCTTTGTCCATCAGTTTGAGGATGGTAAGCGGTGCTCATGTCGAGGTTAGATCCTAAAGCGTCTTGAAGTGATTTCCAGAAGTTTGAGGTGAAACGGCTATCTCTGTCCGAAATGATGGAAATTGGTACACCATGGCGTGCGATGATTTCCTTCAGGTATAGTTGAGCTAGTTTTTCCATCCCATCACTTTCCTTCATCGGTAGGAAATGTGCTGACTTGGTGAGACGGTCAACGATCACCCAAATAGTGTCGTAGCCCCTAGAGGTTTTAGGTAACTTAGTGATAAAGTCCATTGTTATGCGTTCCCATTTCCACTCGGGGATTTCGGGTTGTACCAGTAGACCCGAGGGTCTCTGATGTTCAGCTTTAACCTTTGAACAAGTTAAACATCGGCTGACATATGTTGCAATGTCGGCTTTCATGTTGGGCCACCAGTACAATTTCTTCAGATCAAGGTACATTTTGTCGGATCCTGGGTGGATGGAGTATTTAGACTTGTGGGACTCATGCATAATGACGTCGCGAATTCCTCCGTAGAGTGGTATCCAACTCCGCTCTTTGAAACACAAAGTTCCGTCCGACCTTTTTACGAATCCGTTTTCACTTTCTGGCATTCCGTAAAGGTTCTCATTTGGACGATTTTCCTCTTTGAGTGCTTCCAATTGAGCCTCGAGAATTTTGGTTGGAAGAGGTGAACTAATTGTCATACCCAAGGATCTGACTCTAAGAGGTTTTGGTCGCTCTTTCCTACTGAGAGCATCAGCAACTACATTTGCTTTACCCGGATGGTAACGAATTTCGCAGTCGTAATCATTGAGTAATTCCAACCATCGGCGTTGTCTCATGTTCAGTTATTTCTGATCCAAGATGTGTTGTAGGCTTTTGTGATCAGTGTATACGACACACTTCGTGCCATACAAGTAGTGTCTCCAAATTCTGAGTGCGAACACAACTGCTCCCAACTCCAAATCGTGTGTCGTGTAGTTCTTCTCATGAGTTTTCAATTGGCGAGAGGCGTATGCTATCACCTTCTCCCTTTGCATTAATACTGCTCCGAGCCCCTTATGTGAAGCGTCGCAATATACGACAAAGTCTTCACTACCTTCTGGTAAGGCCAGAACAGGTGCACTACACAACTTTTCTTTAAGGAGTTGAAAAGCTTCTTCTTCTTTCTCTCCCCAGTCAAACTTAGCGTTTTTCTGGGTTAGCTTGGTTAAAGATTTGGCAATCTTTGAGAAACCGTCAATAAATCTCCTGTAGTACCCAGCAAGTCCTAAGAATTGGCGTATTTCGGTAGGAGTTGTGGGTGTCGCCCAATCCTTTATTGACTCGATCTTAGCGGGGTCTACATGTATGCCTTGACTGTCGATTACATGACCTAAGAATTGCACGGTAGGTATCCAAAATTCACACTTCGAGAATTTCGCATACAGTTCTTCCTTCTTCAACAATTCCAAGATTAATCTAAGGTGCTCTTCGTGTTCTTTCGCACTCTTGGAATAAATTAGGATGTCGTCAATGAATACAATCACAAATTTATCCAAGTAGGGTTTACACACTCGGTTCATGAGGTCCATGAACACAGCTGGTGCGTTGGTTAACCCAAAAGGCATGACCTAGAACTCGTAATGTCCATAACGAGTTCTGAAGGCGGTTTTGGGAATATCTTCTTCTCGAACTCTTAGTTGATGGTATCCAGACCTTAAGTCGATTTTTGAATAAACACTCGAACCTTGAAGTTGATCGAATAAGTCATCGATTCTCGGGAGTGGGTAACGGTTCTTGATGGTTAGTTTATTCAACTCACGATAGTCGATGCACATCCTGAAGGTTCCGTCTTTCTTCTTGACGAATAGGACTGGTGCTCCCCATGGCGATGAGCTTGGTCTGATGAATCCTTTTTCCGCAAGTTTCGACAACTGGTTTGATAACTCCTGAAGTTCCGTTGGAGCTAATCGATAAGGTGCTCTTGCCACTGGTGCGGCACCAGGCACTAAATCGATCTGAAATTCAACCTGTCGGGTCGGCGGAAGTCCTGGTAAGTCTTCGGGAAAGACTTCAGGGAATTCTCTTACTATTGGCACGTCCTCCAGACGTTTTTCTTCTCCTTCGTCTTCGTCCTTTCCGGTGACTTGCGCTAGGAAGATATGACATCCTTCCTCGATACACCTTAACACCTTGGTACAGGAAATGACATGCAATCTTGAAGCGTTTCTTCTGTCACTTCTGTCCCCTTCTATTGTTAGTACTTCATCTCCGTAGGGTATTCGAACGAGTTTCTCGTCGCAAATGATGGCAGCATGATATTTTGCTAACCAATCCATTCCGACAATGACGTCGAAACTACCCAATGCTACTGGTATTAAGTCGATATTGAATGGGTGGTTTAACAGGTTAAGGGTGCAACCTCTTATGATGGTATCTACCCTTTCTATGTTACCGTTAGCTAGTTCCACGTTGTATGCATTTCCTAATGCGGTTGGGGCAATATCGAGTAGTGGACTAAACGTATTAGAAACAAAACTCCTATTGGCCCCCGTATCAAACAATATGGATGCATAACGGTTATTTATAAGGAACGTACCCGTCACAACATTCGGGTCTTCCTGAGCTTCCACTTTGGTTACAGCATAGACTCTCCCACGAGCTCCTTCTCCATTTCCCTGACTACTCGTTTGTCCAACATTTCCCTGAATCCTGCCATTCCCATGGCTTCCTGGATTCCCTCAGTTTCCTTGATTTCCTTCACGACCTTGGTTTCTGGTCTTTCGGCATTCATTCTTATAATGCCCTTTTTCACCACAACCAAAGCAAGTTATATTAGCTTTTGGGTCCTGAGCTGGAGTTGTTTGAACTGTCGCCAATGATTTGGATCTGCAGTTCCTGGTTAAGTGTCCGATTTTCTGACAATTACGGCACTTGACGGTACACTGCCCCTTGTGATGCAGTGTGCATCGATTACACAATGGTGCAGTCCCTGAGTACGGTTTCCTTTCTCCGACATTCACTGCATAAGCTCTAGCAACATTTTGCCTTTTGTTTTGGTTGTTGTGGTTGTTCCTATTGTTGTTACCACGGTGTTCATAGTTGTTGTAACCTTGAGAATGGTCATCCCATTTCCTCTTACTGTCAACCACTTTTTCCATGGAATCCTCAATCACTTGGTCCATGAGTTTGTTGGCTACCTCGATGGTTTCATGGAGATCAATAGCCTTAGAAGTGGTTACATTGCCCTTGATAGGTTGAGGCAATCCTCCGATGTATCTCTCCAACAATCGGGTCTCAGTGGGAACCATTTCAGGACACAACAAAGCTAGCTCTTGAAATCGCTGATTATAAGTAGCCATATTGGTACCTTGAACCTTGAGGTTCCAAAACTCATGTTCGAGCTTCTTGATCTCATTCCGAGGACAGTACTTTCGGAGTACCATTTCCTTGAAGTTTTCCCATGGCATGGCATAGGCAACATCGATACTAGCGGATTTCAGAAAATTGTTCCACCAGGTCAAAGCAGCATCCGTGAAAGTGAATGATGCATACTTAACCTTAGAATCTTCTTCACAATTGCAGATTCGGAACACAGTCTCGAGCTTTTCGATCCACCTAGTTAGACCGACAGCTCCTTCGGTTCCACTAAAGCTTCCAGTCATGGTTTTACGAAAATCTTGATAAGTACAAGTGCGGTTGTGAGTGGGTGGTCTTGAAGTTCCAGCATTAGTAGACGAGTGATTTGCTGTAGCTAAAGCGGCGTTTACCCGCTCATTGACTAGTTGGTCGATCATGGCTTGATTCATGATAGGTTGGATTGGAGTAGCCCTAGCAGGAGTAGTGGCTTCAGCAGTCTGATCTGGTGTGACTCTGTTTGGAATAGCAGCATTTGCAGCTTGGTTGCGAGTGACTCTCGCTGGGATGGGAGCATTGGAGGCTCCACCAGGATTGGTACGTTTTGATCTTCGTTTTGGCGGCATTTCTGTAGTAAGAAAGGTGATGAGATATAGAACCTTTTAAACAAGGTAAGTGCCACGTAATAGTGTGGTTATCGTAGATAGATCATATGTGCAATCTATGAACGTAAAGACAATTGGGTAGGAAAATAAGTTTGTCATAGATAGAATTTCGGTTACAAGGTTCCTATGGTACATGATGAGATACTAGCTGGAGTACAACCGAAATACAACGGAATACAAAGGAAATACAATAGAAAACATAACTGAAATACGATGATAATGACTAACACTAACTGTTATAGCTCAGTTTAGTGTAATACAACCATGCAATGGAATCTAAGGATGATCGGTACGTAATCGCTCTATGGTAGCAATCAGCTCTCGCTGTGTATCCTCCAATCTCTCGATACGTCTCATCTGTGATGCCAACATAGACTCTAAACCAGTAGTCCTCTGCCATCCCTCTCTGACAGTATCTCTCGCAATCCACTGGACGCTCTCTAGCTCCTCTAGTCGTCCGTGTATCTGAGTCTGACCTCTACCCAAAGCTCGTACTCCGCTGTCCAACTCTCTGACGTCCTCAACCTGAGTCTCAACCCTAAAACCCAGTCGCATCCTCTCGTGTCTCTCGAGTCCCATGCTCTCAAACAACACATCAGTAACTCGGTCTAAACCCTCAACACGCTGCTCGCAAGCTTGCAAGCGTGTTGGATCGATCCTCTCTAGCTGATCAGAATGGACTCCTAGCAATGTCTCATGAGAGTCCAACTGAATGAGTATCCTCTCAGTAAGGGTCAGATCATCTTCTGGAGATCCTGGCAAGTCTGGCTCGGTCTGTGCCTCAACTGGTGCAGCTTCCTCAATGGTCTCAAGCTGTCTAGTGGTGCGCTCAAGGCGCTCCATGTCTGTTGCAGATGGTACAAACGAAGGTGATGACGGGCTATAGCTCGGACTAGTGACAAGTGGTACTAAACTGATCAAGCAATCAATATCCCTCCAATCAATCTCACTACTCTCCTCCTGACCGTGGAGAAAAGCGGCTCTCTGCCCTAATCCAAATGGTGCATCAATATCCATGTCATCGTCTAATCTCTGAGCCATCCTGGAGCTCTGTCCTAGCTCCTGTATACTCTGAACAATCTCTAGACCCTGTGTACTCACATCTGCTGCTATGCTAACATAGCCAGGGACACTCTTAGTCAGTATGGGCTCTGGTAATTCCTCCTCAGGATCCTCTTCCGGATCTTCTTCCGGATCTTCCTCAGAGTAAGAATCAGTAGACCTCCTGAGTCTCTGATGAGGTGGTGACTCAGTAGGCGATGGTGTCGGTGACTCTGAAGTAGTAGAAGGACCCATGTAAGCAGCGCGAGTCATCCGAGAAGCTAGTGCAGGCACATATGAATACCGCTCTCGATATCCAGGTACTCTCACAATCATACGGGGCTTTTGCCTGCGTGTCAACAGGGCTGATGGAGTGGTGGTGAGGGTAGGTATAAGTGGAGTAGGTGCAATAGCTGGCTGGACTGCTAGTGTGGCCTGTACGTATGGATCAGCGGCTGAGTGTGCAAGCTGGCGGATGGTCGGTGAGTGAGCTAATAGGATGTCCTCCTGAACATCGTGAGGAAAGGCTGGGGAAGGCATAGTCTGTGACAAGACGGTGCATATGTGTAAGTATGTGGAAAAATATGCTCATGATGGATACGAAATAGTGTATAAGTAAATAGGAAATAAAACATGTAATCCTATTAAATGAACTTTAAGTAAAATGGCAAGTAAGGCAAGCGGCAATCGGCGGTCGTAGTATGATGTTTTTGGTGAAAAGTAGTTATAGTTTAGGGTTTATATGTACCTAGTTCTCTATAACTTAGGCTCTGATGCCAATCTGTAACACCCCCAAATTTGTTTAGCGGAAGCATACGTGTTATTCGGGAGCGTTACGGAATTGGTGAATCATAACACAAGTAATAAAGAACGGAATACATACTCCGTTTGATTTTATAAAATAGTTTTAAAACGCTGTCTTACAACAAAATTTAAATAAATGGGTACATCCCATTAAATTTAGTGGGTCCAAAGTAAAAACATCATTTTTGTGTAAAAACACTTCTTTAACATTTCTACGACCATACATCCGCTTCTTGCCTTGCCTTCATGAACAAATCTTAAACACCTGAGAAAATATGCTAAAAGGTCAGCTAAAAGCTGGTGAGTTCATAGGTTTAAATTAAAATAGTAAGCTTGGACCATAAGCAAAGGCATATAATTATTACAACGAATATAATGATATATGTATGAATGTCTATTACGTTAGCTCTAAGTTCATGCAACCGATACTACGACAGTTTCTGTATGCTAAAAGATGTCATACAATATAGGGGCCCATAGTAAGTGTTTTGTCCCTCAACACTTGATTCCGACATGGTATACGTTTCGCTTTGGCCTAAGCATGGCCAACCGAACGGAGGAGTCACCCTCAATAGATCTATTTATAACATTCGCGTTTCCCAAAGGGGAATTGACGGTTCATGAGAAAGGGCATTCTCTAGGGACATAAGGGCTTAGGCTAAACCACGTAATAGTAATCATGTAATCGTTTTGGTCCATAAAATGTTTTGCATATTTCTCACCCCAAAGTGTATAAAACAATTTATCTAGTAAAAGTGGGGCTATGAAACTCACCTTAGCAAAAGTGAAATCCAAATGTGGGACTTAGTGAATTTTGTGAAGCTGCACCGACACGCGACCTAGATAAGGAGGGCAATGTTTAGTTCATCGTTTCTTAAGTATTGCTTACTTAAAATGGTGTAATTAATATTATTCTTATATAATGGTTTTAAAATCAACCTTTAGTTTGTAAAAGAAAATAATTTAATAGGTTTACTAGTAAGTATATGAATGTATATATACTCTTTTCATTTTGACGTTAGTATGGTTTTAAGATCCAAGTTTGATTTAAGATAAATAATTAGAATGTTCCATTAATAAGTATATAAATGTATATATACTTATTTAAGTTGACACAAAATGGTATTGTCAAAAGCAATTATTAGTTTGTTTATTTTCTAATTGAATTTAGAAAATACTTGAGTTAATTTTGGAAACTCTCAGGTTTATAGGTTGACCAAAATGATATAGTAGTCCTTGTTTTATTTGTCAAAGTTTGTTTTTTTATATATATATATAGTCCTCGACTAGAGATCGTTACTTGACATGTATATATACATGTCTACCCATTGTCGTTAATCATTGTTATTGTGAGTCAAGTTTTTAAACCTTTGTCGTCTTATATAGTTATGTAAGAAAATAGTTTTTGCACTAGTTTACTTGGTAACTCGCGTAAGCTTATAACTTATGTGATATATTGCGCATATGTGTGTATAGATTTATTCCTCGTTGAGTAATAGTTTTACGTTTAGATCCTTTCCTCGTGAGTTAGCTCATTTTACTCAACTGGACACTCGAAGTATCGTGGGCTGTGGCCCGGCGTTGGTAACAGTTGGGTACCCAGTTTGGGTTTTGGGCCCAAACTAGCTATTAATCCTTTCAATGAGACTATGTTTGTGACTTGGGCTGTGGCCCCTTCTGTGACTTACACGAATGGAAAAACAAAGAAGAAAAACAAGGTTTGACTAACATGCAACATTTCAACTAGTTAACCAATAGTTTGAAGTGTTACTCATTCTCAAGTTGTTGTTGCCAAATGTATTCTCAATTTATTTTTTTATAGGCGTTTAATATGAGTTTCAAGACTCGAAGTGTACTTAGTTTGTTCATGCTCTATCTTATGATGCCGAGTCTCTCGACTAGTGAATATGATTCGTCACCATGGTACTACCAAGATGTAGTTGTCGACCCATTTTCATAGTCTCAAGCACATCTATTTTCGACGACCATTAAGTACTTATTAAGGATGAGTCAACAAGGGAAAACGACAAGTATAAGACTCTCGAAATACACTTTAACACAAGAACACTCTCGACTCGGGTTTCTCACTAGGCGTACATGGAGGTTTTGACACAAGGTTCATCTTTGAGTTACAAGACAATGAAAGACTAGCATGTTTCTCATGTACAAGCAAGGTTAAAATTTTTAAGGTTTGACATACTTTTAAATGACATGAATGTCATCGGGAAAAGGTGAGTCTCGACATGGTTTTACTAGTAGCCTTGTAAAAGTTTGACTCATTTTTCTTGTTCTTGTCCATGTCTCGACAGAAAACCAACGGACCCTTTTTCTCAAATGACCACTTAAGACTAAGTTTTTCATTGTTTGTTTATCAAAACGCAAGTATTACAACATCAAAGTACCTAGTTACATAGTCAAGTTACTAAGTTCCTATAAGACTAAGCCCTCATTTTCTTGGCTTGCTTCTCGACAGGAACTGTTTTAAATCATAAGATGGCCAAATCAAGTTCTAAAGGAACAAGACTATACTCATATTGTAAAGTTGTACAATCTATACTTACAAACTTAAATGAAAACAAGACATCACAAACTAGCACTTCATTATAAATGTTTACATAACAACGAAAAATCATGAGGAAGGAAAAGACCATGAACCTTATCAAGAATGAGATGTGAATATGTTGATGAGATCCAAGTCGAGGGACCTCCACAAAAATCAACTCGTATACCGATTTTGAGCAAACCCAACAACTTCTTGGTCACTTTGAGAATATTACTCTCTTGTGGTGAGTTTGAGTTTTTGATTTGTGGGTGTCCTTGGTCTCTCAAGTTGTTTATGAAGAGGTTAAGAGGGAAGTCTTTGGTCATCTCTTTTCATCTTGAAGCTTTGTTTGAAGCCAAAAATGGCTTACTTCCAAGACATACGAATCTTTGGACATAAGAGATATAGTGATGCAAAGATTTTTACTTCTTCCTTGTGATTTGTTTTGATCTTTCTTGGATCCCTTCGAAGATAGAGGCGCATCTAGGGAGATTTGGGAAGCAAAGTTTTTCATGGATTGGGTATGAGAGAGGTGAGTGTGTTGGATGAAGATGTTGGTTTATCTTCTATTGGAAATATTCGGCCTAGGGTGGGAGTACAAGTTAGAGGTTGAAGATGGATCTTGATTCCTTTTTCTTGGTTCTTGGTCTTTGTCGTGAGTGGAGGGGTAAGACAAAGGGGTTGTATTTAATTTTTTTTATCAACTCATTTCTTGTAAAGGTATAATAAGGGTTTTTAATAATAATGATAATGTAAGTGGATGTAAGTAAAGTAGGTGTATTGTATGCTTAGGATTATTTTGTGTAAGTATTTGTATGTGAGATAATTATTGTATAAAATGTATGCATTTACATTATAGTTATGTATGTTTGCACTTGAGTCTTATCAAGCCTTTGTTTAAGTGATAATGTGTTTAAGTATTTTGTGTCCCGTGATGTCATATTGTGACCAAGGTATCATCGTTTGACAACTTTTTACCCGTGGTATTTTATTGTTATGTGTTTGAATTATTTTATCCTTGTAATATTTCAAGTCGCTGACATTTGTGAATTGTTTTAGCGAGTCCTTATCATAGTGTCGGTACGCGTGTAGTGTCGGTCACTGGGAAGAACGAGATAACCTCTCGTCTTACAATTTAAATCATAAGACAAAATAAAATATTCATAAAATGATATGAATGAAAGAGTGATGCAGTTACCTACTGTATGCGAGTTAACTACTCGAATGATCGGGCAAAGCTTATGCATGCTTAATAAATTTGGCTTAGTAAAATGCATTACTAATTATCAGTTAAATTTTAGTGAAAATTTACCGTGTGTCACAACGCTGTCAAAGTATCCGTACCATAAGGTGCAACCCTCGAAGAACATAATACTTTAACAACCGCAGTGAAATGCCCGTCCAAAACTTTCCTCAAACATTGTTTAACATTAGAACACACTGCTGAGCTACCGGACCCAGAGCCAAGCCCATCCTCTCCCGGGGCCACCCTCAAGGGTTGGGCAAAAAGCGAGAGAATAAGTTCATCAAAACCATCCCCACCCCAAGCAGCCAACGACCGTTGAATACTAAGGCATTGCAAAGACTTCCTATTACCAGACTTGCGCTCCTGACGGTTAGAAGGCCTGAAAACACGTAACGTGCAACGCGGTAACAACAAAAGTTTTACCCATGCCTCAATAGATGTTGGCATAGCCGCCACTTTACCCAGAGCAGCAACTAAAGCATTAGAAAAAGCCATACGACAACTATGAGGGATGCTCTTAACAGTCGTGATAGGTAGGGAGAACACACGATCAAGGAGAACTTCATCCACCACCACCCCTCCCAAAGGAACCACTTCCCTCCCAACACGTGGCCTAGCGATCCCCACTATAAACTCCTCAAAATCTCCCGTAACCCACTTGAACCGAGCCAACCCATCCTCATGATGGCATGCCCGACTGAGAGCATGTAGACGCATACACACCTCACACAACCACTGATCCGAGACCTTTAAAGCCTCCCCAACCGAAATAAACAATTCACAATCCGTGGAAAGCGCCTCTCTCAAGGCCCCCCTCCGATCGTCCAACGACAAATGGAGACGATTAATATGGGCAACCAACCGAGGAAACCCCTTCGCCCCCGCCATTCCATCTGGGCAACAATGGAAATTTCTAAAAGGACACGGCCAAACACCCACCGAAGAACAACCACTCACCTCCATGGAGGGAGCCCAAAAGGAGAAACAAACTTTGATTTAGGGACTGAGAAGGTCCAAAAACCCTAAAACAAACTCATATTTTGATTCTTTGACCAAGACGGTCAAAGAATCAAAATAAAGTGGGTTTGGTTTGGTTGAGGCAAAATGTCAAACACTTGGTGTGCAACTCAAGAAGTGGAAAAACATGTAAAATATTGTCGTGCCTTTAAAATAATTTATAGTTTGTTAATATTGTATACATTAAAATATAAAGAATGTCTTTTTTTGTCATTTTACATTATATGTCATCAAATAATCAAATTTGCCAAACACTAAAAAACTGATTATCTAATTATTGCGATATCAAACATCATAATCAAATACAAACACTATTTTTCAAAACCACGTTTTGTAATTACTGATTATTTGATTATCTGTTTTCAAAACTCATAATCTATTTTCAATAAGCAACCTCAAACACGCCTTACTCTAAGACTAATTTTGTATTATATAAAAAAGGACTACTAGTTTTTAATTTTCGAAAATGTCAGAAAACAAAGCATCCAGATTGACGGAGTCTTTTAAGCAAAGCCACATAACCTCTTAGAGCATGAGGTATGGTAACGAGGGAGGCTCGCCTATCCGAGGTGGCACCTCCGCCGTTGTCCGCCGAAGCTCGCCACCACACCACAAGCATTCGCCACTTTGCCCTTCGCCGCTCCCACAACATGAATAAAGACAAAGAATTTTTGAAATATATCCGTTGAGTACAACTGTTAAGAAATAAAATGAGGGTGGGTGGGGCCCAAGTGAAGAGGTTGAGGTTAGTTGTGAATGAGGGGTATTTTTAAGTGGGTGTAGGGGTGAGATTGGTTCCGGAACAGCACGGAACCGAACCGGAATCGAGAGAACCGAGAACCGCAAAATGTATATTTTAAGAACCGAGAACTGGACCGAAAAGCATGTTTCGGTTCCGGTTCGGTTCTCAGGTCCGGTTCGGGTATTTCGGTTCTACCCGATTGGAACCGAAAATTTCTAAGAAACACATACAAATTCACAACTATAGTGTAGAGACAATTGTTTATTGTCAAATTAAACTGTAACTCGATATTAGGATCATAAGCTACCATTAAAACTTCAACATATAAGTGCATATATATGCTATGTGTAAACTTTCATAACATGTACAATGGTATGCATGTGTGACACTAACAAATGCAGTAACAATATAACAAAATCAAGTAATATAAATGATATGACTAAACTAATGCTATGTGTCCTAGCAAAGAAGATGACGCACATAGAAGCACTATCCATAATATATTACAGTTGCTAGTTTTGTTGGAAAATTTAGTGCACTTGTGGGATTAGTTCACACCTTATAATGGGTTAGGAGGTACGGAGTGTACACCCATAAGGTCCATGAACACCCTGACTCTAATAGTGGTTTGTATTGGTGAAAGTACTGCTTGTGGAAAGTACTGCTTGTGGTTTTCACTGATAGGCAGTGTTTCCACTGATAGGCAGTGTTTCCACTGAAGTGGTGTATCCACTGTTAGTGCTGTGAAAGTACTGATGCTATGAAAGTACTGCATATGTAAAGTACTGCTAAATGGCAGTTACAACTTCATTATGACCACGTTTAATTGGTCATGTAACCACTAACGACTATAATGGGGATAATTATGAGGCTATTAATGGGCCGATTAATACTCATAATTCCATTGGAATAGCTCAAGAGTAACCTCCTATAAATAGGAGATCTGTTTATGCATGAAGAACACACAGAAAACACTAAACACTTCTAAGCGAAAGGGTTATTGAATTGTGCCTAATTCTATAACTGCATTTGGTCTTATCCCAAGTAGATATTCGTGTAACCCAGGCATTAGGGTCGAATAGTTTACTTTGGAAAGTGATCACACGATTCCAAGTGATATCCGGTAACCACCTAGTGGTATTGCTATTGTTATTGATTGTCTTAACCCTGTTCTGGGAGATAACCACCAACAAGTTTGCTACACAGAGATGTAACCACAAGTATGTATAAGACTATAAGTTATCACTAGTAGCCATCAACTCATTTTTATAGTAACATAAACACATTATATAGAAAATATAGTATATAAAAAGAAAATCTAATTGATATACATTAACATCATGATATAGAAATATATTATATAAAAAGATAATCTAATTGATACACATTAACAAAAATAAAACTTGTTTGTAACGATTAATGATATGGTCCGTGCATTGTTTCATAAAAACTAAAAAATTATATAGAGACAGAGTTTGGGTGGTTCTTTGGTTCCGGAACTGATACCCGCGGTTTTGGACCGAACCGAACCGAGAACCGGAATTTGCATTTGTAAAGCCCTAAAAATCTAACCGCGTTAAATGACTATTTTGCCCTCTATTTAATAATTATAAAATATGTAAAATTCGTCAAGCTCATTAAATGTAAAATTTAACCTAACTTGTAAAAGATTGTCAAACCTAATGTACAAATAAAATCTTCTGACACTTTACGTCTATACATATTACACGTTTATATATTACATGAAGCGAAAAATTCATAAATTACAAAACACATATAAACTTTAATGTAAAAGCCCATCTAAGTTATAGATTGGAATTTGAACTTGGGCTTGGCCTTTGTTTTCCCTTGGCTCATCAAAATCGGTACCCCTCCCCCTCCTTTTCATTATACGCTCCAAAAAATTGAAGCACACCAAAACCCTAATTCACTTTCACCCAAAAGTGGCGGCATCAAATCCCATCTCCTCTCCATTCGAAACCCTAGCAGCCTCCATTAACATTTTATTCAGCCTCAAGGTCAAGAAGAAGAAGAGTTTGGAGGTGTTTTGATCGTGGTGATCTTGGGTCTTTGCATTTTGATCCGTGAGTCTCATCTCGTGCTCTTTTGGTCTCGTTAAATTCTGCCTAAAGGTATCCTCATGGTCTTCCTTTTGTTTGTTCTAGCCAATCGACACACACACACATTTATGGTTATATAAAACGAATATGAATGTTATCATACATAATAAATTCGAAACCCTAATTGGAATGGAACCCTAAATGTAATTAATGGTCTAAACATATGTTATGATGGCCTAATATGAACCCTAAAACTGGACAGCATAATATGATGAATTGGCGTGTGTTATAGATCGAATTTTATAAGTGTAATATTCTGGTTTTTTGTTGGAAAAGTTTATTTTATGTCTTAGTTAAGTTTTCCAAGTGGTTTGGTCGAATTTGGAGTTGTGTAAGTCGTATTTTTAATTTTTACAAGATCAAGTGTCAAAGCTGAGAAAACGGGTCTGAAATTTAGTTGGATTGTTTGATTTTTCATTTGCAAACCATAATGAATTGGGAGCTCTCCTTTTTCAGGATTGACATTTAGGATATAAATGAATTTCTGGGAGTTTTGGGAATTTTTCCAAGGTGTCTAAACAGGTCCAATAAGTGTAAACTTTTAAGGTGTATTTTCTGATTACTTTCTGGACAGGTCTGGACTTGTGATTTTCCATAGGCCATTTTGCATAGAGATAGAACTCACCAATTTTTGGAGAGTCTTTTAAATCATATGGGAACCCCTGGGATTTTTCTTGATTTCATTTGAGCTAAGTAAGTATTTTATAAAAATCGTTAAAGTCTGGTCCAAATATGAGTTTAAGAAAATGAAAGATAAAACATGATATCAATAAGTAACACACTTACAAAGGCATAAAAAGCTTATAAAAGGAGCTAATAAGTATTATACAAATCGTAATCCGTGTAGATTCATTGAAGAAGACGTGGCGTCGTATCTTCGTGTTCGTTCATTCATTTGCTTTTCCCTCATTTGCGTTAAGGTACAAATATTCTGACCTTTTTAGTAAAGGTTTTCTCATGATCTCCTTGTCTTGTCATTTCCTTATGCTTATTAGGATTCCCTATGCCATTGCTATGATTCCCTTCTGTTTATGTGAACCTCTGTTTGTCTGAACTTCTGTTTGTTGAACCTTGCTATGTTTGAGTATGAACTTCTGATTATGAACATCTGATTATGAACCTCTGATAATGAACGTATGATATGTGACTGTGATATGAACCTTTGATTTCTGAACATTTGATATGAAACCTTTCTGATTTGTTTGATCCGTTGCTTATCTGAAATCTCTGTTTATTGAACCATGAAACATCTGATTTGAACTTATGATATGAAAACTCCGATTTGTAAATCTGTTTGACCTTTATGATGAATTATGATCTGTGTCATTTATGACAATCTGTTTGACCTAAGATAGTTTGACACCCGAGCCAAATATTTCACTAGTCATGGGGGTTCCATGTCCGTGTCAGTGATGCACCGCTGACATGACTCTAGGGCAGTAGAGTGATGTTCTGCCACGTCCCTTTCTGTTATCTGTTTATTGATAGTATGGCCACTATCTGTCTGTTGGGGCGTATGGATGCATCCTAGATCTGATCTGTTATCTGATATGATTTGTCTGGTGAATGATGTCGTGTGCAATACGCGTCTTCACAAATTCTGGGAGCTAGCTACTCCATTTGTTATTGAGGTCTCCCCTCATATTATATAAGGTATTCCGAGGTCACCCCTCCGAATAAGAAAGTTACTTCTGATATGATATGTCTGGGCTCGTGGTAGATAACTAAATCTGTATCTGTTATTTATGTGTTAGATATTATGTTTATGATTCCGTATTTGTGATGTTTCCATTTACATACTGAATTATTATATGTTTATTGAATGTGTTTATGCTTTGACATGTTTATGTGACTACTGTTTGCCATGCTAGGATATGATTAATATGCTTAAATGTGATTCGCATGTCGTCATCTGATTATATGTTAGTTTACCATTATGTGACCTTGTTGATCTGTATGATGATTATGCTAGTGTATAATTGATTGTTTTGTAAGTTCATTATGTATAATTGTTCAGATAATTCGTGAACTTTGATTATCCGTTGGTGTTCGTATCTGCTTATGTTTGATCTGCCATGTTTAAATTCTGTCTATACTAAAGTTTGATATGGGAAATGGTTTAACTTATGATATCTGACTTGATAACTTGCTAATTGCTATGCTATGTCTTTTGCTTATTTAGTTATAGATTCCTACTGTGTTTTCTATTTTTATGTGTGACTGCCACGTTTGACTGCTATTGTTCCGCTGCTACGATATTGGATAAGTGTGTTAAATGTAGATTAATTGACTTGTGTAAAGGACATGTTTACTTCTAGTAGTTGTTTCTGCTAGCTTTCGGTATTTCGTTTGACTTATATGTACTTAAATTGCCTGATTCATTAATTGCATGTTGATTATGATGTGCTTCAGTTTGTGTCATCAATATGCTATGTGTTTGTTCTTATTTGTTGTTTGTTCTTCCGGATTTCTGTGTGTCTGTGTTTCCGCAGAATCCTCAGTGATTCATTATCCTCATTCCGCTGTGACTTCGTTATTCGTTTCTTTATTTCATTTCGTATTTATGTTTTTGTTTAGTTTTCGTTTTGTTATATCTGTTCACTGGGCTTTGTAAGCTCAGCCGCATTTCTTTTCCTGCGGCAGGTATTAGGCATTCAAGATGAGCTTATGGGATGGCTGATCTGGGTTGAGAGTAGAACTAAGAGCAGGATTTGAATATAGGGATCTTAGGTTTATTTTGATTATTAAGTTATTTATGTTTTCTTTTGTAAGTTTTGTAAGGCTTCCGCTTTTGTATAGTACTTAAAGTTCTGATATGAAACTGTATTTGTGACATCTTTGCCCTTGTCGGGTTGGGGTGTTACAATTATGGTATCAGAGCTCTAGGTTTTAGGACCCTTAGAGCTTAGGCTATGACCTGTGAGGATTGGGTAGACATTAGGTTTCCGTTTGTTCAGATATCTTTCGATTCCTTTTGACTGTCGTTCAGATTTGACTTCGATATTCTTTTGTCTTCACTGAGTTGGCCCTCCTCTTTTCGCATCGAATTTTATTATTTTGTCTTCGCACATCCGTTGTCGATCGTCAGATGGAGACTACCCGCGGAGCCGAAGATGATGGTGCCGAACCTGTGTTGCTGCAACAGTCTCTGAGCTGGAGAGGTTCGTGAAGCAGAAGCCACACTCGACTGCCGTGCTGCTGGAGGCATCGGGATGCTGCTGGAGGAAGCAGGACGGACCAACCAAAGACGCAAAAGACGGAGACAAGATTCAACCGGTGGCTGAGAAGGTTCATTTACTTCATATGATTTGGGCGCGACTTATGTTACTCCTATTCGTTTGTCATGCGTTTTGAGGCGGGTTGATATTCTGTTAAGTGATTCTGATCGGTATTGCGTTTCTTTGATTCGTTCAGAACTCGGTTTGAATCGTGAAGTTTTATCGTTTAGCATTCTGGTATATCTCAGTTTTTCTTTTTGGACCGACAGTAATGAGTCATGAGGAACCGTTTTATGCAAGTTGGTGGCCTCGTTTGTTTGGTGATATGGTAAGTTGTGTGATGTAATATATGTGGTATGTATGTGATCTGGCCTGTTTCAGTATGTTGCTTGTTATCTGTATGTGATATGTTTTGTTTTGATATTAGTTATGTGGGTGGTCATGACCCGAGACAGAATATGATGATAATAAGGACTTGTTATGTGATGCAAGTATTATGACGCCTGATCAACGTGATAATACCGAGATCATATAATTTGAACTTATTGAAATCATATGACGTTTGGGGAAATGCCTGTGGTTGATACGTGAATGGACTTTGACTTGTATCTGTTATTTGTCACTCCTCATGTTCGATTGAAATTTTGTACCTCTTTGCGAGATTCTCATTGACAACTGTTATATATAAGTTTTGTACGCTTGGAATCCGAAATCGTTATGATCCGTGTGAACCTATAGATTTCTATGTCTGCCCTAAGTTTGTATGTCTCCACGTACTTCTGCGATTAGTAAGACCGTTAGGATTCGTTCTGTCTATGCATATGTTGTTTTCATCATTAGATACCTGAATAAGTTAGAGTGTGTTGTTTGATTTTCTGCATCTCATCTGTTATCTGCCATTACTTTGATAAGTATATGATTATCTGTTATAAGTATTTGACTGTTGAATTGATTTCTGAAAAGTATAAGTATGAATGTTCTGACAAGAATCTGTTTGTTCTAAAATAAGTTTCGCGTTTGCTCTATTCCTTGAAATTCTGAAGTCCGATTCGTTTTCTGTTCTGTTCCGTCTTGTTCAATTTTCGAGGACGAAAAATTTTTTTTAGAGGGGAAGAGTTGTAAAGCCCTAAAAATCGTAACCGCGTTAAATGACTATTTTGCCCTCTATTTAATATTTATAAAATATGTAAAATTCGTCAAGCTCATTAAATGTAAAATTTAACCTAACTTGTAAAAGATTGTCAAACCTAATGCACAAATAAAATCTTCTGACACTTTACGTCTATACATATTACACGTTTATATATTACATGAACCGAAAAATTCATAAATTACAAAACACATATAAACTTTAATGTAAAAGCCCATCTAAGTTATAGATTGGAATTTGGACTTGGGCTTGGCCTTTGTTTTCCCTTGGCTCATCAAAATCGGTACCCCTCCCCCTCCTTTTCATTATACGCTCCACAAAATTGAAGCACACCAAAACCCTAATTCACTTTCACCCAAAAGTGGTGGCATCAAATCCCATCTCCTCTCCATTCGAAACCCTAGCAGCCTCCATTAACATTTTATTCAGCCTCAAGGTCAAGAAGAAGAAGAGTTTGGAGGTGTTTTGATCGTGGTGCTCTTGGGTCTTTGCATTTTGATCCGTGAGTCTCATCTCGTGCTCTTTTGGTCTCGTTAAATTCTGCCTAAAGGTATCCTCATGGTCTTCCTTTTGTTTGTTCTAGCCAATCGACACACACACACATTTATGGTTATATAAAATGAATATGAATGTTATCATACATAATAAATTCGAAACCCTAATTGGAATGGAACCCTAAATGTAATTAATGGTCTAAACATGTGTTATGATGGCCTAATATGAACCCTAAAACTGGACAGCATAATATGATGAATTGGCGTGTGTTATAGATCGAATTTTATAAGTGTAATATTCTGGGTTTTTGTTGGAAAAGTTTATTTTATGTCTTAGTTAAGTTTTTCAAGTGGTTTGGTCGAATTTGGAGTTGTCTAAGTCGTATTTTTAATTTTTACAAGATCAAGTGTCAAAGCTGAGAAAACGGGTCTGAAATTTAGTTGGATTGTTTGATTTTTCATTTGCAAACCATAATGAATTGGGAGCTCTCCTTTTACAGGATTGACATTTAGGATATAAATGAATTTCTGGGAGTTTTGGGAATTTTTCCAAGGTGTCTAAACAGGTCCAATAAGTGTAAACTTTTAAGGTGTATTTTCTGATTACTTTCTGGACAGGTCTGGACTTGTGATTTTCCATAGGCCATTTGGCATAGAGATAGAACTCACCAATTTTTGGAGAGTCTTTTAAATCATATGGGAACCCCTGGGATTTTTCTTGATTTCATTTGAGCTAAGTAAGTATTTTATAAAAATTGTTAAAGTCTGGTCCAAATATGAGTTTAAGAAAATGAAAGATAAAACATGATATCAATAAGTAACACACTTACAAAGGCATAAAAAGCTTATAAAAGGAGCTAATAAGTATTATACGAATCGTAATCCATGTAGATTCATTGAAGAAGACGTGGCGTCGTATCTTCGTGTTCGTTCATTCATTTGCTTTTCCCTCATTTGCGTTAAGGTACAGATATTCTGACCTTTTTAGTAAAGGTTTTCTCATGATCTCCTTGTCTTGTCATTTCCTTATGCTTATTAGGATTCCCTATGCCATTGCTATGATTCCCTTCTGTTTATGTGAACCTCTGTTTGTCTGAACTTCTATTTGTTGAACCTTGCTATGTTTGAGTATGAACTTCTGATTATGAACATCTGATTATGAACCTCTGATTATGAACGTATGATATGTGACTGTGATATGAACCTTTGATTTCTGAACATTTGATATGAAACCTTTCTGATTTGTTTGATCCGTTGCTTATCTGAAATCTCTGTTTATTGAACCATGAAACATCTGATTTGAATTTATGATATGAAAACTCCGATTTGTAAATCTGTTTGACCTTTATGATGAATTATGATCTGTGTCATTTATGACAATCTGTTTTACCTAAGATAGTTTGACACCCGAGCCAAATATTTCACTAGTCATGGGGGTTCCATGTCCGTGTCAGTGATGCACCGCTGACATGACTTTAGGGCAGTAGAGTGATGTTCTGCCACGTCCCTTTCTGTTATCTGTTTATTGATAGTATGGCCACTATCTGTCTGTTGGGGCGTATGGATGCATCCTAGATCTGATTTGTTATCTGATATGATTTGTCTGGTGAATGATGTCGTGTGCAATACGCGTCTTCACAAATTCTGGGAGCTAGCTACTCCATTTGTTATTGAGGTCTCCCCTCATATTATATAAGGTATTCCGAGGTCACCCTTCCGAATAAGAAAGTTACTTCTGATATGATATGTCTGGGCTCGTGGTAGATAACTAAATTTGTATCTGTTATTTCTGTGTTAGATATTCTGTTTATGATTCCGTATTTGTCAATGTTTCCATTTACATACTGAATTATTATATGTTTATTGAATGTGTTTATGCTTTGACATGTTTATGTGACTACTGTTTGCCATGCTAGGATATGATTAATATGCTTAAATGTGATTCGCATGTCGTCATCTGATTATATGTTAGTTTACCATTATGTGACCTTGTTGATCTGTATGATGATTATGCTAGTGTATAATTGATTGTTCTGTAAGTTCATTATGTATAATTGTTCAGATAATTCGTGAACTTTGATTATCCGTTGGTGTTCGTATCTGCTTATGTTTGATCTGCCATGTTTAAATTCTGTCTATACTAAAGTTTGATCTGGGAAATGGTTTAACTTATGATATCTGACTTGATAACTTGCTAATTGCTATGCTATGTCTTTTGCTTATTTAGTTATAGATTCCTATTGTGTTTTCTATTTGTATGTGTGACTGCCACGTTTGACTGCTATTGTTCCGCTGCTACGATATTGGATAAGTGTGTTAAATGTAGATTAATTGACTTGTGTAAAGGACATGTTTACTTCTAGTAGTTGTTTCTGCTAGCTTTCGGTATTTCGTTTGACTTATATGTACTTAAATTGCCTGATTCATTAATTGCCTGTTGATTATGATGTGCTTCAGTTTGTGTCATCAATATGCTATGTGTTTGTTCTTATTTGTTGTTTGTTCTTCCGGATTTCTGTGTGTCTGTGTTTTCGCAGAATCCTCAGTGATTCATTATCCTCATTCCGCTGTGACTTCGTTATTCATTTCTTTATTTCATTTCGTATTTCTGTTTTTGTTTTGTTATATCTGCTCACTGGGCTTTGTAAGCTCAACCGCATTTCTTTTCTTGCGGCAGGTATTAGGCATTCAAGATGAGCTTATGGGATGGCTGATCTGGGTTGAGAGTAGAACTGAGAGCAGGATTTGAATATAGGGATCTTAGGTTTATTTTGATTATTAAGTTATTTATGTTTTCTTTTGTAAGTTTTGTAAGGCTTCCGCTTTTGTATAGTACTTAAAGTTCTGATATGAAATTGTATTTGTGACATCTTTGCCCTTGTCGGGTTGGGGTGTTACAGCATTATTAAAGAACCGAGAACCGAACCGCGGTTCCAAAATTCGGTTCGGGTTGGGTCGGTTCTGGTTCGATTCTCGGTTTCGGTTTGGTTCTCGGTCTATTTGCTCACCCCTAAGTGGGTGTGTTGAAATAATGTGGCATCCGTGAAGCCCAAGTGAAGAGAATTAGCTTAGTTGCCATACCTCGTGCTCTTAAACATGTTATTCTTCTGCGCGACCAAGTTTATTGAAGAAGGAATATTTATTCTATTTCATAAACATGATGGAAACTTTGAACCAAAGAGTAAAGACTTGATTGTAGACTTTGAACCAAAGAGTAAATTATATACACCATGACTATACTGTTGGAGGGTCTTTTACTCTAACTTTTAATAATTTATATTTAAATATGAGTGCTACTAAGAGCTTTAGGGGTGGTTTTTTCTTAAAACTCTTCATTTAAGGCCTACCACTTGTCATATCATTGTAACAAACCTGTTTTTACAACCCCTTAGAGCATTAGATGTCGTGAAGAGCCATACCTCTTCATTCGGGGCCCACGGGTGCCACATCACTATAACAAACCTCCACAACTAACTACAACTAACCCCCTCACTCACAACAAACCTCAACTTACTCATTTGAGGCCCATCACTTACAACTTTATTCTTTTTCAAATTTTCAAATAAACTAAATTTATTTCTTTAATAATTAAAATACATTAACAACATAATAATAAGAAAAAAAAAATACGATACGTAAAAAAAACAATACGGAGGAAAAAATACAACACATACTAATAATAAGAAACATAAAATTTTTACTAGTCATCTCTTTCGACATATTTCTTCATTATTCTTTCTTGCCTCTTTCGGATGATCTCTGCTTTTAACAAGGGTCAGTAGTCAAATTGGGATCTATCATGAGAAACTTCATCTCCTTCATCTCTAACACAACAATTTCCTTCTCCCGCCTCGCCTCATAACAAGCCATTTGAACGTCAGCTTTTTAAGCATACTTTTCGAATAATTGTCCCGAAAAAGTACTCGATTGACTCCCACCGGAGCTCACAGAGCTCGACGTTGAAGTCGACTTTTGTTTCTTTGCGGTTCGACTCTTTTTGCCGCCATCTCTTTCGGGACCAAGTCGTTTGTCCGGGCCGAATATATCCTCGAGACATGTAATGTCAATCGGATCCTTGGCATCCCACTTCGGGTAATTTTTCAAAATCTCCCAAGCGTGAACATACCCGAACTCCTTCCCACCAAAGCGTTGCTCAAAGTTCAGTTTCGCATTCTCGAGATGATCGTGGTCATTTTCACCACTTCTATGTTGCAAATATTTGTAAATAGCGTTGAATTTATGGCAATCACCGTTAATCTTCGACCATTTACCCGTGATCATATTTTTGGTACGAAGGACATCGGTAGTCTTGTTGTTCCATATTCACTATAGTATCAAAACAGTTTAAGTATTGTAAACAAACTAATAGTGAATCATTGACTGAAAAGATATAAGTAAAACACAGAGAGTAATTTTCAACATCATATTCTTATTAGAAATGAATCAAAAGAATACGTTACCCTAGTACTTGCGGAACAGTACTAGGGATTGAAATGAAAAAGTGTTGTAACTCCTCACTAAGCTCAGGCTAAGTCTGAGCACAACGACACGGAACCACTGAGCTATCTCAGGGACAAAGTTGTATTTGGAGGAGTGAAAGATGGCTTGTGTGTGTGTGTGTTTTACAATTCACAAGCTTAAGCTTTCACTCCATCTCTTATGCTATTTATACAAGTATGAGTTTTAACTCTTTCCTAAGTGACAAACTGACAATTTGCAGAAGACAAAATACTGGTGTATTTTGTCTCTATTTACAAAGACTATATTAGGTAAAGGGACCAAGTCACTTTCTTCATGTCAGTACTGATGCTGATTCTAAAAGGGAAACTTTCAGGATAAGTACTCCGTCTTATTCGTTTCCAATGTAACCGTTTTATCCCACCCATTCTTCAGTCTTCAGTTTCAGTTTGTCTTCAGTGTAAGTAGTTGGTGAGGAGTTTAGGGATTCAGTGAGTTATTGTCATCACTCACTGAATCCACCATCTTCTTCTTGACTCAGTCTTCACCCTTTAAGTTCCGCCTTACTGAGTGGAGAGACTTATTCTTCGTCTCTTACTGAGTATCCTGAAGATGGCTCACTGAGAGACTATGCACTCAGTGACCTGTTAGTGTTTAACGATATAAACACTTAGGGTATTTTCTATTCAAATCCTTGACTTAAGGGGTTTGGGTATTTACTGAACCCAACAGTCTCCCCCTATTTGGATATACAAATAGCCTAAGTGTTTGATCAGTGTAAGTGAGCAAATGGCTTCTTCCTACACTGAATGTACTACTGAACATAATAAGGAACACTGAATCTTTTAACAAAAGCATACATCGTTTATTGATCAATTACAAGGTTCCTATTACTAGTACAAAAGATAAATGATAATGATGTCAGTCAAGACGGATCCCCAGTGCTTCAAGCTTAGGTTTCTTTTTGAGGAGTGTTTCTTTGTCAGGGTGCTCTCTTATCTTGGCATTCAGGTAATGGCAGAACCTGATGTTTGCTGGAGTTTGGATCTGAGAGGCCACACGTATGTAGCTCAGCATTGCAGCCACACCTGCCTGATCAATGTCACTCCATCTTTAGAATGCTGGGTTTCCATAGACATCAATGTGGAACAATCCTCTTTCAGGCTTTTCTATTACAAGACAGTTCACGAACTTTACACCTTCAGGAAGCTCCCTATTGCATTCGAGTCCAGGCACTTTGATCTCAGGTTGGAACTCAACTCTCTTTCTTTTGCCCTGTGATGACTGAGGTTGAGATCCTTGTGGTGCAGTTAAGGCAGGCTGAATCCCCAGTTGTGCTGGTGCATCCCTCAGTCTTTCATACCTTTTACTGAGCATTTTCATCAGCTCCTTAACCACCGCATTCTTTTTCTTTTCAATTATTGGACCCAGCTCATCGAGTTCAGTGATCCCAAAGTCAGTGAATTTCAGGGAATCATGAACCTCGAAGTGTCTTTTATCATCCCCCCGCCAGTGGTTTGGTCTTGGGGATGATTTTGACATCTGTGATTCTCTCAGGGAACCTTCTATTAGTCATTGACCAGTTGTAGTGATTAATTCTTGCCTTCCTAATGGCTGCAGACTTCTTGCTCTTTTCTTCCAACCGTTTTCTCATTTCAGCCATCTTAGCAGTATGAGCATCCTTAAACTTTTTTCCTACCTGACCCTTCTGAAGCTTCTTTGGATCAATTTCCAAGTTCTCAGCTTCTTCAGCGACAACTTTTATCAGTGCTTCTTTGCTCTTCCTTTCCTCCTCAGCTAGTTTCTGTTTCCTTTCTTCTTTTGCAAGATAGGCACTTAGCCGTTGTGGTGAGAGCAGGTATTCAGTGTCGCCGATCTTGTATGGAATCTTTTCAGGCTCAGGAGTTTGCATTATGCCTTTACCTTTGTCCTGGCTTGAGGAAGATGATGATGCTACCAGTGGTGGTGTTGTTGTTGTAATGGGTGCAACTGTCATAGCCATTGTTGTTGTTGTTGATGATAAGGGTGGGATTGATGAAATTGGTACAGTTGGGACTGGTGGTGTTGGCTCCCCCTCAGTGTGAGAGGAAGTCTCTTCAGCGGTCTTCTCCCCCTCAACTGTTGCGGCAACGTTAGTGAGAGCAAGAGTTGGCTCTGACACTGGGGGAGTTTGGGTGGCTTGACCTTTGAAGGCTTGGTAGATTTCAGTGACCATAGCCTTGATGTCAGATGTATCCTTTTGAAGACCAATGACCTTTGTTTCCAGATTAGCTTGAGAAAGTTCCAAGGCAGTCATGCGTGGCCCAAGATTCCAAGCCATTGATGAGGAAGCCTTAGCTAAATTGGTCACTTGAGCATCCAAAGAGCCTAGTGTTTCCTGAAGAGACTGAACAGAAGATTGAAGACCCTGAACATTGGTAGACTTTAGCATAGTGATCAGTTCAGTGAGGTCTGAGGAATTCTTCAAGTAAGCCTCAGTAGCCTCCAACACTTTTGAGTTGAGTGTTGGGTCTTCTTTGACCGATTCCCTGATTTCATCATTCTTGGTCCCACAACCCTGAAGATGTTTGAGAAATTTAGCCAAGTTATCATCTAATCTGTGAAGTTGCTCATACATAAGATCTCTGTGTTCATCAATATTAGCATTGAAGGTGAGCACATCGGATTTAAGATCAGCATAGCTGGCAGCAGCCTCAGTGTGTTGATCCCACATTTGGTCAGTGACCCCAGAGTATATCTTCCTTGAGGCTTTGGTGATCCACATGACTAGCTTCCGTTCAGTGATTGGAAGAATGTTGTCATAGCGGCTAAATTCACCAGAACTGGATGATGAGGAGTCCGAGGCATTGTCTTCAGGTTGAAATGGTGACTCAATATGCTCCTGTGGATCAGGCTGAGGTTCTTGTTCAGATTGAACCTCAGCGTCCACTTCTTCCCCTGCTGATAAAATTACATTATCACTTTCAGTAGGTTCATCATCAGAAAAGAGTATCCCTGTAAGATCAGCCATAGTTAACAAAGTGGGGGTGATGGATTCCATATCAGTGGGTGGTTTTAATCTCTCTGAGTCTTTGTCCCCCTTTGACCCCTCAAACACTTATGGGTTTTTCCCAGTGTCTTCTCCGGAGTCAGGACTGGTGATGGGTTCTGATAAGGTTTTAAAAGGTACCATTTTGAGGGGTCGTTTAAGCCCTTATTTGATCACTTTTGTATCCGTTATTGCTTAATATCGTTCCTTTTCACTTTTTAGGTCTCTTGAAGGCAAAATGCTGGAATGGCACTTATTTGGACGAAAAGGCGCGAATATACGAAGAAAATGGCCAAAGTCAGAATCGAGACACTCAAAGCTGCTGAAAACAGAAGGTGACGGCGTCAGGTGTTAATTGCGACGCCGTCGGAGGATTTTTTGTGACGATACAGAAGCCAAAAACCCTATTTTCAAGTGACGACGTCGGGCTTTAAAAGAGTAGGCCGTTGCTACTCAGACGGCCTAGATGCGACCCAGACGACGTCAGAAGCTGAAGAGGACGGCGTCACAGACATAAGGTGACGTCGTCGCAAGGTTAACGTGGCCAAGACGAAACCCTAATGACGGCGACACGACGGCGTCACGAAACATAAGGTGACGCCGTCGCATATGTAATCTTATATATAGAATCCGAATTTTTCAGTTTTAGGGAGAGTCTTTTTGGAGTAAAAACCTAAAACCGAACCTAAGGTGTCTTGTACAGTATTTTAGGGTTTTAAACCCTATCTTACATCAAGATAAGTATTTACTTCATTAATTCAATTATGTCTTTGATTATTTGTGTGTATGCTTGCATGTTCTCCATGTCCGGCTAATTTATTTGTGTGTTTGCTTAGGAAGTATGAAACTTAATTATTGAATATTGATTGGTTGTTTCTTATCTTAGTTGATCAATGATCTAGTAATGCGATAGGTCATTCGTTGTGTACTTAATGCTTGATTCATCTTTGTGAACCTTAGAATATGATTACCTGAGTAGTTGTAGGCTAAATTATCCAAAGAGTGCCTTAGAGTAAGAGTTTATCATCCCTAGTGGGTTTTGTAGACGAGACCCTTTGGTAAGTTCAAAGAGTTAGGGAGAAACGCATACCCTACAACTTTAGACACACAACGCAACTAAGAATAAGGACGTGACAACTCAACCATCAATAGGAGATAATTAAGGAGTAGTATAACCTAAGTAAACACATCTTTAAACTATCATACGAGCACACATTAATTAGACATAGACTCCCACAACCTTAGTTTAGATAATTAGATAATAGTAGAGTAATCGGTAGAAATACCAACCCCCCAAATCCAATACCCGAGATTCGTACCTTTCCATTTCATAAAATATAAAAATACAAAAAATAATCTTCCTCAACCTTAACCTTAGCGTAGTAACTTCTTACTAGCATTCCTATTCCCCTAGAGAACGATATCAATACCCGTGGCTTACTCTAATTACTACACTACAACGATTAGGTTCACTGCCTAGGGCGTTATAAAACTTGCTCGAAGAAAAGGAAGTTTCCTTGACCCCGAACGACGCGTGTGCGTTATCAAGTTTTTGGCGCCGCTGCCGGGGAATAGAATAGCTAGTTAGTAGTCCACCTCGTTTAGGTTCTTTGCTTGATTCCTATCAAGTAAAATTTTATCATTTTTAGCTTTCTCTTAGTCTATCCCCCTTCTTCGTGACCTTTGTTCGTAACACCCATCACTTTTCATCATGGAGGATGATAACCAACCACCACTCATCAACCCACCGCCAAATGACCCGCCAAGAGCCCGTACTCTTGGTGAATACTCAAGACCAAGCCACCTAGGCTATAGGAACACCATTGAGCTTCCCGACCAAGCCCAAACTACGGCCCTGCGATCCGACACCATCCGGTTGGTGCAAAACGGATGTGCATTCCATGGACTTCGTTCCGAAGATCCAAATCAGCATCTGAGGGATTTCCTCAAAATTGTCGATTCCATCGACCTTGATGCTACTACTCGGGAGACCACGCGCCTGCGTCTCTTCCAATTCTCTCTACGGGACCAAGCTAGTAATTGGCTTGAGCGACTTCCCGCCGACTCCATCTCAAGTTGGGATGATCTTACCTCTCGCTTCCTTGCTCAATTTTTCCCACCGAGAAGAACCACTAAGCTTAGGAATGACATCTTGATGTTCCAACAACGTCAAGGTGAATCTCTCTACGAAGCATGGACCCGATTCAAGGACTTACTTCATAAAGTCCCTCATCACGACATTGATCTTTGGCTCTAAGTCCAAATCTTTTATGATCATGTCAACTTCCCCACTAAGCGATCCATTGACCAAGCGGCCGGTGGAAAACTTAGTGATCTCACCGCGGAAGAATCATGGGGTATAATAGAGGACCTTGCCCTCTACGATAACGAAAGTTGGGACGACCCCCGTGAGCTACCTAAAACCGTTAAGGCGATCTCCTTGCCTTCCATCAACTCACAACCTTCCAACCGTAGGATGATCGAACTTGAAGATCAAGTTAGCTTCCTCATGAGTTCTTACGAAAATCCTAACTCTTCATACCATGTGAACAAAGTTTCTTCCTCGTGCGAGCCGTTTTATGATCCTCATAACACGCGCAATAGCACCCGATCCCCCGAACATGCTTCCGTTGACTACGCATCCTCGCATATTAATGGAACGGGAGGAAGATTCCCTACAATACCCGGACCTAGGAATTTCAATGAAACCCGTGAGGCATGGAAAAACAAGCCCGACTTCTACTGGGGACAAACCAAAGAATTCACCTCCAATGATTTCTCATGGCCCCCACCTAACGGTCCTAACCAACAAAACGTTGAAGGGATGTTGCAAAACCTAGTTGCATCTCAAGAAACCCAAATGGCTAAGCTCTCGGACCGCTTTAACCATCAACAAGCTGAGATGGATAGGAAAATAGACAACCTTTTGAAAGCCATAACTAATAGTGATAAGAAGGTTAGTGCTATCTCAACTCCCGAGCCTTCAGGTATAGAGATTAAGGATCCAAGCAAGCTAACTAAGCACGTCCAATTCGTCAATACCATCGCCTTAGTGAAACCGGATAGAACAGATGACGAAGACGACCATACACTTGTGGATGATGAAACACCCGAGGAAGTAGATGAAGTAGACATTGACTATTTCAACAAATTTCCTACGGAAAAAGAACTATCCCGCCACCCTCACTTAGTGCGTGACCTCCGTCACATGTATGTTAGGAAAAGTCCTAGAATCAAGTTTGGGAACCCTTGGAATCTTAACATACCATGTTGCATAGGACACCTTTTTGTGGCAAAGGCCTACATTGATCGCAAATCCCCAATTAACATAATGACTAGCACCTACTACAATTGGATAATGAAGAAGCCTATCCCAACTAGGCAAGACCCCGATGATCCTAGTGATAAGTGCAATTTTCTTGGTAGAGTTAAGGGATTGCCCGTCTATGTAGGTAGTTTCACGTTCCCTACGGACTTCATAATTGTGAATGATATTAGCACGGCCATTGACCCTAGCTTGTCCCACGTTCTTCTAGGAAAACCTTTCATAGAAAGCACCGAGATGACCTATAACCCCTCGTTAGGAATAGTGCGATTCAAGGATGAGACCGACGACATAGCTTACCAAATGCCGTTTAAGATTGAGAAGTTTTCATCATTCTCTAATGATGAAAAGGAACTTAAACTGTCGGTCTATTACAGGAATGATGAGGATAGGGAAAGGGGAGTAGATTATGTTATGGCTAAGATTTTCGGGTTCTATAAAGATTGTTTGAATTTAGGACCGAAATATAGGACCGAGTGGGGAGAGGACGAACTCTTAGAAAGGTGCATCATAGGACACTTCTACAACATGGAATCCCCCGATAGAGACCGTCAAGAGGGCGGTGGTGAAGCAACGTAGGAGCACGACTATGAGTCTAGCTACAAGACTCTTAAATAAAGAAAAGCGCTTCGTGGGAGGCAACCCATGCTTAATTGTTAGTGTCATATATCTTTTATTAATTGTTTATCCTCATGTTTAAATTTGTAAAAATGCTTTATTTTGTTTTTAACCTCGTCTTAATTGCATATAAAGGTATTTTACATAAAGGATAAGTGTAGGGAGATTACACACGTTTTCAAAAGAAACGTAAACATGAGAATAACAATTAACTAAAAGATATTTATGTTTGTTTGTTCGAGTCAAATGCTTGTATCGAGTCATAATGGATGTTTTTGCAGAAATTTTTCCAGATTCTAAAGATATAAATTTTCCAGAATTTTTTCCAGAAAATCGCAGACCAGTTTTTGTCAGGATAACCTGACGGCGTCAGGATTGCAACCTGACGGCGTCAGGAAGGAGTAAAAAAATCAGATTACTTTTTCCTCGTTTTCTGAGCTACTTATAAATTTTTGGAATTTTCCAGGTCTTAATTTTCTTAGAAATTCTGTAAACATCCATTCCACAAGCATTATATCCTAGTTTAAACCGAGTCTTATATATATTATTACCGCCGATTTTACGCGAAGGTTTCGTTTGTTTTCTTCAAGTGTGCAGGTTTAGTTTGTCAAGAAGAAGTTACATAAGATTGGAAGGAGCTTTTCACGCAATAATTCTTCTTGAAAAGGATTTAACCACCACTTTACACGGATCCTACCGAGCTAATCAGGGGAGTATTAGTTTCTTTCGTTTTTAATTACCTTCCATTATCATAACTTTGATACTTTCGGGGAACATTGGGGACAATGTTCAGTTTAAGTGTAGGGAGGGAAAATAAAACGGGAACTTTGAAACTATGCTTATCCTTGATTATTTGCTTTGTCCAATTGCATTTGCGTAATAAACCATGAGAAAATGTCGGTTAGGGTAATTTTGGCACCAAATTTAAAATTTTTCATGACATATAGGAGTGGGCCATTAGTCTTAACAAAAGCGTCTCACGGATAGGAAGTTGCATGACTAGCACAAAAAACCCTTTACCACCCAAATTCCACCCAAAATGTGAGGATTGCCCTTAGATTAGTAGGAATTAAAGCATTCATCTTCAATGCTTAGAGTGTGAACCGGTAGTATATTAGATTCTAGAACTTGTTTTGTGATGCATTCCGAGATCGCAAGTGAGGCTACACTTGTGTAGTTAGGAATAACTAAATGATAAGAGGCATTAGGATAACCCTTGTTTGATACCCGTAATATAATTACTTCTTCCACATCGGTTGAGTAATTCCCCCACACCTTTGCGTTGTACTCATCTTTAGTACACGATACCCCTAGTTAACCCCTCAGAGCCTATCCTTTTCGCGGTTCTCGTGATGTTTCGGTTTTTCCGGAATATCAATGAAGAGCATTGTTTACACCCCACCCCCAAATATACACCCAAATCGCCTTAGCCTACCCCTTATGCACTCACTTTTAGTGCAAATGTTTGTTATCACCCTAAACCCTTAGTTCAATTATCTAGTTGCTTGCATAAGTTGCTAAGTCAAGTCATATCCTTTGTATACAGTTTTGGGACGATTGGGATTCATGGGAAAAGTTAAAGTTTATGAAATGACGGGAAGGGAACGTTAAATTCAAATTCCCTTTGTTTGCGTAATAATGTACCCCAAGTGTTTTGATCTTTTCAATTCGGGTCAAATTAGTGTTAGAGTAATAAAAACTCAAGTGTAGGGATGTGCCTATAAATCCCTATCATTTTGATGTTACCGTAGAGGATGGTAGAGTAAAAGTGTATGAAAAAAAAAAAAAAAATCAAAAAAAAAGAAAAAGAGAAAAAAAAAAATAGAGTGTAAAAAAAAAAAAAAAAAAAAAAAAAAAACATACGGGCTACCATCCTACATATATCCTTTAAATTTATGTTTGTTTATTTCCGTTACCTAGAGTTTTAGAGTGTCGAGTCTTGGCTTAGCAACGTCATTCTTCGTATGCATTTAACATAGAGATTTTTGACTTGCCACCACTAAATAACCTATCCCACCAAACCCTTGTTTCCCTACCATAAGCCTAACATTACAACCCTTTAAAAGACCTCTTTGATAGTCTTTCCTAGGTGCTTACGCCAAAGCGATGGAGGTTTGATCTATTCTCAAGCCTATGGTAATCTATGTACTAGGACCGGTTAATGAGTGTTTATCTTCCATTTCCTATTTGTTATATTTCATATATACACCCGAGAGAGATGTGAGTACCCAAACACCCCATGTGAGGTGCTAGTATGTAATTTCCGTGCTTGTTATGACTTTTGCGGGGCTTATATGTGTTGTGGACCGTTTTGAATTAATGCTTCATGACCCCTAACTTATAAATTAATTGGCTAAAAGCACATTTGCTTGAGGACAAGCAAATAAAAAGTGTAGGGATATTTGATAAGGTTTTAAAAGGTACCATTTTGAGGGGTCGTTTAAGCCCTTATTTGATCACTTTTGTATCCGTTATTGCTTAATATCGTTCCTTTTCACTTTTTAGGTCTCTTGAAGGCAAAATGCTGGAATGGCACTTATTTGGACGAAAAGACGCGAATATACGAAGAAAATGGCCAAAGTCAGAATCGAGACACTCAAAGCTGCTGAAAACAGAAGGCGACGGCGTCAGGTGTTAATTGCGACGCCGTCGGAGGATTTTTTGTGACGATACAGAAGCCAAAAACCCTATTTTCAAGTGACGACGTCGGGCTTTAAAAGAGTAGGCCGTTGCTACTCAGACGGCCTAGATGCGACCCAGACGACGTCAGAAGCTGAAGAGGACGGAGTCACAGACATAAGGTGACGCCGTCGCAAGGTTAACGTGGCCAAGACGAAACCCTAATGACGGCGACACGACGGCGTCACGAAACATAAGGTGACGCCGTCGCATATGTAATCTTATATATAGAATCCGAATTTTTCAGTTTTAGGGAGAGTCTTTTTGGAGTAAAAACCTAAAACCGAACCTAAGGTGTCTTGTACAGTATTTTAGGGTTTTAAACCCTATCTTACATCAAGATAAGTATTTACTTCATTAATTCAATTATGTCTTTGATTATTTGTGTGTATGCTTGCATGTTCTCCATGTCCGGCTAATTTATTTATGTGTTTGCTTAGGAAGTATGAAACTTAATTATTGAATATTGATTGGTTGTTTCTTATCTTAGTTGATCAATGATCTAGTAATGCGATAGGTCATTCGTTGTGTACTTAATGCTTGATTCATCTTTGTGAACCTTAGAATATGATTACCTGAGTAGTTGTAGGCTAAATTATCCAAAGAGTGCCTTAGAGTAAGAGTTTATCATCCCTAGTGGGTTTTGTAGACGAGACCCTTTGGTAAGTTCAAAGAGTTAGGGAGAAACGCATACCCTACAACTTTAGACACACAACGCAACTAAGAATAAGGACGTGACAACTCAACCATCAATAGGAGATAATTAAGGAGTAGTATAACCTAAGTAAACACATCTTTAAACTATCATACGAGCACACATTAATTAGACATAGACTCCCACAACCTTAGTTTAGATAATTAGATAATAGTAGAGTAATCGGTAGAAATACCAACCCCCCAAATCCAATACCCGAGATTCGTACCTTTCCATTTAATAAAATATAAAAATACAAAAAATAATCTTCCTCAACCTTAACCTTAGCGTAATAACTTCTTACTAGCATTCCTATTCCCCTAGAGAACGATATCAATACCCGTGGCTTACCCTAATTACTACACTACAACGATTAGGTTCACTGCCTAGGGTGTTATAAAACTTGCTCGAAGAAAAGGAAGTTTTCTTGACCCCGAACGACGCGTGTAGCGTTATCAGGTTCCGTATCGGCGGGTTGTTCATTTCCCTCCGAGTCTTTGTCCCCCTGAGACCCCTAAGACACTGATGGGTTTTTCTCAGTGCCTTTAGCGGAGTCAGTGACAGTTATATCCCTATCAACGGGTTGTTTAGGTCCCTCTGAGTCTTTGGGATCATTCAGTGTGCCCTCAGACAAAGGCTGTGATTTGCTAATGTCAAAATTGGGCGATGTGGAAGGCGCTCCCTTACCAGCGGGTTGTTTGTTTCCCTCTGGATCTTGGGGAGTAGTAGTTGGGACCAAGGGCACTGATTGTGATTTATCAGTGTCCTTCGTTGTCACCAGGGTGGATGTTGCTTGGTCACCAGTGGGTGGCAGATCAGTCTTGGGCTTCTTTTGCCTTTTGGGCTGTGTTCCTGAACCTCAGGGCCTTGAGACTTGGGTTTGGTCTTAGTCCCAGTCTGAGACTTCCCCTTTCTCTTTATAGGAGCAGGGTTAGGAGACACTGAGTCCTTCTGGTTGTTTACAACAACCATATGGGCCGTCAATTCAATGTTAGTGACAAGGGATGTGTCCTTTTGAAAATTTGATTGACTCAGGATGCCAGGTAAAGCACAATATTTTTCTTCCTGAGGATAATTGCTACCCAGTAACACGTGTAAAGCACAAGAGACAAACCTAGGATACGAAACGTATTTCGTCCTATTTTTGCTCTGTAGCTTGGCTATGAGATCATTGTAAATGATCTCCCCTATGTCGACAGTGACCCCATTCATCAAGCAGTATGCCATCATCAACTGAGTAGAGTTAACTTGTTCAGTGGATGAGTGGTTCCCGCCGAGGACCTGAATGACAAAAGTTAATAGGATCCTCCAAGCCACTGGAAATGAACTCTTGGTGACTGGGCTCTTTCCAAAAATGTTGGATCCAAAACGATTTGTTTTAACTCATCCTTCACTGTGGAGGGTTCAGGATGGGCCACATAGACTCCTTTATTGTAGTCTAACCCTGTTGAAGTGCAAAACTTTTTATAGTCCAGGGTGAATGACTGTCCCCCGTTAAAAAGACTGAACCTGATGAGATATTCCCTGAGTGGTCTAAGGTTATTCTCATCAGTAGAGGGTGTCGGGTCAAAGGCCTTAGCTGTTGCCCAAAACTCCCTGAGGAGGTTTTGGTACAGTACAGAGGGACACTGAACAAAGGCAGTTTTCAGTGGGCAGTTGAACAAAAATTTCATTATCTCCTTATAGGCTGGGACATTTTGTGGGTATTCAAAATTTCCTATGACATTATTGGTTTTAAATTCAACGTTACTGAGATCCCCTACTGTCACACCCCCAAATTACCTGTTTTGCAGCGGAATGGAATTCCTAGGGGATGACTGTCATAGCATCAAAGTTATAGCTATATTGAACGACCTAAAGTGTCGTTTGGAAAACACATCTTTTGATTTAATAAATCAATCAGAGTTTACAAAGTATAGGTCCCAAATGAAAGTCACTATGTACGGAAATAAATTTGATACAATTCAAACGATGTTTTTAAAGCTCATAAAACCCAAGTGAGACGCGTCGTCACCATGACTCTATGATATGTCCATATGCATGCCATGAAGTGAATGCCTTAGATACCTGAGTTAAAACATGCTAAAAAGTGTCAACACAAAGGTTGAGTGAGTTCATAGAGTTTGGTTAACAAGTAAAGCTTTTAAAGAGCGTTCATGCAACAAAGGCAAAGTTTTTGGTCATATAGAATAGTCCACAAAGCAAAGGCATCGTAAATTCACTCAGTTCCAAGTTCCGCCCATACAAAACTTGCAACCTGTGTGTTCACAATCCACTGCCAAAATATGTATAGTTTATGTTCATGCACACGTTGCCAAATGAGTTCACAAAGCAAAGGCATTGTAAATCCACTCAGTTCCAAGTTCCGCCCATACAAAACTTGCAACCTGTGTGTTTACAACCCACTGCTAAAAATAGTACGTCAATCATGTATGCATGTATCATAGTAGTTAAAAGTATCAATGTTTTAAGTATGTAACTAGTATATTGATCACGTACACGTGCATCAAAACTTATGCAATTAGCCATGAGTCTCCACTCCATCTCCAGAAACCTCAGGTGGGTATGATGCTCAAAAGGAAAGTAATAGCATTGGTTCTACTTCATCTCCGAAACCCAATGCGTGTGTTATCCAAGGAGACTTTGTGTTGCTCATAAGGAAAGTAATAGCATTAGTTTTACTTCATCTCCGAAACCCAATGCGTGTGTTATCCAAGGAGACTTATCATGCGAACGAGGGGACTGCTCCGTGTATGTTGGGAGACTTTCAAGTTTAGTATAACACAATCAAGTATACCACAATCAAGTATAAATGCTATCAAGTGTAATGCAATCAAGTGTAATGCAATCAAGTATAAATGCTATCAAGTGTAATGCAATCAAGTATAAATGCTATCAAGAATTATGCAATCAAGTATAAAAAGTATAGCGTAGCATAAAAGTGTAAATGTTTTGAGTATTTGTATTTGTAAAAGAAAGTAGTTGAGCATGTATCTCCCCCAAAAGTTTGTAAACAATTAATAGAAAGTAGGGCTATGAAAACTCACCTGATGCAATGTTTATGATGACAAAAGTAGATACACTGAAATGAGGTGCAATCTCTATCCGCAACCTAATGAATGATATGCTCTAATATAAGTCATGAAACAATGTCGTGCATGCAAACTCATATGATATCCATACCACTTGTGCATTTGAAAATAATGTTTTTCGTCGAAATATATGTTTATGACATCTCGTCATGTTATAAAATACTTTACAAGTATTTGCGTTGAAACAACATCCTACGATAGTCGTTTAGTGATTTTTCAAGAATTTATAGCTTTTCGTCGCAAAATAATATAATTTGACAAGTCATGAAAGTGACTATATGGCCTCGAAAAGCTAGTCGTAAAATGGTGCACATCGAGTGTTAGGAAACAAACTCAACGGTTTTGGGAAGCTTGTATCATTATCTCAAAGTTTTAGCATTTAAGTTTTCATCATAGAGGTCTCGATCATGGAGAAAAATATAGGTAAAGTATGGTACTTGTGTCCAAAATATTGTTTAAGGTAACTTTCGGCAAAGTTTGAGTGTCCATATTTTATTCGTTACAACTCCGCTTGACGAACGGTTGAACATTTTGGAAAATAGGCTAGGCGAACTTACTTTTACTAGAAGACATCGTTTCGTAAAAAGTACTCCATCAATGTTAAAAACAACCCTCAACATGGTCATTCGCGGCCGATATGTTTGTCTATTAGAAAATATATTAGTTATGCTTATATAAAATAGTTACGGCAACTTGTTTAGAATGTGAATAACTTAATCGTTATAAGTCCGTTTTCTACGTTTCATATATCCTCGGAATCGTGATAATATATACTAACATATTTTTGATAAGTCGACACATTTCATAACACTTAAGCCTCCTTTTTGACTCGTAAAAAGTTGAGAATACATGCTGAATTTTCTGAAACAAATAGTTCGTTGTCAAACTTGAAAAATTCATATCTTCTTCGTTATAACTCCGTTTTAACCCGTTCAAGCGACCACATTTTCGTTTTAAAGTATATTTTCTAAATATCTAGCCCAAATATTTTTATCAACTGTCGAAAATTCCAGATTTCACAGAAAAGGTCAGACCCTTAAATATATTTGTCGAAATGAGTTTTTCTCGCGCCAAACCTATTCCAACCAATTCAAAACAACTCCGAAGCTATTCTAATCCTACCATACACTTTCTTAGGGTGTCATGGGTTCCTAGACATCACCAAAAGTAATATATTTCAAGGAGTAATTATAGGATAACAAATATAAATTAATAGTGCTTATAAACAATTTAAGTGGTATAGACATCATATAACTTGTATGTTTTACTCAAGCATGATAAAATGAAAATAACATGAATATGAAAGATGAAAATGAGTATGAAATGCTTACTAGTTACTTGATGAGGTTTTATGAACAAAGGATTAATCCTAAACACCCAAGGTTTTTATTTCAAAACCTAAACTAAGAGTGTAACTAGAGTGTAATAAACTTGTCTTGAAATTTTTTGGTGATCTCCTCTATGATCCTTATGGTGGCCGGTTTGTAGAGAAGAGAGGAAGAGAGAATAGCTAAGTTTTCACCTTGATATCTTATGTTCTATGTGTTGTGTTGTAATAAAAAATAATATAAGTGCAAGTATTACTAAGATATTTGTACTCATTTTAGTTGAGTCACCTTTTGGTGGTCGACATATATATAAAAAAACTAAATGTGTTTTGTTATTGTAAGTACTTGTGTGAATAAGTAGAAGTGTAGTTAGTTAAGAATTATTAGTAACTTGTGTATTGATTTGAGCTTTTAGGGCAGCGTTAGTTAAAAATAAATTTTAACGGAGCAAAAATAAAATATGTTTAAGTCATAAAAATTATAAAAATACATTTCTTGCAAAATTTAAGTGAAAGAATAATTATCGAGTAGTATTTACGAAAACCGTCGTAATATATAAATATAACAATTTATATACCCAATAAATTTAAGACACCGGGTAACTAATAATATTATTTTTATAATCTTAATATGAGTATAAAAATATATCGGAATAAATTTTTGGAAGTTTTGTATCAATTGTTCGAAATAAATGATCGTGCGATAGCGTTTATTTAATAAGAAATATATACGTTAATGAAATATAAATTTGAAAAATGACCGGAAATTGAGAATTGTGACACCTACCCACTGTGATGCAAACTGAAGAGATTGTGTTCTTGCCATTTCCATTAAAATGTTTTTAGGGTTTTGAAAGAAATTTCTTGACAAGAACAATCAAAGGGTTTTAAATCTCCCAAGTCTGTGATGAAAAACTTTTGTAAAGATTTACATAGAAGATTTTTTGAAAAGGATTTGAAGAACACAAAGATTTCTGGGTTTGAAAAAGATTTCATTCTTTGTGTATGTTTTAAGGATTTTGTGAGGGGTAATTATAGAGTGATGAGAAGGGTAGTTTGTGCAAAAATGTGGATTTGTAAAGTCGGTTTTTGAAAACATTTTGAATTTCCACATTTAATGCCACCACTCCATTACCCGCAGTAAAATCCTGTTTTTCGAGGAAACAGTTGCAGTGTACAGTAAAAGTGCACTTTTGCAGTAATAAAATATCCATAAGATATTTCATGTGTGAGAGGGCATTTAAAGCCAAGTGGGATGAGGTAAGTATTTGAGGGACCCTTGATATGGATGACAGTAAGACAAGGAGACATATATTCCTATATTAAATTGGCATAGTTACCAACCTAGGACATTTAAGTAACTGATACTTGGAGCATTTAGTTACTCATTCAATGCTTAGTATCAAGTGTCAGGGTCCCTGAGTGAGTCTTACTCATTCAGTGAGATGGTTATTTTGGGGTATTGTTCAGGGAGGATGAATTATTTCAGAGAAAACTTACTGCGATTGGGATTGGTTTTCAGGCTACTGAATTTCAATGTCAAGCATTCCCAATTCAGCTTTCAGTCTCCTGAAGGTAGGTTCATCTAAGGGTTTGGTGAAGATATCAGAAGTTGATATTCAGTAGGGATGAAATGAAGCTCTATGTCTCCTTTCATTATGTGGTCCCTGATGAAATGATATCTGATATCAATGTGTTTGGTTCTTTGGTGAAGAACAAGGTTGTTGGAGATTGCAATAGCACGGGTGTTATCATAGAAGATGGGTACCATTTTGTAATGGATATCATAGTCACTGAGTTGACTTTTCATCCATAAAACATTTGCACAACACCCTGCAGCAGCCACATACTCAGCTTCTGCTGAAGACATAGCCACTGATTATTACTTTTTAGCACTCCAACACACCAGTTTTCCTCCAAGAAATTGATAGGACCCTGAGGTACTTTTTCTGTCCATGTTGCAGCCAGCATAATCAGAATCAGAATAACCTTTGAGGTCAAACCCTGAGCACTTTGGATAGTAGAGTCCAAGGCTTGGAGTTCCCTTCAGGTATCTGAGTATTCTTTTGGCTGCAGTGAGGTGGGATTCTTTGGGATTGGACTGATATCTTGCTATTAGACAGACTGAGAATTGTATGTCTGGTCTGGAAGCAGTGAGATACATCAGTGAGCCAACAATCCCTCTGAAATAAGTTTGGTAGACTGATTTGCCAGTGAGATCAGGTCCAAGGTTGTTAGGAGGGACCATTGGTGTCTTCACTGAGGCACAATCAGATATCTCATATTTCTTCAAGAGATTTCTGGTGTACTTCTCTTGACTGATATAAATTCCTTTATCAGTTTGCCTGATTTGTAGCCCAAGGAAGCATGTGAGTTCACCCATCATGCTCATTTCAAACTTCTTTGTCATCAGTTTTTAAAACTGTTTGCAAAGAGTGTAGTTTGTTGAGCCAAAGATGATGTCATCAACATATAGTTGGACTAGTATCATATCTTGTTTTGTCCTGTAGATAAACAATGTGTTGTCTATCTTTCCTCTAACAAACTTGTTTTGAATCAAGAAGGCTGAGAGAGTTTCATACCATGCCCTGGGAGCTTGTTTCAGTCCATAAAGGGCTTTATCAAGCTTGCAGATATAGTCAGGGAATTCACTACTCTCAAAGCCTGGAGGTTGCTGAACATACACATCTTCCTTGAGTTTACCATTCAGGAATGCACTTTTTACATCCATTTGGTAAACTTTGAAGTTCACATAGGTAGCAAATGCAAGAAATATCCTGATGGCTTCCATTCTTGCAACAGGAGAAAATGTCTCATCATAGTCAATGCCTTCTTGTTGACTGTAACCTTTGGCTACAATTCTGGATTTGTTTTTAATGACAGTGCCGTTTTCATCAGTTTTGTTCCTGAAAACCCACTTCATTCCTATGACAATGACATCCTAAGGACATTTGATCAATGTCATGACCTTGTTTTTGTCAAACTGTTGAAGTTCTTCTTACATAGCCTGAACCCAGCTTGGATGTTTTAGAGCCTCAGTGACACTCTTGGGTTTTATATCTGATAGGAAATCATCATATAGACATTCATTGGCTGAAGCTGCAGTTAAGTTAGCAGCCATGCTTCTGGTGAGCATGCCTTCAGTGGGTTCACCAATGATGTTTACAAGTTCAATATCCTGAGATTTTGTCCACTTACACTGTGGTCTAGGATATGAGCTTGAAGAGGTCACTGGAAACTCAGGAGCGAGTTCAGGTGCAGGAGCCACATAATCATTAAGAGCATCTGATGAGATGTCTTGTTCAGGTTGGGGTTCATGAATCACAGGTTCCTGAACATTTGGTTCAGTGTTACATATCCCAACATGGACTGATTGATTATCAATGAATTCACTGATAGTTGGTTGTGACAGGTTGTGAGGCGAGACATAATATGAGATGTCAGCATCAGCTTGGTATGAGGAATTGATTTCAGTGTTATACTCATCAGGAGGATATCTTGATGAGTTATCAATTCCTATTTCCTCTACTGAGGAGTTGGTGAACCTGATGCTTTCTGAACTCTCATCAAAGGTGACATGAAAGGTTTCCTCAGCTTGTTGTCTCCTTGTGTTAAATTTCCCTGAAGGCTTTGGAGATCAGTGAGTAACCTAGAAAGTATCCATCATTAGCTTTAGCATCAAACTTGCCTAGATGATCTTTGTGATTATGAATAAACACAGGACATCCAAACACATGAAAGTAGCTTATAGCAGGAAGTCTACCTTTGAATATCTCATATGGGGTTTTGTTATGTCTTTTGACAATGATTGACCTGTTTTGAGTGTAACAGGCAGTTTTGACTGCTTCAATCCAGAAATGTTTTGATAGAGCTGAGCCATTTAACATAGTTCTGGCAGCCTCAATGAGAGTTATGTTTTTCCTTTCAGCTACCCCATTTTGTTCACGGGTGTAAGGAGATGAAATTTTTGGGAGATTCCCTTTTCATCACAGAAATTCTCAAGCTTTTCATTTCTGAACTCAGTACCATTGTCAGTTCTGATTTGTTTTACTGTAATGTCATTCTGGTTTTCGATGTTCCTGATGAATGACATTATAGTATCAGCTGCCTGACTCTTTTTGGAAAGAAAGTATACCCAAGTATATCTTGAAAACTCATCAACAATGACAAGTGTATACTTCTCATGCTGGATTGATCTGGGACTGGCTGGTCCAAAGAGATCCATATGCAGGAGGTGAAGGCAGCTTTTGATTGAGAAATTTTGTTTTGTTTTGAAAGATGCTCTTTGATGTTTGCCTTTTTCACAGGCTGAGCATGGTTTGTCTTTTGCAAAAACGAGTGATGGTAAGCCAAGGACCTTGTTTTGTTTTTCCAAGTTGTTGATATTTTTGAAGTTTAAGTGAGAGAGTCTCTTATGCCACAGCCATTTGACAGTTTTAGAGGCTTTGGCAAAGAGACAAGTTCCATCTTTAGAGAGTGTTGACATGTCTAAGACATAAACATCATCCCTTCTAGGAGCTATCAAAACAACTTCTTTGTTGGCATTGAAAATGGTACCTTGTTTGTCATTGAATTTCACAATGTACTTTGCATCACAAAGTTGACTGACACTGATGAGATTGTATTTTAGACCATTGACATAAGCTATTTCTAGAGAAACTATTCCATTACAGTATACTGAACCATAACCTTCAGTGGGACATGATGAGTTATCACCAAATACTACCTTAGGTCCTGGTTCCTTTACATACTTGTGCAGATACTCCTTAACTCCAGTCATGCTTCTTGAGCATCCACTATCTAGATGCCAGATAGGCTCCCTGGCGTGTCTCTGCACAAGCAGTGAAGTGGATTAGTTTCTCTTACTGACACACTTACTAGTGGGCTTGGGTCTAATGGTCTGCTTGAATTTAGCAATCGACTCATGGTCAGTGGTTGAGTGCATTGTGCTACCACAGTTTTTGCATTTAGAGACTGAGGGTGACTCAGTGATACTTGGTTGCTTTGAACTTCTCCTTGCATTGATGACACTGTCATGCTGGGATGTCTCATGAGCTGGATTTCCGCAAATATCACATCATGTGTTCATGAGATAATCATCAGGATGATGATCATTAAAGCCACAGTGTGGGCAAGGAGAGAAGGGTTTTGCTCTAAACTTTTGAGCAGATTTTGAGGTTGAAGCATACTGATGACCAACTTTGGTATAGTTTGCTTTACTGAGAGAACTTACATATTGTAAGTGATCAGAAGTTCTGTGATCTTCATTTTTGCAGATCATACAAAAAAGGATTCTATAATAGTTGTTAGTTGTATGACTGGTATAGTGGCCTAAATCACACTTCTGCTTGGGTTTGGTGGTGGCTTTTGACTTTGAGGAACTAGAGGAAGCTGGCTTTGTTTCCTTGATTGATTCAGGGACTTTTTCGATGGATTCCATCTTATCTGTTAGCTTCCTCACAACTTCAGTCAGTTGCTGAATTTGGTCGGCTTCATTGGGGATAGATGATGTGGAAGTCTCAGTGGGGGTAGATTCTTGTTGAATTGGTTTTGATGGTCTTTTCAGGATGGTTCTACCAAGTCCAGACCTTTCCTTTGGTGAGTGTGGATTGAATTGTAATAGAGTAAGCTAAGAGCTAGGAGCAGCACCCTGAAGAGGTTCCAGGGGTGGAAGCGGTGCTTGAGATTCTACTTCAGACTCAGAGATGTGTTCAGTACTACTGGGCACATCAGGGAGTCCAAGCATGCTCTTTAGAGCTTGACTTTCAGGCTCTAGAATTCTTCCAAAATCGAAATTAGGAAGCTAACTGTCATGATTAACCCGTTCAATCCAATCACTGGGCTTGGGAGTAGTCAACACATTGGTAATCATGCCTCCAGACACAAAGGGCTTAGGAGACTGGTCTTTGTTGTGAGAGTCAGGGAGAAGATCTTCACCTATGACTCTCTTTTTTCTACTGGGAGCTCCCACAGCATTAAAGACTCTTGGATACTTAGCAGTCCAACTAGCAATGATTTCCTTTTCTTTCTTAAGTTCTTCTTGAAGAGCCTGATTTCTTTTAACTAATTCAGTGTTTTGAATTTGCAAAGTGATAGCCTCAAGCTTATTTTGTTTAAAAAGAAGCAGTTCATCCCTACACTTGTTTAGTTCAAAACGTAGCTTGTTATATTTTGAAAAAAGATTTAATCGTTGCTCTTCTACAAACTTAAGGTCAACATTGATATAGTTCATATAGGACTGCCAATCAGAGTCATCATCCATAGAAAGTAAAATATTTACCTTCTTCATTGTAATGTTGACCCACTCTCCATTTCTGGCATATTTTTTCCCACAGCCAGCTTGTCCTCTTCGGAGAGAGCCATCAGTGCACTGACATGCACCATTTCATCATCAGATGAGACAGGCTCTTCATCCCAATCGAAGACTTCAGCAACAAGACCTTTGTTTTTACCCTGCACAGATTAAACAGTTTGTGTTGTTTCTGAGGGTGTGGCCTCAAGAAATGCTAGCTTAGCTTTAGCTTTCTTGTATTTAGCTTCAAAATCCACAGTTTTGTTTTGATCAGATTTGTTTTGAATATTTTGATGAGACTGATAGATTTTAGGCTGAAATTTGCTAAAGCCTGAGGACTGATTTGACCCTGATGGTTTATAAGAGGGTTCAGAAATTGTTTATGAAAAACAGTCTTTTGCAAAATGACCTCTTTTGTGACACTTAAAGCATTCAGTGTCCTCATTTGCTTTAGCATTTGAAATACCTTTGTTTCTTTTTATAAACCTCTGAGAGTTAGCAAGGAGTGCCCTTTCCTGAAATTCAACGTTCAGGTCATTTAGGTACTCCTCACTTGATCTCTCATCAAGCTCATCATCTGAATTTTCTTGGAAATCTTGAACCACATTGTTAGAAAAGAAAGCAGTTGATATAGGTGATGAAGTGGTGGTCAGGGACTTCTTGACTTCCCGAGACTTCTTTAAGTCAGGGTATCGTCTATTAATGAGGTTTTCCTCATAGATAAATTTCCCATAAATTTCAGGAAGCTCAAGATTCTGGATATGATTAGCATTTCTAAGTCCCTGGGAGAAATTCAACCCCTTCTCAGGCAGACTATTGACAAAACCAACATTGATTTCATGTTTGGACAACTTAACACCATCATTTGACAGTTCATTTAAAAGAGTTTTGTACCGGGTGTAAGTTTGAGACATAGTTTTTGAGTCCTTAGCCCTAAAGGTGTTATACTCAAGTTTCAGGTCCATTATCCTATTTTCCTTGGTATCAAATGGGCCTTCATGGCTATGAACTAGGTCATCCCAGGTTTGTTTAGCTGTACTACAGTTAATAACAGACTCCATAATATCGTCAGGATGATAAGATATTATGATAATTTTGAGCCTTTGATCCTGGTTGACCACTCATCTTTCATCCTGAGTCCACTGAGCTTCAGGCTTAGGCAAACCTCCAGCAGTCTTTGGGATAAATGGACCTTCATTTATACACTTGATATAATAAGGTTCCATCCCAATCAAATAGCAAAGCATACGCTTTTTCCATTTGTTAAATTTACCAACTTCAAGTATAGGGGCAACAGCTGAATAAGCTCCACCTTTTTTGTCGACTAGTTGGGGTACGTCAAATTCAACCATATTAGGATCCTGATTTAAAAATGTTTAGAGCGGCTTAAAAACAGTTTTATAATCAGGCTTGCTCTGATACCACTTGTTGTTCCCTATTCACTATAGTATAAAAACAGTTTAAGTATTGTAAACAAACTAATAGTGAATCAATGACTGAAAAGATATAAGTAAAACACAGAGAGTAATTTTCAACATCATATTCTTATTAGAAATGAATCAAAAGAATACGTTACCCTAGTACTTGTGGAACAATACTAGGGATTGAAATGACAGAGTGTTGTAACTCCTCATTAAGCTCAGGCTAAGTCTGAGTACAACTACACGGAACCACTAAGCTATCTCAGGGACAAAGTTGTATTTGGAGGAGTGAAATATGGCTTGTGTGTGTGTGTGTTTTACAATTCACAAGCTTAAACTTTCACTCCATCTCTTATGCTATTTATACAAGTATGAGTTTTAACTCTTTCCTAAGTGACAAACTGACAATTTGCAGAAGACAAAATACTGATGTATTTTGTCTCTGTTTACAAAGACTATATTAGGTAAAGGGACCAAGTCACTTTCTTCATGTCAGTACTGATGCTGATTCTAAAACGGAAACTTTCAGGATAAGTACTCCGTCTTATTCGTTTCCAATGTAACTGTTTTATCCCGGCCATTCTTCAGTCTTCATAGTCTTCAGTCTTCAGTTTCAGTTTGTCTTCATTGTAAGTAGTTGGTGAGGAGTTTAGGGATTCAGTGAGTTATTGTCATCACTCACTGAATCCACCATCTTCTTCTTGACTTAGTATTCACCCTTTAAGTTCCGCCTTACTGAGTAGAGAGACTTATTCTTCGTCTCTTACTGAGTATCCTGAAGATGGCTCACTGAGAGACTATGCACTCAGTGACCTGTTAGTGTTTAACGATATAAACACTTAGGGTATTTTCTATTCAAATCCTTGACTTAATGGGTTTGGGTATTTACTGAACCCAATAAGTCTGATCATTGAACATCTCCATAATGTCGTTCCAAAAGAAATCTTCGGAACGGTCATTTCCCATATCTCGATCTTACGAAATTTCTATCCAAATTTGCGCAAGAAACCTTTCTTCAACCTTGTTCCATTTCCTCCTGTCTGCCTGGCCTATGACTTCCACATCATCGTCATCGTCTGCGTCCAAATCCACAACTTGTTTTGATTTTTTTCCTCCGTCTTTTTCCCTTTACCTTTGGCCGGTTCACGTGCTTTTGGTACTTTGAATTGTGAACCGGACGGTTGTGATTCAATTTGGGGAAACGTTGGAGATTGATGAAACTGTGGAGATTGATGAAATGTTGGAGGTTGTGACGGGTTAAAAAACTGTGGTGTCGAAAATCGTTCGGGGAAACTTGCGAATCCTTGTTGAAACGCATATTGTTGGTTAAGAAAAATTTCTTGGGGAGACTGGTTGGAATTTTGCGAGGAAGGGGTAGACGGGTTTGAAGAACCCCCATATTGTGGTGGGTTTGAATTGAGGAGGTTCGTGAAATACCCTCCGTCATTCGTGTTTTGACACATTGTCTTTTTTTTGAACTAGAGATATAGAGAGTATATAAAAGTTGGTTGAATTTTTGTGAGAAAAATGGTGGTTTATGGTTTGGTATTTATAGGGGTGTTAAGGGTTTTTTTTGTTTTTTGTTTTTTTTAAGAAAAACAAGAGAAAACTATCCGTTAAAAAACGGATATATTTTTTGAAAATTAATTTGTAACGTTTGGTTTGTCAGACGCAAGACTTCGTTGTGCAGTTGGCGAGAGCCACGACGGCGAGGGTCGGCGAAGGACCACGGTGTGGCGGCGAGCGTCGGCGAAGTTGCCACCGTGGCACGGCGAAGGTCGGCGAGTGCCACACCTAATGCTCTTATCACAACTAACTTCAACTTATTTATTTGGGGCCCACCACTTCCAACTTTATTTATTTTTATTCAAATTATCAAATAAACTAAATTTATTTCATTAAAAATAATAACACAATACATCATATTAAAAACATACGAAACATCAAATAACGATAAGAAAAACAAAAAAACAATACGAAAAAACACGATACGGAAATAAAATTACAACAATGTTAAACATTTCTGAAACTCTCATCCGTGCTGGTTTCTCGAAACCTCCCACACGTTAACATATAGGAATTTTCTCCCACCAAAGCGTTGTTCAAAAATGGTTTTTACAGATAACTCAATATGATCAATGTCATTTTCGTCGCTTGTGCGCTGCAACTGTTTGTAAATTGCGTTGAATTTTTGACAATCACAGTTAACTCTTGCCCATTTACCCGTAATCATATTTTTGGTACGATTGACACCATCAGATTGATTGTTAAACATTTCCACAACCTGGTTCCAAAAGGCCTCATTGGAACGGTTATTTACATTGTCTTGTGAAACTGCAACCCAAACTTCCGCTAGCAACATTTCTACAAGGACCAATTGTGACCAAATCAAAAGTTAAGGGGTGGTGGAGGAAATTTCTACAGGGACTGATTTTGCAATTGTTGGCAATGCTTTATAACATTATGGTGTGGGACCCATTTGGGCTCGATAACGATCAGTTTGGGACACAAAAGTTACGTCACCATTTTTAAAATAATATTTTCACGAAAAACAAGTATAAACACGACTAATATCTTATAAATATTAAATTAATCATATTAAAATGTATATTAGACTTTTGGTTGTGCCGGTACGTGTTGGGTAATGTCTAGCTTCGAATCACGCTTAAAGTGAACATATAAACTTAGAAAATAGATTATTTTGAGCTTAAGGTTGAGTAAGGACCTGAAAAATTTACGGTGTTTATACAATGAGGGTGGCTTATGTTGTGTAGTGAGGACAAGGAGGGTATTAAATAATATACTTCAAACTTGTGTGAGAGGAAAATATGTAAAAAAAAGGTGAGGTGGATTATTTCAAGTTCACATATGTGGACTGTGGTGAAAATGAATGAAGCTTTGAGGCTAAAGGTTGGTGATGTGTTTGATTTGTGTTGGTGGAGAAGTATTAGTTTATTATGTAGAAAAACTAATGTGTAGGTGGCAAGGTTTGGAATGTGTAGTACAATAAGAATGAGTAGTAGATTGTGTAACAAAATGTAAGAAAATGTTGTAGGAGAACTGATGCGTGGGTTCGGGGTCGAAAAACTTCCTTCTCTACGAGAAAGCTTTACAACCCTCTAGGCAGTGAACCTAATCGTTGTAGTGTAGTATGGGTAAGCCCAGGGGGTTGATCGTTCTCTAGGAGAATAGAGATGATAGGAAGAGATGTATGACAAGAAGGTAAGGTTGAGGAAAATTCTTTAGTCTTTTATGTTTTTTTAGAAAGCAAGGTAAATATCTCGGGGTATAGGAGTGGGGGGGGGGGGGGTGGTGGTACTTCTACTAATTTTAACTACTTTATAATTAAACTACTAACTAATTAAACTATTGAAAAGTAAAAATAGGTTATGTTAATGTAGGTGTGCTCTTGAAAAGTAAACACAACGATGGCCTAAGTGCACTCTTAAGCTTTTTGCTATTTAGGACGTTCAAGCTCGCAACAATTAAAGAAGAAGCCAATTTTCCTTACTCTAATTCCTTCGCAAGCTCAACTAAAATTGGTTCGGTAGCCGATGCTACATAACCATTATCGGGTGGCGTGATAAGCATGGCTTGTGAGGTCAAGGTTTGCACAATTTCATCCATATTTTCAGCAACCTGTAGAGTAAAACTAGCAAGATTCTTAGTAATAAAAGAAGAGCTATGATGCAGGTTTTACTGACCAGGTTTTAATATTTATAAAGTCTCGTTATACCTATGGTCTACCCTAATGCATTAACGGGCAGTGTACCCGGTCGTGTGTAGTGTAGTATTCGGTAAAACCGAGGTCGTCCCAAGAGCTATGTGTGCGGATTTAAACTAAGTCTAGGTGTCATAGATTTTAATAAATTTTAAGGTGGAAATGATTAACTACTAAAGAAAGCAAATAAGGGCAAGGGTTGTGATCAATAGGGGAGAAGTGTGCTAACCTAGTTATTCATCCTATCAAGCTAAGTTCATGTTTAATTACTTCCAATTACTTCAAGTGGGGTCAAAGTCGCTAGGACAGCATTTGGTCAGTTCGTCCTAACCTATCAACAAAGGGTTCCACTGGAGATGTCAGGTGATACGTCGAAAGTCCAATTGTTCTTAGTCCCCTAAGCCAAGTCATTAAGTACCTCTACAAGCAAGATTTGTAACAATGAGTGCCTAGGCGCTAGCATCTTAAACACTCATCCCTGACTTCTTAAGTTCATCCAAACGCTAGGTGATCAGTTGGTCAAATCGCACAAGCGAAGAAGGGTCGTCAGTTGGTCATATCTTACCCTTCCCACTCAGTCTGCCTACTTAGGGTCAGTTGGTCATATCTCCTAAGTAACTAGCCACTACAGCCATTCAAAACTAGAAATAATTATACGGAAGTAATGGAAACATAAACAAAGCAATTAAGGAATCATAACTAGGCTAGCACCAGAGGTGCTTAGCCGCTCATATTAACTAAAAAAATTGATTCAATGTTTAACATTACGAAATACATGAATTGAAAGTAAAGAAAAGATAAAAATGCTAATGCTTATCGTAGGGGAGTGATTTCTCCCTTGGAGATGGCTCCGTATGCTCCCTAAGATCTGCCTTCAACCTTCTACTCACGTTCACTATTGTTGTGTGTGAAATGGGATGATTAGAAATGCTGGAAATCGAGTGGTATTTATAGGCTAGATCTGGTTACGGCGTAACTTAAGTTGAGAGTTACGCCGTAACACTATTATCTTCGTAATTTGCACTAAAAATGCTGGTTACGGCGTAACATCTGGAAGGAGTTACACCGTATCTTCAATAAATCCGTGTTACGCCATAGTTGAGACAATAGTTACGGCGTAACTTGTAGCGGCGCGGAACCTCATTTGACCTAGTTAGTTACGTCGTAATCGTTGGAGGGAGTTACGCCGTAATCTTCAGTTGAGTTGGTTTTCTGAGCCACGCTTCTGTTACGGCGTATTGTGAGAGGGGAGTTACGCCGTAACATCTTCAAAATGAGCATACTATCATATATCTTCTATAAACTCTCCAAATGCGCGTCTCTTTAGATCCAATGCTCGTAATTTACCTAAAAGTGAAATATAGAGGAAAATAAGCGTAAATCCATATAAATGATATAAAATACGAGCATTATTGGGGGAAATTGACATTTAATATTCAGGACTATTTGATGTTATCAAATATCCCCCCACTTGAACTCTACTTGCCCTCAAGTAGACATTATTAGATAGATTCCTAAAAAGATATCTTCCATTACCTGGAAAATATAAGTTTACAAGTCCCTTATGCTAGAATAAAACAAAGCTGAACACCTCACTAAATAGGAACAAAACACTCAAATCTCTCAACTATTCTAAGTGTCAATTTCGGGGTGATCACTCATTGCACAGTCATAGCATGTATTCTATCATAAGCTTGGCGGTTACACAAATCTCCACCACTAGAGTTAAGGACTAAAAAATTCTTGAAGGCAATATGGGTAGACACGAAAAAGGTTAAGGGTGATTTGTCATTACTAACATGTCACGGCGAAGTGGACAAAATCAATGATACATGACCAAAACTGTGACAACTGGCAATTTAGGGAGTCTATTTTGGGTAACCGCATTACGTTAAACTAAACCGAGTTTTGCCTTTATCACTATTTTTATAAACCATGACTTGATTTTATATTTTCTATTGGTTTTTACGATTTATTTCACTATTGAATGAGTTATCGTATTAGTTTTAACTCTATTTGGTAGGCACTATTCGATTCGGCACTAGAAAAGCCTAAAACGAGAATTATTGTAACTTTTAGACCGTAACTCGAAAATTGACAAATAAATAGTCAGAACTCGTGGAAAAACGAAAATAACGATGTTAGAAAGTCGAATGAACGTTGTGGGACACTCAGGGGACAATATGTGAGCTCGGGAATGGGTAAACGAGATAGTTACGAAAAATTACAACTACGACCCCCTATTTCTCCCTTAGCCGGCGCCCCCCTCCTCCATATTTATTTATTTTTGAGTCCCCAACACCCAAGTATAAAAGGGACCATCTACCCTCATTTCACCACTTCTATTTCTCTCTCTAAAACACATACACTAGCACCTTCTCTCTCGCCTTTCTCTCTCTAAAAACCCTAAACACAAACCCTAGCCGCCACCTTACAAAATCCGGACACTATTCCGGCCACCACGGTCACACCGCCGCACGTGACCACTCACCTCCACCACCAAATCAAAGATATTTTCATCCTCTTTCCATCCATATATAATACTCATACTAAAACCTTCATTAACACCTTCAAATCTAAAGATTTAGATTCGGATTTTTAGGGTTTCAAGTGGGTTTTGCAATTGGTGCTTGAATAAGGTAAATGGAACAAGATTAGAGCTTGTTTGGGCAATAATAAGCCACGAATTGCATTCTAGGGTTTCGACCCTATGAAATAAATTAGGGCTTTTGGGTGGAACATGGAATTAATTCTAATTAATGTCTAAATAAACAAGTAATTAGTGTTTGGTAAATGTGTGGTGTATCAATTTGATGGGTTTATGCATTTTAGGTCTAGTTTCATCTTTTTGGTTATAATAGACGATGGGTTTTGTGTTTGGTTATTGATTGGAGCTTGAATGATTGGATTTTGGTGTTGTGGAATTGATTTGGTAGTGTTTGGATTGGATTGGAAGGGCGTACGAGCAACAAAGGGCACGTACGTAGCCCTTGGCTTGCGTACGTGACCCACTTGAGCCATGGGTTCGGGTCGAGTCGATTTGGTAGCTTGTTGGTTGATGTAGTTGAGGTTTGGATGAGACGCGTGGAGCCGAAAAGCTTCTAGAGCTTGTTTGGTTCACGTGGTCTTAACCGTGACCGTGTCATGACCATTAGGGTCATAACATTGGTTTCGGGTATTTTTGGTTGGCGAGATTGTTTTGAGTTGGTTTGGGATTGAATTGCGATATTGTAACTTTTACATTGGACTTGATATATATATTGTTGACTCTGAGCTACGTCGGCGTTACTTTGACTTTCTAGTCAATAGTTGACTCCGACAAAGCCGTAACATGGACTTTAGTATAATTTGGACTATTGATTGATTAAAATCCGAGAAGTTATGACTCGTGCTTGTGGACTCGAAACGAATAATGATATGAGATTAATATTGGAATTTGACGAAATATATATTTATACATGAAAATGCTAATAGAACTATGAAATGTAAATAATAAATGGGCTTTTGTACCAAAAATATCGATAACAAGACTTATCTTGTTATTTACTATTTTTAAACGGAAACTAACGACTAAATTGGAAATGTTTTGTAATGAATAAGTAATTAATGTTTCGAGTACACGTTTATCAATAAATATCAATTGTCATTTAATATTAGTTAAGTATTTATTTACTTACATTATGTGCATGGGTTACGGATAACCTAACGTTAATAGTGTTGATCCACGTGGGTTGCAGATTTATTAGGTTGACGAATCTAATAAGAGCCCGCTAGGTACGTTGAGTAACCTTATTAATGGGTGAATTATCCTTATGACTCTTTAGGATACGATTGATTTATGGGATAATAAGCGACACGAGTAAATAAATGAGTTTATCGAGTTGACGAATTCGATAAGGTCTACTATTTATTCCGAAACTTATTGAACTATGGAGCGTATCGTTTAGAGGTCTCATTGTGTCGCTTTGAGTTATATATTGGTTGTTTGAGTGCATTCATAGCATCATATTGAGTCGATACACCCACACGAGGAATACTAAACACTAGGATTAAATGGTGCAACGAGACGTTTTTGGAAATAAAGAAATGGAATATATTGGGGTAGATAACATTGATTTTGAGGAATATATATATTAAAGTTGGTCTACATTAATAGGTTGTGCCGAGTCGATAGTTGCTGTGATGTGATACCGTTATCTTCTGCTAGTGTTTATTTGTGCGTTGATTGCTTGAGGTGAGTTTCATAGCCCCACTTTTATCTTCGTTTTTAACTATTTGGGGTGAGAATCATGCTACTGTTTTTGGACTGTTAAAACTATTTGGATTTGTTTATATGCTTGACTGTTTAGATAGATGTGCGGTAGTTGTTGCCTTAGCCTAGGTTTACCGTGCCTAGCTAAGAATAGACTTCTACATCGACCTAGTCCGGGGTTGGCAATTGTTCTAGATTTTGCCACGATAGTACTGGACTAGAGTCGCGGGGCCCGAGTAATCCCTAGATGCGGGATATGATTGGAGATCCGGGTAGGATCAGTGTGTGAAACGGTATTTATCTATCTAGGTCTTGCATAGCAAATCAACTCTTACAGGTCCACTATAATTTTGTTGAACTTAAACCTATGAACTCACCAGCTTAAGCTGACCATTTAGCATGATTTCTCAGGTATTTGAGAGATGTTTGGATTACTTGATCGGTGGAAGCTTGGCAAGAAGGCGGGGTTCAAGGATCATTTCTGACTCTGATAAAATTTGGGGACCTACTTTATTAAACTACGTTTTGGGCCTAATATTTATACTTTTGGATTAAATGTTTTGAATAATTAAATTTAGGATTGGTTTGAATGTTAAATGACTATCTTTTTGCTATACTTGTGTGCGATACCAATCCAATAGTAACGCCCCGAAAACTTGATTAAGTCTTCCGCTGTACCGAGATTTGGGGGTGTTACAAAATCGATGGCCAAGACACCAAAGATTGCTCACTGCATCACCTAGACACGCTTCATGACTAAGGGTAGGATAAGACATGGGATAAAATTGGTGTAAAATAAAATCAAGAAGATAGTCTAAATCTATAACCAGGTCATCACTACTTACCGTTCGCCCAAAGTTCAAGTTTCGAAGTTAATAAATCGGATCATGATATTACCATGAAGATGTACCATTAGAGGACATCATGATGGGCACAATTCCAACTTCATTCTTCAAATGTGACCGAGGTGGCCTCCTCGATACTAAATCTATAGTAAGCTCATAACAATAGTGCTTATAACACCGCACTTTACAATCAAATGAATAACAATAACTTTATATATATATATATATATATATATATTTTTTTTTTTTTTTTTTCTTTTCGAATCATACTTTTTTTTTCAACATAACATAATAACTAAACAAAACATCCCTCCACTTGAGATGAACAATATTAGAATTTGGGGGGGTCTTCAATGATCTTTAAGGATATGTCGTCGACAAAAGCGTGATTCCCGAACCTTTCCACTTGAACTTTGAACTTAGGCAAATAATGATTTCCCAATTACAAATAAAGACTACAGGGTAGGCTAAGGTGTAATGGTGTATCGAAACAATATGTTGGGTGAACAAAATGAAAGGAATGGCTCAGAAGGGTGTATCTAGGGGTATCTTGCACTAAAGGTGAGTGAAACAAAGGGTTTAACATGGGGGTCGAGAAGTCGAGGTGACTAATCGATAGACACACAATGATAGGCTATTCGGGTGATAATCCTATAATACTGCCTTCTTAAACTTAAAAGTCCAAATACATCGAGCTAACTCAACATACTTCGTCTATGGTCTCGAAATGATGTAAAGGCCAAGTTCTAAAGTTTACAAGCTACCGGCACACTCATAATTTGGTGGATTTGGGGTAAAAATCTGGAAAAATAATATCAAGGGTTATAATGTGCTCAGCTAAGGTCTAATCTAGTTAGGTTAAGAAAAACATGTCAAAAATTTAAAATGGCATAATTTTTCCAAATAAACTAGAAAAACGAGGGCAAAATAAAGTTCAAGAGACAATTCTACTCCCGTCCCCCACTTGAAATGTACAAAGTCCCTTTTGTACTAAGCGTTAAATAAATGTGAATAGAAAAGTAGAATTAGAGCGAGAACTTCCCTGAAATTTGCTTCAAAAAGAAAGAAGGCCCACGACAAGAGTCGTGCCTTCGCATAAGCATCCATGACTAAACTTCAATCCCTGAAATCACACTACCAACAAGCATAATTCTAAAAAAAAAGAAAAAAAAAACCTAACTCACTTTCGTAGGAATCACGGTTGCATTTAGCGTATGCAACAAGCCTTTTAAACCACTTGGTGTCCCAAGTAGACGAGTGTAGTCTCGTGAAGGCTTATAGGGAACATACCCACAAAGTTCATTTGAAAACTAAAACAAGGTTATTGTGTTTTAAAAATAAAGAAGTGTTACAGAGGATAGTTACGTCGTAACCCCTATAAGGAGTTACACCGTAATTGAGCAAAACCTGGCAGATGCTACATGAGTGTAGCTACGGCGTAACCATTGCATGGGATTACGCCGTAATTGGTGATGCTCTAAGAAGGACTGCTACAAAAAAAATTATGTTACGGCGTAACCATAAGAATGAGTTACGCCGTAACTATGGACAGATCAGGTCCCCGTACAGCATGCTGCAACAAATTTTCTCCGTTTTCCTGCAAAAACGGTTAAAAATACAAAACCCAACAGAAAAGGAAATAAAACAATTTAAAGGGATAATTCGGGTTGTCTCCCGAAAGAGCACTTTTATTTATTTACGAGTCTTTAAGTTAGACTCAAAGCCTCGAGGCTTTATGGTGGCCTTTGGACTTGGCCAACTTCCTCCATATCCTTCATCAAGTTATGTCTGGCCCAAGCAACATTAGTAGCGGTGCGGAGGTACTCTTTAGTCTCGATCTTGCGAATTTTGCAACATTTTTCGTCCGGCCGCAAATGGTATCTAGTGAACTCATACTTTTCGGCTGTAATCGGTGGCAGCCTCTTATACGAAATGCCAAGGAGTTTGCACCTTCTTTGCTCATATGCTTCATCATCGGGGTCGGTGAATCCATCTTCGCCTTGTAGTTCAAGGTAATCTAAAATCCCCTCTATATCATCATCGTCGGACTCGGTACCTTTAAACCATTCATCGTCGAGTAAATCTTCCACTAGTACTTGTTTGCATTCCTCTTTCTCATTTCTCATTGAATCCTTGATATCTTCATCTATTACTTCACTAATGTTGTTGAGAATTTATTCGCTCGGTTCTTCATTACTCATATATTCTTTCCATATCTTTTCCTTGGTTAATGCATCAACTTTCCCATATTTGATTTTCACCCAATTGTCAAATCCTAGATTGTCTAACCAAGGTAATTCAGTCCTTTCCGCATCATTTTCTGAAGTCCAAAAGAATTCATCCTTCCCAACTCTCTTAAAACTGCTTCCCTCATTGCATTTATCATCATATGGGTTGCAAGATGCCCAAAAAACTTTACCAGGTGTCTTTATTTTCTCACACCAATGACTTCTAGTTACCTTGCCATGGATGTCGCTTGAGGAATCCTCCATGCAATAGATATCATCATTTATGGGCTTTTCTGTAGACAATGCTCCTCATAATCAATCTTCAGCTTCTTCAGGAGATTTGGGTTAATTTTAGCATCCCCAAATTGTACTGCATACCAATCATCGAAGGATAAATCTCCAAACTTAATGTCATGTCTTTCAAGCTCATGCGGGCATGTCCATTCCTCATATTTCAAATTACCACCCCCGTTGCAATATTTGCGGAAAAGATTGCATGTAGGCCATGCTCGTGTGGACTCGTCATCCGTGATAATTATCAGGGTGCAACAGTGCCTAATAGGTGGTTCCTACTCTTCTTCAAATGAGAGATTTTCCAATATTTCTTCATCAGCGTATGCAGGCCACATGAATTTTGTTATCCTTGACCCTATCCTTATCGATTCCTCCATCACATATTTCATTCCGAGGGTCGCATGAAGCCCATAGATCGTACCATTCCCCATTAGCTATGGGAATTTTCTTACACCAATGATACTTCCTTTTAGATGGATATTGAGGGCTTAAATTAATATCATTGGACCATCCGTTAATAACTTGCGTCCCTGATTCATCAACCTCAAGAAATTTATCGGACCACGTATCCTAGTTACTTCGTAACTCGGATATTTGGTTACGGCGTAACTCTCTCCTGCCATCAGCATCAAGTTCTTTCATAATGCCCCGATCGTTTTCTAAACCATAGTTACGCCGTAACTCGTCAGAAGTGTTACAGCGTAACTGAACACTGTCACTGGAATTTTCACTTGAAACCAAATTTTTGGTGGGAGAGTCGACTTGTAACTTCGAATCTTCATCAGAAAAGATGACCTTACATTCCATCATAGGTTTTGTCCCTTCTGGTTTAGTGTTATTTTTCCTTACCTTCTCACTAAGATTTTCCACCATTGTTTCAAGATTTTTTAGGGTTGTGTCGTGGTTGGAGAGACTTCTATCAGTGTTTTCCTGGAATTCTTTAGCCATTCATCTTGTTCCTTTTGTCTTTGGGCTGAGGTTTCCAGAAATTTATTGATGGTCTCTGATTGTACAATAAATTGCACTACCAGGCTTCAATGGTGATCGAAGGAATGACCAGCCAAGATTGTCTTTCACCTGAGAATAAGAAATACGAAGACACTACGTTAAATGATTACGCAAGGGTTGGACCCTGCGAACCACCTCCGGCGTGAGAGTAAGTATGAGTTATGGTTGTATATGTGTGTGTAAGTAAAGAAATGAATGTTATGTGAACTTACCATAATCCTCTGCCCGTCCAACCTATTTATAGTGGAAGTAATAGGCTTGAGGGCACCTCTGCGCAAATGTCGGAGAACATGGGGGCGTCCCATGTTTATGGGTAACCACTAGGGCTTAGTGACCCACGTTCTCAAACTTGGCAGGAAAGCCAGGAAAGAGAGGGAGATCGTGGGTTTGACCAAGTCAGGAAGATCTCCTATTCGTTGTCCCTTCGTCAACCATACCCCGAAGGGCTTAAGGCTTCTAATGGCGAATTCCTCGTAGGTAACCTTCGCATGTACGAATGGTTTGATGCCCACGAACATTCAGGAGACCTAACTTGGGCCTTCGTTCAGAAGGGCTTCGACACCTCTCGAAGGGGTGTCCGTCGAGCTGTTCGGAGGGTACATCATCAAGCCCCCCATTCAAAAGTGATGCATATGAATGAGGAGGCATTGCTTTTGACTTCATCATGCGAATGAAATCAGCCGTTCGTTCAACGCTTATCGTAAACAAGATAATCATGCTTTAGCTCGCGCATTTAATGCTACCTAAATCCATTTAACTACCTGCTACATTAATTCCTTATCCCAAGTAACTCGGTTGACCAAAAACAATTTTTTGAAATTTAAACACCTTTTGAAATATGGATAAGGTGAATCCCCAAGACACGTGTTCGGTTAAAAAAGAGGTAGAAAAGGGTATTTAAAGCGAGGTAGATGGAACCCTAAAACACTTTACCCTCTTCGCCTACCTTTTACACGCAGTAATTTGCTACAAATCACCGGCTTTGAACAAAAGGTAAAGTCTTCCTCCGATCTTTTCATAGCTTAAAATAGTTATGGATTCCAAGTTTATAATCAAACAACAAAAATGCACTTTAACTGCTAAGGATTTACATGATCATCTTGCTGAATACCCAATCCCTAAAGAGTTTAAAGTTATGCTTCCCAAATCAAACCAAGGGATTTTTTATGCCCCTGAAAACTTCGTAGGACTGGATACCCACTCTTTTAGCCATTCAAATCTTAGGATTCCTATCCACCCTCTGATCTTAGAGTTAATGCAGTATTACAAAGTGCATATCTCGATTTAACCCATTTGGTTTAGCTAAACTTACCACATACATCATTATGTGTAAGGCTTATGGCTATGAACCAACTCTTAAGGTATTGAGGGGATTTTTGAACCTTTATCCTGGTGGGAACTGGTTAACTTTGGCAAAGAGGCCTGAAGGAGATGTGCCTAACCTCATTACGAGGCCTTACACGAACATAAGAGACTGGAAGGGTAGTTTCTTTTATGTTGAGAATACCATTGTACCACCTGACTATCCAGCATTACTGAATAAGGAATTTAGGTTTGATGCAAAACGTTTCAATAACCCCCTACCTTATAAGGTTCGAAGGAATCCGTGTTATCAACGTTTGGCTAGGTATCCTGCAGATGTTCAAGCCTTCCCTGAGCCAATTCTGTACATGGCTGGGATTGTACAAAGTTGGGAGGGGTCTCCCAATAAGCCCATGATCATTTATCAAGGAAAAAGTATGTGCTTCCACTTTTATTTAAGTAGGACCAATGTAGCACTGATATTTATCTTTTCTTGTTCCTTTTTTGCAGAGATAGAGTTTAGGAACTTCATGCATCAAGATTTTGACGAAGACTTGAGCTTTATGCCTGCGGAAAAAGCCGAAGAGTCTTATGGTGTTGGTTCACCTTCCACTTTTGTCAACAATAACGACGTGGACATTCTCAGAATAGAGCCTGTTGCCTCAGCACCCCCACAAGCACTGTTGGAGGATCCCTCCCAACTGGTTGAGAACGTGGCAGATTCGGACGATCCCGCAAAGGATGAAGTTCGAATCACAGGCTCTACAAGTATAGTTGACAGGTTAAAGAGTAGGAAGGGAACGTCTAGCAAAGCTGTCAAGTTTGCCACCAAGAGGAAGACTCCTCTTCCAGCATCTGGGTCCAGGGCTGTTTGACAGAAGATTGTTGAAGGCAAGAAAGCTGTGAAGTCTGCCTTTGAATTGCCGGATGATGGTGAGGAAATGCATGGTAAGCATTTGCCTTTTAAATTATATGAAATACAAATTGTCCTGACTAACTTTGCCCTTATGTACTGTATTTGTCGTAGGTCTTCCTGACACTATGGAGCTTCTGAATGCCTTAGCCTGCCACCGCATTGTTGACCATGTCACCCCTCCCAATTGGAAGGGACTACTGGACAATATGTCCATCGAAGGGGTCTGCGCCATGCATGATAAAAGCGTCGCAAGGCAGGCTGTCCTAGACAACCATTTGAATACCCGTACAAGGGAGCTGCTCCGTACAGTGACAAAGGCAAGGCAGGAAATGGATGTGATGTTGGAGAGGGAAAATCACAGGGACCAAGAGTATGATGAGATGGAGGCAAAATGCGAGGAAATTGAAAAATATTTTGAGAAGAATGCTCTCACCCAAGACCTCCAAGACAAGATAGCAGAGTTGCAGAAGGAGCTGACTGCCACCACAGTAGAGTGTGGCAGACTCAGGTTGGAGGAGGCCAATGTGGTGAGCCTCACTGGTCAAAATGTTGTGTTGGAGTCTAAGTGTTCAAGCTTGGAAAGTGAAAGGGCTAGGCTTGGAGAGCTAGAGGTTAAAATGAGAGAGGAAATGGATGGCTTGCAGATGATGTATAAAATGCTCCAAAAAGACCGTGCTGAGGTCGTATCGAAGGTGGTGCCATACATTGTCATGGAATTATATCATAGTGATGAGGTGGGAGCTGCTATGTGGAAGGTGATCAAGGTAGCTATCTTCCATGGATGGTGCTTGGCTCTGGAGGACGTGGCTAAAATAGGTAAGCCCGTGGACCTCTCCACAGTTGACTGCAACCGTCCTTCATCGAAGGCCAAATATGAATAGGCAGGAAATGCGTTTGCAACCGCAGAGTACCCCTTCTTGGCCGAAGCTACCAAGGATCCCATGGCACCTATTGAAGACCTTATCTCGAAGAAGCCACGAAAGATCAAGCCTGCGACCCCAACAAAGAAAACAGCTTCGACCAAGCCTGTGTCAGCTCTACCCTCTCCAACCCCATCCCCAAAGAACAAGGAATGAAGGCTATCATGTTGACAGTAATTTGGTCCAAAGGGTGGCATGTACCATTATTTCAAATAATATTATGCTTGTATGTTACTTTAAACAATTTGATGGTTGTGATGCATGGCTTCGGCCAAAAGACAATTTAAACGAGGCTTCGGCCTCGTGTGCAGTGATAAGGGCGTAGCCCTTATTTTGAATGGTATGATGTGGGAAAATATTCCTATATACTTAATTATATTTATCTTGTGTACTTCTCTTACGCCATTTTTCCAACGCTTAAACTTTACAAACTAAGGTGTAAGAACCTCATTGTGTGTAAATTACAACACCAAGAATATAATGACCAACTTTGATCATTGACAGAGGGTCGCGATCCACTCTATCTTAAATCCTTTAAGTAATATGGATTGCTTTTATTTTCATAATTGCCATAAACTATTAGGAGAGTTAATGTGAATGTGTTGGTAGGCTTAAGTAGTGGTATGAGGTGTTTGTTACACCGTATGCCTTCTAATTCGACATTGAAACTCACAAACGACTTGGCTGAACAAACATTTGTGTTTAAGAAATGAGGCAAGAGATTTGTGGGAAATATATTATTCATCATTGAATTGGTAGAGAGGATTACATCATTTTAAAAATGAATACTAAGACAACTACCAATAATACTTGCTTTCCTATGAGAAGCTTTTAATACAAGAATGAAAAGTAAAAAAATACTTCTTAAACATAGAACTTTCGGAGGTTCGTACCATTCGATGTCCTGTCAATGGGTTCTCTGAGAAGAGTGGCCAGCTTGTATGCTCCGTTGCCGTAGGCTTCAGCTATGACATAGGGTCCTTCCCAAGTAGGTCCTAGCTTCCCCTGGTATTCTGCTTTGCTTGCACTATTTAGGCGTAGCACATATTCTCCAGGCTTGAAGGTGGAAGGCCTGACCCTTTTGTTGTAGTAGCCTTCGATCTTGTGCTTGTGCATGGCTTCTCGGATGGAGGCTATATCTCTTCTTTTTTCTAACAAATCATGGTTTTCCCTGATCATTTCATCATTTTGAGAGGCTTCAAATGTGGCCACACGCTCTGTGTGTAAACTCAACTCTGAAGGGATGACCGCTTCCATTCTGTATGTTAGGCTGAAGGGGGTTTCGCCATTGCTTGACTTGGGTTGGGTCCTATGAGCCCATAGCACTTGAGGAAGCTCATCCACCTACCCGTGATGGCTTCGTCCCAGCCTTTTCTCAATTCCTTTGACAATGTCTCTGGTAGTAACCTCCGCTTGCCCGTTTCCTTGTGGATGGTAAACGGAAGTCCAAGACTGTTTTATCATAAGCCCTTTGCAGAAATCATAGAAGACTCCTTCAGTAAACTGCTTGCCATTATCGGATATGATGATGTGGGGCACTCCGAATCTACATATGATGTGCTCCCATACAAATATCTCAATCTGTTTCCCCGTAATGGAAGCTAAGGGTTTAGCCTCAACCCACTTTGTGAAGTAATCAATTGCCACCAATAAGAATTTGACCCACAGGCATAGGTCCTACGATATCAATTCCCCATTGGGAGAAGGGCTATGCGGATGTAACACTTGTCATGTCTTGCTTCGGCAGCTTGGGAACTTTTGAATGTATCTGACAAGCTTCACATTTTATAATGATTTCCACAGCATCCCTATGCATCGAAGGCCAGTAGTAGCCTAACTTCATTATCTTTGAGACAACTGAACGGGGCCCTGCATGGAGGCCGCATGATCCTTTGTGGACCTCTGCAATGATGCTCGAAGCCTGCTTAGGTCCGAGACATCTGAGCCAAGGTGAGAGAAACGACCTTCTGTACAAGTTTTCTCTTATTAGCCGATATTGTGGAGACTTAACCTGTATTTTCCTTGCTTGCTTGGGGTCTTCAGGGAGAAGACCACTTATCAGGTACTCCCTGATGGGAGTCATCCATGTGTCTCCTTCTTCATGAACAATGTCAGTGACCTCCTTTCGGATAATAGACCTTTCGGGCAAAACTTCAACGACCACTTCTTTCGTGAGACGGGCGAAGGCCATAGAGGCTAGCTTGCTCAGTGCATCCGCCTTTTTGTTCTGATTTCTGCGAACGTGTTGGATGGTGTAAGAGTTGAAACCATCCGGCATCTCCAATGTCTTGTCCAAGTATTGTTTGATGACGGGCTGCCTTGCTTCATAGGATCCTGTCACTTGGTTTGCCACCAGCTGAGAATCTACGAAGATGGCGAGAGCCTTGACCTCCATATCTTTGGCTAGCCGAAGGCCTGCGAGTAGGGCTTTGTATTCTGCTTCGTTGTTGGTGGCTTCGAATTCAAACCGAAGGGCATATGTATGCTCCTTCCCTTCAGGACTGACCAGCATTAGACCTGCTCCGGAACCATATGAGCTTGATGCCCCGTCTGTGTAAAGCTTCCAATCATCCTGTACTTCGATGAGATTAGCCTTAGGTTCTTCCTTTTCTGTGCTCGGTTCGGAAGGTGTTTCCGCCAAGAAGTCTGCAAGAATTTGTCCTTTGATAGAGTTTCGACCTTTGAACTCTATTTCATGCTCCCCCAGCTCAATGGCCAATTTTGCCACTCTTCCCAATTTTTCAGGCTTCGACAAGATTTGCTTGAGTGGCTTGTCGGTTAAGACTGTTATCGGGTGGGCCTGAAAATACCGTCGGAGCCTTCTTGCTGCGTAGATTAGAGCCAATATGAGCTTTCCAACATGGGGTAGTTAACCTCTGCTCCTTGCAAGACCCTGCTAACAAAGTAAATGGGGATTTGTCTTTTATCCCTTTCTGCCATTAGGACCGTGCTAATACTCTCCATTGAGGATGCTAGATACATGAATAACACTTCGCCTTTGATTAGGGTTGTAAGTGTTGGAAGTATCTCTATGAACTCCTTCATCTTTTGGAAGGCAGCTTCCGCATCGTGGCTCCATTGGAAGGTTTTCTTGTCAACGCAACCTTTAAGCGTCTTAAAGAACGGTAGGGACCTGTCAGCTCCCTTCGATAAGAATCAACATAGCGCATCTAGCTTCCCATTCAAGCTTTGTACATCTTTTAAACATTTCGAAGCCTGGAGATCCGTAATTTCCTTGACCTTAGAAGGGTTAGCTTTTATCCCTTTCTTTGTAATCAAATGCCTCATGAATTGCCCTTCTTCGACACCAAAAGAGCATTTCTTAGGGTTTAGCTTCATGTTAATCGCCCGAAGTTGGTCGAAGGTCTCTTGGACATCAAGGAGTAGGTCCTCCTCCGTTTTTCTCTTAATAACCATTTCGTCAACGTAAGCCTCGAGATTTCTGCCTATCTGCTTGTTGAAGTCTTCATCTACGAGTCTTTGGTATGTTGCCCCTGCGCTCTTTAATCTCAAGGGCATTTTTCTGTAACAATAGACACCTTTGCTTGTATAGAAGGCTGTCTTTTCCTCGTCCTCCTTTGCCATCTGGATTTGATGATACCCTTTATAAGAATCTAGGAAACACTTCAGTCGGAAGCCTGCTAAGGACTCTACCTTCCAATCAATTTTTGGCAAGCGGTAGCAGTCCTTCGGGCATGCCTTGTTGATGTCAGTAAAGTCAACACACATGCGCCACCCTCCGTCACTTTTCTTTACCATTACTGGGTTGGCCACCCAGGTTCGGTATTTGACTTCCCTTACGATGGCTGCTTGTGTCAACTCATCTACTTCCTTGCAGGCATCAGCATTCCTTTCGGGTGCAAGGCTTCTTCTTTTCTGTTTGATGGGCTCAATATGTTTGAATTCGTTGAGCCTGTGTTCCGTGTAGAAGGGCTTTCCGTCTATTAGCAACGTTCTTGGGACTCCTGTTATGTCAGAATATTTCCATGCAAAAATATCAAGGTTAGTTTGCAACATCTCAGTGAGATTCGCCTTGAAATTCGTCGGGAGCTGCTTTCCTATCACCACTGTCTGCTCGGGGTAGCTAAGGTTTACTACGACCCGTTCTTCTGCATCCGTACAGCTTAGAATGGCTATCGGAGGCTCCTCCGACACTTCTTTGACCTTCTTGACACCATATACTCCTTTGTCTGCCCCATAATTAGAATGAACAGTTCCCACTCCGAAGGGAGTTTGGAACTTGATGGCAGCGTGTATGGTGGAGACTACAATGCCCATTTTTTGCATAGCGGTTCTTCCTATCAGCAAATTGTAAGGAGAATCTGACCTGACTATGATGAAGGTGAGGGTTTCTGTGCTAGATAAGGGCCCTTCTCTGATAGTGATTTCCAAAGGTACCTCTCCGAGGGGCCATGAGTGTTCACCGGAGAACCCTACCAAGGGTACTTTTGAGTCTACCCTCTGCAAGCGTATCGATGGTTTGAGTTTTAGGAAGCAGTGCTCATAGATGATTTTGCAGAAGAGTCCACAATCCATGTATGCTCGGTTCACCTCCCTGTTGGAGACCCATACCTTGATGACTACAAGAACGTTATTTCCCCCGCACTTCCCAGCTCTCCATCTGCTTCTTTCCTCTTTAAGGTTGGATCGTGTCTGTGCACCATCAGTATCGGAGCTTCTGCAGGGGTAGCTTCCTTTTTGTTCCCCTTCCACTCACCCAACTGAGTGTCGGAGAATTGTCCTTCCCCTTCTTGATGCCTTTAACCCGATGTGCCAATTGCCCGGAGCGTACTGCCTCTTCAATTTGATTCTTCAGCTCTCTGCAGGTATTAGTGTCGTGCCCATGGTCTTCATGAAAGTGGTAGTACTTCGACATGTCTCTGGCTTTGCTTCGTGCTGACATTCGAGGTGGTGGGTCGAAGGACTTTGCGGCTTTCTCAGTGGCGAAGATTTCCCTAGGAGATTTGACCAGGTTTGCCAAGAGTCTATGATTCGAGCCTTTGTTATAGGGAGTGAAGCGGTCTCTGTTCTTCTTCCTATTCTTGGATCCTTCCTAGGAGGACCCTCTGGAGAATTTTTCAGAGGCCTCTCTTTGCTCGATCGGGGATCCGTTGGCTGCTACTTCCTTGGACTCAATCCAAGTGTATGTCTTTTCCATAAGTGCCTTGTAAGTGGTGGGCAGATCGGTGGACAGAAATTCTACCAGGCTCCGTGTTCGTAAGCCATGTACGAAGCCAGAAATCCTTTGCTCTTCGTGCAACCCCAGAATTTACAAGGTTTCATCGCTGTACCGTGTGACGAAAGCCCTCGTGCTTTCGCTTTCTCTTTGCTTGATGGTGTGCACGCCTAGGTGAGTCTTGGTCTACTTCTTCTGCTGGCTGAAGTGTGATCGGAACTTAGCCTTGAGATCATCCAGACTAACAATGCTTCCCACCTTTTGCCCATTCCACCATATTCATGCAGAGTCTCGGAGAGTGTATGTGAACATGTGGCACGCCACAGGCATAACCCACTTCTGCATCTTGATAGCACCTTCGAACAAGTGTAAGAAGTTGTCGGGGTCGCCTTTCCTGTCGTAGGTGCCTATGTGAGTAGGCATCTTCACACCATCAGGCAGAGGGTAGTCTTCGATTCACTTCACGAAAGGTGTGCAAGCTCCAGAAGCTTCCGCATAGAAAGGGTTGTATGGAGGTGGATAAACAGGTGTAGGTTTGTATTGGTGAGGAGGTGGTTGTGAGAATGCAACATAGGCCGCAGGAGGTTGGTAATAAGGGTTTCCACCCATCGGTTGTGTAGGGTGTACAGGAAGGTGTCCGTATGGCACTTGCTGGTAACTCTGGTTGTGGAGAGACCCATTTGGAGGATAGGCATTATAGGACTGAGCAGGTAGGTAGGGATTCATGCCTTGAGGGGCTAGCTGGTTCATCCCAGAGTATGGAGAAGGTCCTCCGACACTCGAGACGTATGATGGAGGTATCGGAGCCCCCATCCCTTCTCTTCCCAAGTGGGCTGCCAGGAGGGGTGGTAGGTTTACCCCTCCATTTCCTACCGGGTTGCTTCCTCCGTTGGAGTTCTCACTCCTTCTTTCTCCCTACACTCTTTCCCTTCTTCCCGGATATCTTCTGGGACCTTCTTCAAAACCAATAGTTCTTCCATTAGGTCTCTTTACGGAAGGAGAACCATTTCGTAGGGCCGAACGCCTCCTGCCAATTGGTCGAGGCCTTTCATCTACCTCGACCTCTTCGTCATATTCCTCACTGGAATACTCCAATTCCCTTCGCATTTCGGTGTTGCGAACTTGCCTCTTGTGAGCCCTTAGCAAGGACTCTAACGCTTCAAAGTTTGCCTCAACGAAGACAAGGCTAATTTCTGGAACAGGGTTAGCGGAAGTTGAGGCATGATTTATGGGAGTGGTTTCTTGGCGAGATCGTGTAGTGAAGGTGGAGGCAGTTATGGGGGCGAGATTATCGGTGTTAGTTGTGGTGAGGGGTACCAAGGTAGAAAAACCTGGTGGAGGTGTATCTTCTCTTCCTGGTTCCATGCCGGAAAAGTAGCGTAATCAGTTAGGGTATCAAGACATGGTGATTACAGGACTAATATTAGCGGGTCCCACGTATGGCGCCACTGATTGTACAATAAATTGCACTACCAGGCTTCAATGGTGATCGAAGGTATGAGGGGTGTATGTTCCAGCCAAGATTGTCTTTCACCTGAGAATAAGAAATACGAAGACACATGTTAAGTGATTACGCAGGGGTTGGACACTGCGAACTACCTCCGACGTGAAAGTAAGTTTGAGTTATGGTTGTATATGTATGTGTAAGTAAAGAGATGAGTGTTAAGTGAGCTTACCATAATCCTCTGCCCGTCCAACCTATTTATAGTGGAAGAAATAGGCTTGAGGGCACCTCTGCGCAAATGTCGGAGAACATGGGGGCGTCCCATGTTTGTGGGTAACCGCTAGGGCTTAGTAACCCACGTTCTCAAACTTGGTGGGAAATCCATGAAAGAGAGGGAGATCGTGGGTTTGACCAAGTCAGGAAGATCTCCTATCCGTTGTCCCTTCGTCAACCATACCCCGAAGGGCTTAAGGCTTCGAATGGCGAATTCCCCGTACGTAACATTTGCATGTACGAATGGTTTGACGCCCACGAACATTCAGGAGACCTAACTTGGGCATTCGTTCAGAAGGGCTTCGACACCTCTCGAAGGGGTGTCTGTCGAGCTGTTCGGAGGGTACATCATCAGTCTATTCATATTATTGGGCCTTTTCTCTCCATAAGGCCCGCGGTTGTAATTTCCAGTAGGTCCTCTACGATAGCCATTACTATTCCGATTTTCCCCATAAAACGGTCGATTCTCTCCATATTTAGCTTCTTCGATTGTGCTCTCTTCGTTAATGTGAGGACAATTTTTGGTGAGATGTCCTCCTCCGCAGCTTTCGCAACCTACTTGGATGGCATGAACACTTTCTCTCAGCTTGAGCATGTAGGATCGTAAATATTATGTTGTTTGATGATTCGGGTGGTATAGGATGATGATAGTATATGAATGCCATGGTTAGAGAGATGAAGAGAGTAGAGATGGAATTCTAGAGAGATAAACAAAAGTGTAGAATATTAGATTAGAACTTCCAACCCTCTACCTTGGAAGGTAGAGGGTATTTATAGGTTACAAACTAAACGACCTCCTGACGGCATGTGGATTAGGTAAACAGTAGGTAAAGACCCCGTCCTTCCTCCACGGTGTTGCACTAAACTAAACTACGCTACAAACTAACTAATTAACTACTAAATAACGTAAATAACGACACGTCTACGAGCTAACATATGCTAGACCATAATTGGGGTGACCGACACTTTAACATGGAATTTTCTAATTCCTAACAATCTCCCCCTAAGGGAGGTCACCCCATGTTTTACATTTCGAATCCTAACATTCTATTATGTCTTCTGTTCTGAGCTCGTAGACTTCAATTCTTCAATGTCCGCAATCTTTGTGCTTTTGTAGTGACTCTTCATAGTCCGATAATTTTGTACTTTCAGTGGAGGTCTTTGAACTGATCCACATCATTGATGATCTTCGAGTTTTATGGAGATCATCAGCCACTGTAAATCTCTGGATCACCTTTTTTGTGTTGCCATAATGTGAAGTTGTGACTTTCGGACCGACATGCTCACACTTTTGAATCATGACATCTTTCCATCAGAGTAGCGGAAGCTTTACTGGTTCATGATATTTGCAGCAGCGTAGCAGAAGCATAGTATAAAAATATCAGAACCAGGTTATGTAGATATGCACTAGTCATGATTTCTTCAATTAAGTGTGGATGATGTGAGCATGCAGCTTTGGATTGACTCCTCAATTCTGATCAGCTGCAACCGTCCAAATGTACCTGCAAACAACAGTTAGCAATAAAACACACGAAAGTGTCTTTGATCACTTTCGTTGAATTGAGGTACACGGCCCACGGTTCCCCGTTGATCAGTACAAGTACTGCCTGTGATCAGGTAGGATTCCTAAGAATCTCCTTGACAGGGTTTCGCAGCTGCTCTAGCTGTTCTCAAACCGGAACGTCTCAAAGAAGACAACAAGGAGTGAGTGAACCAGTGAATTAAGATTCACTGATTGATAAAAAAGAGATTTGATAAACAATCGTGTATTGCTCAATAGAAATTGTTTTTGCAATACAACGAAGGTTTTAATGAAAATCAATTATCAATCATAAACACCGTTTATTTTGAAATATTTGTACACAGTTGATGTGCTAAAGAAAAGAGTTTTTAAGCACAACGACCGGTTTTTCAAAGGTATTCGTCAATCCATATCCTGAACCAGGATTGATTCAAAAGATTGAATCGCCCAATTGTTTCTGTTCAGTTGTCACATGGTTGATCTATTGAATAGATCTCACATGCCACCTACCAGGAGCTTGTTTGATGTTGGCTACAGAAGGCTTTCCATCTTCATTGTGAATATGTTTACATATCACTCGGATGTTCTGGCAATACCACAAGGATAATGCGTAGGACTCAAGATATAATCTCTCTTTCCACATTGTATGAAACAGAGAGTCTTCATTGAAAGTGTCCTAATGAGATATTGTGGATGATCTCTTGGCTCTAGACTCAATTGTGCATTTTTGGTTCCTATGTCGGAGACTAGGGAGAGGGTCTCCTTCTTCAATATCAACAATCTCTAAGAGAAAGTCGATAGATATTGTCGGTTCCCCGTGAGAATGAAACAAGCCTTTTTAAGAGGAACTTGAGTGGTTTGGGAAGTTATAGTGCAGTGCGTCACTGGGTCCATGACGTCTTGTCTTCAATACCGATGTTACCTTAGTAAACACCAGTAGCATATGTATTGAACCCGGTTACTGCCCTAAGGTTGAATTATTTGAGGGCTATTTCTTTTCACCCCTTTTCACATTCAATTCTTTTTCATTCTTCAACCTCTTCAGTGCTTACCGAGATTTCATAACTAGAACCTTGTTGGGTTTATTCCAATTCTAGCTCTATCTCAGTCCGCACTCTTCCCATATCTCATTTTTCTCCTTTTTTCAATATACCTGAGGACTCTACACTATCTAGTGGATTGTCCCTGGGTAGATCCCTCCGGTTCTGGTGGATCGTGGGAACGAATACCTAACCTCACCATCCTTATAACTCCACACATAAAGTAAAATGGTCGGTCTTTTGGTACAGTTCATTCTTCCTTGAAACCAATTGAAAAATCATTTGGAAAAACAATCAAGGTACTTGTGATACGAGATCAAAGCATTTTGTACCTTAATAGTTTTGATCATTTAGAAAACCTCCCCCTCAACATGTGCATATGATTTAGAAGTTATTTAGCACATGGAGACAAGAGGACTTTGAAATATTTTCTTTGATCACAATTTTCATAGAAAAAGCCATTTGATTTTCTTGGTAAAATTCTCCCCCTCAATATGTGCATAGGATATTTGAAATCCTTTTATCACATAGAGGAAAGAGTTCTTTTGAAGCACATCCACGATCACAAAAGCCATTAAGAAAACCATTTAAAAACTCAATCAAGGTACTTTATGTTAAAACATAAAAGCTTTTGTACCTTGATAGTTTATTTTCTTTTGAAATGCTCCCCCTCAATATGTGCTTCGAGATTCGAAAGCGTTTAACACAAATGAGAGAGCAGCCTGCACAATTGAATCAAACAATCACCTTTTATCAAATTTCATTATTAAATCACAAATTCTCCCCCGATCAAAAATATCAAATCCTTTGAGATTTTGGATCTCAAGTGATTTAATTAGGTTCAGAAAAACATGGGAGAATATGTGCCTAGTTTAAATACTCATCTTGTTTTTGGATAAATGCTCCCCCTCAACATGTGCATTATGTATATTGAAATCATTTGGCACATGGAGGCAGGAGTGCCTTTGAAGGACTAAAACCAATTCCATTAAAACAGATTTGAGATTTAAATCACGATTTCTCCCCTGATCAAAACTTTCAAACCAATTGAGATTTGTGATCCCAATTGATTAAAATCATTTAGAAAAGTTTGGGGAAAAACGTGGCAAGATTTAATTTTGAAAACTGACAGATGAGGACCAATAACAGACATTAAAGATTGTTAGTATCAGGTATGATAGTTTTTAGGAGATCTTTAAGTAAAATAAAACAATTTCACAATCAAACAAGAACAGAAAAAATTTCATTTTGAAAGATCTTGATTCTTAAATAAAAAATCATACCATGACATAACATTAAATCTTTAGATCACCACATTTTAACGTACAAACCGGAACTTTTATGAAGAAATATTGTTTGAAAATATTATATTTTAAATCACTCTCCCCCTCAATCAATGACCGAATTCGATAATTGAGTGACATAGGTTTTGATAAAAAGAAGTCCGGTGATTTTCAAAATTTTGTCCAATATATTTTCAAAACAATATTTTCTATTTTCAAAACAATTTAATCAAATTTTCTCAAAACAGTTTAAAATTGGTATCCTGCACAAAGATACGTTAGGTGGTTGAGTTACATCTGTTGATGTTGTTGCAGTAGGGCTTGGAAGAAAAACCGTCTGCAAATGCAGTGAGACTTCTTACGTTGCATTTTAATGCCAACTGAGGTCAAATTAAGCTCCGTTTCTTCAATCACTTAGACGAAAAACATCTGCTGATGCAGTGAGACCTCTTACGTTGCATATATGCCAACTCTCCATAGAAGTCCAATTAAGCTTCGTTTCTTCATTTGTCAACCCATAGAAATAGTTACCCTTTCCTTTCGGCATCCAATCATCTTCATTTGTGGGATCCGGATCGGGAACATTCTTATATACCAATATACCTGCATACGTTAGTGAACACACATACAAATATATGGTGGTCGACATCACCCAAACAACAATCGACTAATAAAAGTCAATGCAACATCTCAATCAGATAATGTAAAGGCATGGGAATAATGTGTTCATCAAACTCTAATCATCTAAACCTAACAATCATATCCTAGACACCTAGTCCTTCAACGTAGGTTAACATCATTTTTTAATTAAGCATATAGGATAATTAAGAAAACCCGTTAGATGATATAGATTTGAAATCATTATCCCCCTCAATTAATGACTCAATTTTTTGAAAAGTTTAAAAGCGCTGAAGTCATTGATTGAGTTTGCAAATTATATAAAAACTCTGAATCTGATTGTTTTGAGAGCAACTCATTTTCCACCAATTTTTGAATACAACAAATATTTTTCTGAAGAATTTTTAGACGGAAAAACATTTGTGTGGGAACAGCAGTCCTTCGACATACTTTCCTCATTTTGTTTTAGGATAAGTGCACGAAATATTTGAAAATTGGTTTAGCGTAGCACTTTCCTTTTTGAAGAGCGGGTTGCTATCAGACATAATAGCAAGCCATGGTTAAAGCACGGGTTACAGTCTGAAGTAACTGCAAGCCATTTTTGAAGCGCGGGATACAGTCGGAAATAATTGTAAGCCATATTTTTTTGACATGTTTAGAAAGAATATTTACACCTCCTGCTCGAACTTCATCTATGGTCCCGTGCTATTATTGAATGACATTTCTAAGACCGTAGATGTTATCGATACCAGAAGACATGTCACGTGAAAACATATTTTTGGTATTTTTGAAATTTTCTGATTTTTATGGGATTTTGATGGTTTTATATTTTTCTATTTTGTTTTGCAGGTTTTATATTTTTGTATTTTATTTTTCTGATAAATATATACAAAGATAGAATAGATGATATAGTTAAAGAAGATGATGATACGAGTACTGAGATAAGGATATCGAGCAGCACGTCGTAGAAGATAGAATTCGTCATCTCTTAAACTTCCACCACCAAAGCTTCCAAGGCTCTTGTACTGAAGACAGAGATTGAACCATCTGAAAGTGAGACTTTGGCAGCTTCCCCCTAAACCGAAAATCCTTTAGCTGAGCAGATTCAAAGCTTTCTTTCAAGCTTCCATTAGCCAGGTGCACCAAGAAGCACACCATTATCATTGATCCTGCTTCTCCTTTAAAGAATAATCACCGTGATTCTTCGTTCGAGGTTATATCATCCAATAGAACAACAACACCTTATCATCCCACACATAAAACAATCTTCTCATATTTCTTTTCAACTGACGTCTGAAGCGATCCATTCCAAAAGGTGTCAAGAGAACAATTCCCCCAAGTAGTTGAATTGATGCAGTCAGTCTCTTTGTATAATGCTCAAGAACTCTCCCGAATACACATCATGAGGGGAATGAAAACACCTCCCCATGTTCACATTTTTCTTCCCAGATGATCGTGTATGAAGCTCAAGAACCCGAAGTACACCAATACCCAAGAGCTCTCCCGAATACACATCATGAGGGGAATGAAAACACCTCCCCATGTTCACATTTTTCTTCCCTGATGATCGTGTATGAAGCTCAAGAACCCGAAGTACACACATTCCCAAAGAAAGAATAACCGATAACATTGAAGAAGCAGGCCGAGTCACTGATTATCTATGCGGATGACAATCTCTGAGGATGTCAACTCCGGAATAAGTGATTATATCTCAGAATCACTGATTACGCACTCTAGTGAAACAGCTGAGCATCCCCAATGTACACAATCTCTCTCCCCTGATCATTGCGATACCATCGAAGTCACCACACAATTGTGTACCTCTTTTATCTTCATAAACTTTCTCTTACATCTCTTCCCCCACGTAGTTGGAATAGGAGCACTAAACGCCATGAGTCAAACCTTGAGTTTCTCTGCGGTAATGAGATTTTTCTTCCCGGGATATCTTCAATCACTTAGAAGTATTAAGTTCATCAAGTTTACTCGCGTTTAGATACGTGTCTCCTTCCCCCTTTCTGGTTCTGATACTTCAAAATCAGCAACTCTTTGTAAGCCCGTATACTTGAAATCTTTTGAGAAGAACACTTGAACTCTTGTGAGAATCAACTTGCTGAAGACTCTCTCTGACTATTTTATCAACCCTTATGTAGACAATTTGAAGTGACCACTGATGAAGAAAACCCGATATACCATACTTGAAATTGAAATCAAATTCCCCACATTTGTATCTTAAGCTTGCACCTAATGATGGAAGAACGGTGTCGAGAATTTATGCTTCAATCAAATCTCTAAGTACTCACTACTCAAGCAAAGTATGAGACATTAACACCTCTTGCGATTATCCACACTGTCATATGCGTGTGACACTGAGTAAAACAAAGTAACTCCTAATAGTGATAGTTAACCAGGTCTTCAACCATCCACCTTGACTGCTGGTAACTAGATAAACCAAGTCTTCAACTCAAATTTTTAAGCCCGAGCAAGTTATCAAATAAGAACACGCCTTTGTGAAAGTCAACTTCAATCTCAAACAAGTGATAAATGATTAACTCCGAAGTAATCAACTTGTGTCAAATGTCCAACACGTGAATAAATGTACATTAACCCACTTAATGAATCGGAACAAATGATTCCTCAACATCAATTCCATCTTCCTAAAGATATACATGTAGAGACTGATCTGGAAGATTCACCAATAATGTCTTCAAGCGGATGAGGTAGTCATTTTCCTTAATGTTCATGTGGTTGATTTACAGAGTGCACAATAATCCGTGAAGATTTGGTAAAGGAATACCAAAGAGCGGATTATTATTCAATAGTGCAACTGCAATATTACAATAGTCAATATCAATGCCTCGAGGAATAATTGGAGATTGGGTTTCTCGAGGAATTACTGCTAAAGAACATGAGCAAGTCTAATTGGGGATTGAATCTGACTTATCACTATCCCCCAATTAGTGCTCTCCCATAAACTGACAATCTGTTTGATAAATGCCCAGATTAAGAAAAAGTCTTTAGATAATCAAATGCAACTCGTCTTTAGTCTTCTAACATGTAGCAGAGAATGTAGAACTGAATGTAGACTCGACCTTCTTCAAGATTGTCCGAATGGGGAATAGAGTGTTAACATCTTTAACTCACACCAAAAAGAATCCCACCAAAAAGCATCCCAATTAACTTACATCTCGCAAATCCCCTTAACTAAAATCCTTCCCAATCAAACAAGAACAGAAAGATGTTCATCAAGGAAATCAGCAATCAGGCCGCAACGAACACACAAGATGGTAACACCAAACTACCAATCACATCAAACAAGAACAGAGAGATTGTTCGGAATCATCATGTTGATGTATACGTGATGCATTAACTGGAAGCACATTGTCGTTAAACTCATTAGTCCGTGAGAAGATGTCAACCAACGACTCTCAAAAGAAACTCCATGTAAAGATGACCCGATAAGAAGAAGCTCGGTTCTTACATGAGTTTGTAGCCATTTGACCATTTATTCTCATATATCAATCAACCATGCAGTATTATCACACTTTTTCTCCCCCTCAAGAATTGCAGACGAAGTTGCCATTCTTGACTAAATAAGTGAAATCATCCAAAAGTATTCTATTCACACTTTTCCCCCGCAAAATTAGCACATGATGTCGCCATCGTCATTATAGTTGAGAAAGTGGAATAAGAAAACAATCAATGGTTTACCGGTTCACTTGATGAATTAGCGCATGGAAAAAATATGAAGCATGTTGATGAGAATGGTCATAATAGAGAAGATTTCTCTTCTTCGGAAGATAAAGCGCACTGAAACGTACACATTTCTTTTCTTTAGAGAACGAGGCTTGAACTGATGTGTTCAAACGTCATTAGAAGATTTCTCTTCTTTCGAAGATAAAGCGCACTGAAACGTACACTTTTCGTTTCTTTAGAGAACGAGGCTTGAACTGATGTGTTCAAACGTCATTATCTCTCTCTTTTCATCCTCTTTTGGCAAACTTATAATCAACCCCATTATCATTCAGTAGGCTCTTTGTTGTGACACCTGATGGAGAAAGCCCAATATGATGAATTTGATCCTGAAGTAAACTAACCCGAACTCGTGACTTAAACTTGCACATATGTAACAAAGAGCGATGCCGAGACTTCATCCTCTATTGAATCTCTTAGTACTCTATACTCTTCATCCAACCAACCATCAAGTATTAGACGTACATCACCTCTTGAAAATCCACAATTGAATGTGACACTGAGCACTACAGCGTAACTCCTTAAAGTGATAGTTATTTTGTGGTGGTAAGAGCCCAATTCCCCCAAGTGGTAAAAGAAAAGGTAAAAGACACCCAACAATAACTAGATTTCCAAGTCTTCGTTTTTTTTATAATAAGCTCGAACAAGGATCTTGAAGAATCTTCATCCAACCATCCCCGATACCTTCAGATACTAAGTACACTCGCCCGTGATATTTCACTTCAACCTCAAATAAATAATACTGAATTAACGCCGTTGTCACATCTTCTGGTTAACTGCTCAAATCTAGCCTTCTTTGACATTTAAATGAACTTTGATAATGGTTTCATCCCGACCATGGTTAAAAGCACATAACCTCGTAAAACCATGTAATAACCAAACTGCCATGACGAATATCCAAACACAAATCCAATTCATGAAGTACACCCTTTTATCCATTCATTGAAGTAGAAACCATAGCACCAGCATCAAATAAGATCCCGAAACACACTTTCCTTTCTCTAGGATGGTTCCACCATTACGGGATTTTACAATTCTATGGTTTAAACCGAGAAATAGTTTCTTTCATGGGATTTTACAAAACCAAGAATAAACCATAAGATAGATCCGGAAATGCACTTTACTATTACCAGGATGTTTCCATTGTCACGGGATTTTACAAATCTATGATTTGAACCGAGAAATAGATTCTTTCACGGGATTTTACAAAATCAAGACAAAACCGTAAGCAATGTCAGCTTGAATGTGTTATGCCAACTTTGGTTGAGGTGAATTTCTGTTTTAGGGGAACATGCAGCGGTTCATCAACGGTTCATTATCCATCATCAAAAATTCTTCACCAATTCTTTACTCATATGTAGAAAACTTCACAAACCATACTAAGTAGAGTAGTATACACTACTTTCCCCTGGAGGTTGATCGTAAAACATCAAAGTACACATTTCTCCCCCATGATGGTTTCGAACTTTCGGAAGCATCATTAACGTGTACACCCATCTGCACGAAAAGTTCTTGTCATAAGCAACCATCTTGAAAAGTCATGACTGACGCTGAAGATTCCTGAAAGATTTTGCTTAGACTGTGAAGTATCATTGACATTTTGTAGCGAAAAATATTCCATGAGAATTGCTGATCACATCACAACCATTCAACCCTTTGGTAAACACATCATTCACGAATTCTGTCGACAATAGGTGTGACCATTAGATGAAGTAAATTCGATATACCAAACTTGAACATGAAGTAAAATTCCCCAGATTTGTTACTTAAACTTGTACTAATCCTCGTGAAAAAGAAACGGTGTACCCAATGTACAAAACCTCTTGACATTCTCAACTGCATGAGACGCCGAAGTGATAGTTACGTCGTGGGTTAAATGAGAAAGAATCACAACCGTAACTAAATAGCCAAGTCTTTATCACACTCAATAAACGCTCAAACAAGTCATCTTCACGGAAGGGTAGAAAGAAAGAAGACGAAATAGGTAAACACGCCCGGAAAACCTTACTTCAAATCCAAATAAGAAATACCGTCCAAACAACCCCGTAGTCAACATTTTCCAATAAACACTTCAAGCCGTGACATAATATCCTTTGTGAAAGTATATATAGACCAAAGTACCAAACCTCATAACATAACGAATCTCAACATCACATCCAATCACATCATCAAATCTCATAAGCAATCAAATCTCATCGACAAATCTCATAATTTAAATCTCTTCAACACTTATCCAATCTCAAGACCTTTTAACAAACCGTATAAGCCCAGACAATCATCCAACCCAAAATGATCAAATAACCATTAAATTAGTGGATTATCAAATTATATAGCACCAAGTCTCATAATCAAAAATGATTATCCAAAGCAAGTTCCAAATTAGACCCATTAAGCCTAGTCCAATCACGCAAATTCATCTTCAAATAAGAGAGTAGTAAAATAAAAATCTCATTTATAAGTCCAAAGTCCATAACTGCTTGTGGCCCAACAGGTCAGATAACACCCGATTCAAAGAGAGTTTCGAAAAGCCCATCAAGGAATAATGCTTACCCTAGAGAGTTTTGGGTAAATAAGACCACTTATAAACACAGTTACCCTAATAATCTCACTAAGAAACCCTAATCATCCTCCTTAAAAAAATACGCAGCCACAGACTTTCACACTCTCTTATTATCCAGATGCATATCTCCTTTCATTCGAACCATAACATAAGGTTTTCATCAATCCATTCGTGTTGTCAATAACATCAAACGAATCAAGGAGGATGTTCATCAATGTCCTAACCTCGCCACAGGGTTGGCTAGAGGTTCAAATCAGTTTCAAGAGCAAGACAAAAACATCAAGGTAGGTTATTCATCTCGTTCCTTTGTTGTTGTTATAGAGTCACAATCGAGTCAAGGACATGAGTTAACATACTTGTTAAAATCATTCCTTTTAGATTCGGATATTAAAAAACGTTTTAGATCCATGAAGCACACGATTTTTTGTGTATAGATCTTTAAGGGTCTATGTGTTTGATGAACCTCACACAAAAGAATCAAAGCTGAGATCAATTAACCATTTCATTTACGATGTAAGCTTAGAGTTGAGGCTTGGATTATTTCAATTAACTAAACTCGAAACAAAGAAAACGAAAAGCACAATTGCTTAATTCTTTTCTTTTTAGTATCATGCTGATTCGTACATGGAAGTGAGATTTAGTTTCGATAAGGATCAATGAAGATAAAATTTTCGTGTGTGTTGACCATGAATGGTCTAGTCGAGTTATTAATAAACCACGAAATCAATTCTGAGATTTTTTGTTGTAAGTTTGATGTTGGATAAAACAAATGAGAGTTGAGCCTTGAAGTTGGAATGATGTATGGTTTTGTTTAATATGAGAACATCTTGTTGATTGTATTATAAATCATTCGAGTCTTGTTACACGAGTCTTTGATGTTGTTTGAGATCGTGTCACTTGTGATTCTTGAATGAATATCCAAACAGTTGTAGACTAATTGTAGAATGTGATACAAACTGTAGTGAATATGCTGATGATATTGGTCTTGAGTGATGTATGTATGTTTGAGTCATGTATGTTGGATAAAATCAAGGTCAATTAGCTTTCAAACCGCATCATCTTCTTCTTCATTTCTAAGACTTTGACAACTCGCATCATTATAAAACTTTCACAACTCGCATCCATGAGAGTTGATAAGTCGCTTTTGACTTGAGTTGACTAAAAAATCAACTCGCATTCTTTAGATAGCACAACTCGCTTTTGACAGATAAACTCGACAACACGCATCTTGTTGACTAAAAAGTCAAACAACCAACTCGCTTTAAAGAAAGCAAGTAGACAACTCGCTTGTTATGAACCTTATCTGTTTCAAAACTCGCTTCCAAGAACAGATCTCAACTCGCATAGATGAAAAACCCAGAAATTGCTTTAAGAAAACCTTCTTTTGACCAGTTAATGACCACAAGGACTTGACCAGCTGCATTAAGAAAACCTTCTTTTGACCAGTTAATGACCACAAGGACTTGACCAGAAACGTATAAACCGATGCAGTTACAACTGATATATGACTTTTAAGATAATTTTTGACATCCATTTCATAATCAGCTTAAAACCAGTATGAAACTGTAATAAAACTTGAAAAAAAATAGTTTTTACCATGTTGATAAAACCATATTCAATCAAGAACGCAACACAATAACATCATCACATCAACACGCATCAAACACCACAACAATAAACCATGTAAATCATCAAAACAACACAACCTTGGCTTTGGTACCAAATTGTAGGATCGTAAATATTATGTTGTTTGATGATTCGGGTGGTCTAGGATGATGATAGTATATGAATGCCATGGTTAGAGAGATGAAGAGAGTAGAGAGGGAATTCTAGAGAGATAAACAAAAGTGTAGAATATTAGATTAGAACTTCCAACCCTCTACCTTGGAAGGTAAAAGGTATTTATAGGTTACAAACTAAACGACCTCAGGACGGCATGTGGATCAGGTAAACAGTGGGTAAAGACCCGTCCTTCCTCCATGGTGTTGCACTAAACTAAACTATGCTACAAACTAACTAATTAACTACTAAATAACGTAAATAACGACACGTCTACGAGCTAACATATGCTAGACCATAATTGGGGTGACCGACACTTTAACATGGAATTTTCTAATTCCTAACAGAGCATATCTCGACCAAGATTTTCTAGCTTGTTAGCTATGGCGGAAATTCCATCAAGACTTCCGCCGAGACTTCTTTTGCTACCTCCATCGTGCCATTTTTGGGAGTGATCGGCCATTTTTTGGATGGCTTCAATTGCGAGAGTAGGAGTCATGCTCGGAATTGGTCCTTGGTAGTCCAGCATCTGTCTTGTAGTTATGTTGATTCCTTTGTAAAAGATGTTGACCTTTTGCTGGTTGTTTAGATCATGTGTAGGACACTTGTATAGGAGATCGTTGTATCTATATCAGGCTTGATACAACGTTTCATCGTCATCTTGCTTGAAATTATGGATTTCCATGAGCTGATTAGATATCTTCGACGGAGGACAATATCTTTGGATGAAGTGCTTCTTCAGTAGAGCCCATGTATCAACTGCCCCGGCGGGCAATCTTTCGACCCATCTTCTTACAGCCCCAGTAAGAGTCATGGGGAACACACGTAGCATAACGGCGTCATGAGACACACCAAGAATGTTGAAAAGGCTCACAATGTACAAGACATTTTCTACGTGCTCATACGCATCTTCGTCCCTGTTTCCTGAAAAAGGGTTAGCACGCAGCTCCCTCATAAATTGATCTTTAATCTCGAAACGGACATTCGCTCCAATCGCCGGTCTTACGAGCCCCGACCCTTGTTCATCTCTTGTCAACGCCAAATATTCCTCAAGAGTGAGATCATCAATGTTAACAACTTCCATGGTACCTGAAACTTGAAAAGAGATCGTGAGAAATTGAGAAAATTTTAAAACAAAATAGAAATGAAAGACTTAATGAAAATCCTAATATAACTCCTCGGCAGTGGCGCCAAAAACTTGATGCATGTTTTACTGACCAGGTTTTAATATTTATAAAGTCTCGTTATACCTATGGTCTACCCTAATGCACTAACGGCAGTGTACCCGGTCGTGTGTAGTGTAGTATTCGGTAAAACCGAGGTCGTCCCAAGAGCTATGTGTGCGGATTTAAACTAAGTCTAGGTGTCACAGATTTTAATAGATTTTAAGGTGGAAATGATTAACTACTAAAGAAAGCAAATAGAGGCGAGGGTTGTGATCAATAGGGGAGAAGTGTGCTAATCTAGTTATTCATCCTATCAAGCTAAGTTCATGTTTAATTACTTCCAATTACTTCAAGTGGGGTCAAAGTCGCTAGGACAGTATTTGGTCAGTTCGTCCTAACCTATCAACAAAGGGTTACACTGCAGATGTCAGGTGACCCGTCAAAATTCCAGTTATTCTTAGTCCCCTAAGCCAAGTCATTAAGTACCTCTACAAGCAAGATTTGTAACAATGAGTGCCCGAGCGCTAGCATCTTAAACACTCATCCCTGACTTCTTAAGTTCATCCAAAAGGTAGGTGATCAGTTGGTCAAATCGCACAAGCGAAGAAGGGTCGTCAGTTGGTCATATCTTACCCTTCCAACTCAGTCTACCTACTTAGGGTCAGTTGGTCATATCTCCTAAGTAACTAGCCACTACCGCCATTCAAAACTACCTAAAAAAGGGTAGCTACCAACAAACTATGCAAGCATACACTAGAAATAATTTTACGAAAGTAATGGGAACATAAACAAAGCAATTAAGGAATCATAACTAGGCTAGCACCAGAGGTTCTTAGTCGCTCATATTAACTAAAACAATCGATTCAATGTTTAACACTACGAAATACATGAATTGAAAGTAAAGAAAAGATAAAATGCTAATGCTTATCGTAGGGGAGTGATTTCTCCCTTGGAGATGGCTCCGTATGCTCCCTAAGATCTGCCTTCAACCTTCTACTCACATTCACTGATGTTGTGTGTGAAATGGGATGATTAAAAATACTGGAAATCGAGTGGTATATATAGGCCAGATCTGGTTACGGCTTAACTTAAGTTGAGAGTTACGCCGTAACACCATTATTTTCGTAATTTGCACTAAAAATATTGGTTATGGCGTAACATCTGGAAGGAGTTAAGCCGTATCTACAATAAATCCTTGTTACGCCGTAGTTGAGACAATAGTTACGGCGTAACTTGCAGCGGCGCGGAACCTCATTTGACCTAGTTAGTTACGTCATAATCTTGGGAGAGAGTTACGCCGTAATCTTCAGTTGAGTTGGTTTTCTGAGCCACGCTTCTGGCACAACGTAATGTGAGAGGGCAGTTACGCCGTAACATCTTCAAAATGAGCATACTATCATACATCTTCAATAAACTCTCCAAATCCGCGTCTCTTTAGCTCCAATGCTCGTAATTTACCTGAAAGTGAAATATAGAGGAAAACAAGCGTAAATCCATATAAATGATATAAAATACGAGCATTATCGAGGGAAATTGACACTTAATATTCAGGACTATTTGATGTTATCAAGCTAGAAGTCATACCGTTTTGTGTTGTAGTTCATTCCATATTATCCTTTGTGATTTCTTCGTGATCCCGTAAGCTCATTGCTTCCATCTTCTTCATTTGTTCCTTGCTTTTTTCATCTTTCCTTATACCCTCCAGAGCTTCCTCATAGGCGTACACATAAGGTTTGAAAGGCTTGTTTAAACGCCCTGGAAATGGAATAGGTGGTACATAAGGTTTGACAATAGGTAAATCAAAAGGAACCGAATCCTTGTTGACTTCTTTTACATCTCCCATTGTGGATTTGATAGTTCTAACCACATTATTTTTACATTCAAGGACAGTTTGGTTTAATTGTTCAAGCTTAACCTCCAAACGTTTCCTCTTAGCATCGAGCTTCTTTAAATTCAAGTCCGTGCCCTCCTTGAATTTCCTAATCCATTCGTCATTCGAGTCATGCATCCTTTTTAAATTATCACAATATTTATTGATGGTTTCCTCCAATGATTCTATATACCTGACCTACTCAATTGTATTGTGTCCTTGGAGAGGACACTTCTGAGTAATATGCATCCCTTCACAGAATCTGCAGCCTAATTTTATAGCGTGAATATTCTCTCTAAGACTCTTCATATCATATCAAAGTCCGTCAAGTCTATTGGTAATAACACCAATGTCATCCAAGCTATCTCTATTAGTGACCCAAGTGGTTGCTCTATCAAACCAATTTCGTGAATGGCCTGCCATCTTTTGTATTGCTCTAAGGGCTTGTGTTAGTGGCATCATAGGGATCGGCCCTTTGAGAGTCAAGCATTTGGCGGAAAAGGATGTTTAGACCATTGTAGAAAATAAGGACTTTCTGATGGTTGCTGAGATCATGTGTTGGCCACATGTAAAGAAGGTCACTATACCTTTCGCAAGCGTCATCTAGCATTTCATCCACCTCTTTTCTGAAAATCCTTATTTCTTCCATCTTCTTGGCAATCTTTGAAGGAGGACAATATCTCTAATTAAATGCTTTCTCTAGAAGATTGCAAGTATTGATCGAACCAACAAGTAGCCTGTACATCCATCTTCTGGCTACACCTGTGAGTGTAATTGGAAACACTCTAAGCATTAATGCATCTTGAGTGACTCCTAGAGTGTGTCTAATACTCTTCATACATACAGGTGGGCATCTTCATCATCAGTTCCCGCGAAAAGATTATGTCTGAGCTCCTTCATAAACTGGCTACTGTTCTCAAAGCTAATATTATTACTGATTTCGGGACTTACCACGCCCTGTCTTTAGCTACCTTGAGTCAAAGCCATGTAATCCTCCATAGTGAGCATGTCAAAATCTGAAATTCCCATATCCTGAAATTTCAAAAACAAACAAAAACAGAAAAGAAAGGAAAAAGAAAACAAAAAAACAAAAATAAAAACCTAAAATTATAAAAGCGAAGAGAAAATGTACCAAACTTAAACAAAAATCCTAATATAGCTCCCCGGAAGCGCCGCCAAAATTCTGATGCAGGATTTTTGACCAGGATTTAAATTTATAAAGTCTCGTCTACCTATGATCTACCTATTGCACTAATGAGCAGTTAACCCGACCGTGCGTAGTATAGAATGTGGTAAAGCCGAGGTCATTCCCAAGAGCTATGTAGTTTTAGATCTTATTTAAGTCTAGTGTCACAATTTTAAAATAGAATAATGGTTTGAAAGACTAATTAAACTAATAAACAAGAAATGAAATAGCGGAAATGAAATGAAGATGTAAACAGTAGGGAGAAAGTGTGCTAGCCTTCATCCTATCATGTTATATCTATGTTTTCTAATTAATACTTCCTATCATTTCAAGTGAGGTTTGAATTCGCCAGACTCATTTGGTCAATTTGTCTGACCTATTACACATAGATCCCTACCCGATATCAAAGTTATTACCTTTTGGATTGACGAGGTCCCCAGTAATCTACGCTAAGTCATTAAGTGCCCTACATGCAAGATTCGTAACAATGTGTGTCCGGTGCTAGGATCTTAGGTACACATCCCTAACTTCTTAAGTTCCTCCCTCCGGAAGGTGATCCTTCGGTCAATTCGCACGAGAGGGATTGATAGTCCTTTGGTCAATTCTTATTTACTCTCGCAACCTACTTCCCTAGGGTCCTTTGGTCAATTCTCCTAGATAAACATGTACAACCGGGCTTAAAAACTACCAAAGCAAGGGTGGCTACCAACGAACTATGCATGTATACACTAAAAACAATAATAGAAGTGCAATAACATAAAAAAATAATTAAGGAATAATAACTAGGCTAGCACCAAAGGTGCCTAGCCAAACATATAGTAAATTATAACAAAAATGATGAATAAAACATGAATAGAATTAAACACATTGTTTGATACAAAAGTACTTGATGTAGAGCTAATAATGACGATGATTGCTTGTGAATTCTTCTTTGAAAGATGGCTTGGAACTGCTGGAAATTGCCCTGAAGTGGTGCCCTAATCAACCCCTAGGAGAAGAGGGAGAAGAGATGCTAAAAAATGCAGATTAGAGTTGTATTTATAGGCCCCGACAAAATTACGGCGCAACCTTAAATGCGAGTTACGCCATAACTATTAATAATAAATAGTTACGCCATAATATAAGAAATTGCAAAGTTACGCCGTAATTATCGATTCAGCTACGGCGTAAACAATTCTCGTACATTATTTTGCCATCAATATGTAACTTCAAAGGGCTTGATCGACTTTGACCCTTGAAGTAGCACATAGTTTCATAACAAGTCCATATGCCTTTATAAGTATAATACTTATAGATATGTACATTTTAAGCCCGTCATCGTTCATGATATTATTATACTTGGTCCTTGTGACATAATTAAACTTTATTTTTAATTGTCACCTTTAGTCCCTGATCGTACTTGTTATTTTTATAACAAGTCCTTGTGCTAATTAATTCTTCATATAATTCGCCCAGCTTTAGTCCTCCATCGTACTTGTTATCTTTACTTTTAGTCCTCGGAATAATTATACTTTAATATCACTTGGCTACTTTTAGCCCCTGGACTTAAACACCTTCGCGCCCAAGTATATAATTATGGCGTATCTGAATCACTAAATTACACCGTAAGTCTTCGTCAGCATGTACTTATCCGCTCCATAAATCTCTCTAGGGCGTAACTAAATTACTAAGTTACGCCGTAACCTTCAATATTATTAATTACGGCATAACCTTAAGAGTTTGTTACGCCGTATCCTTCACGGTACCGTAATTAAGCCATAATCATTATTAATCAATTACGGCGTAACTTTCATAAAAATACTTTGGCCTTCGTAGTACATGTTATGACGTAAGTCATTCGAGCCGATTACGCCATAACCTTGTTCAGAATATAATTTTGCACTTATAGGCCTTTTCTCGCATCTTTACCGCTTCAACGTCTCATTTATTCTGAAAATGTAAATATAAACAAATATGAACGAATATAGTATCATATTTATATAAATGAGTCAATAAACACGAGAATTTGATATGTAAAATATCAGTTTAATTTGATGTTATCAAATATCTTGTTGAGATTTAGTAAATGTCTCCCAAGTACTATAATGAAAGTATTCAACTTGAAAATGAACTATGTCATGCTCTTTGATTTTAGCTAGTCTTTCAGTTTCAAGTGTTTCTCTTTTAGATTGAACTTCAGCTTCATCTCGAACATTATCTCGAGTTTTCATTTTTATAGCATGTCTCTCTTCCTCAACATTAACTTTTTTTTTTTTTTTTTTTTGGTCATAATCCTTAATTAGTGACTTAAAGGTAGAGACTTCATATGCAACTGTCTAAACTCCTTATGACAACTTATGTAAAGTAGTACCAGTCTTTTAAAAGGTTATGATTGTTGTCAGTGGCGGACCCAGGATTTTAAAAGGCGGGAGGCAAAAAAAAAAATTTTTCCATAAAATTCGTGATGCACTTTAATAAAAAGGTCATAAAAAAAAATTTACACTAAAAACTGATATTTTTTTAGATTAAAATAGAGATCTAAGGTTTTTTACATTGTTTGATTTTAAGGTGGGGTCAATTTGATTTTGTAATGTGATGCACTTTAATAAAATTTAATAAAATGGTACTAAAAAAATTCTTACACTAAAAATTGATATTTTTTAACGAACAATGGAGGCCCCCCCCCCCCTAATTACTATGTGGTTCCGCCCCTGATTCTTGTTATTGATTGGTTGAATCCACTATTCTTTGAACATTTTATCTCTAAGGAAATGTGTAAACATAAATTTTCTAGTCCTATAAGATTATGTGTTCTTTCACAACCCACCAACATCATCAACAAACATAATCTCCAAAATTCACCACCAATGAAACTAACCAACGATTCTACTATCTTTTTATAGATCCAACCACGACTTGGCTACACCTTTTCAACTTCAAAAGGGTTTAAAAAATGAATACATAAATTAAACATTAACAAGTCATCAACAAGTGTAATAAGGTGTCAGTGGGTTTTGAATGTGACGAGTGTTAAAAGTGATTATCAAGTGTAATAAAAAATGTCGTAAAACATTTTTAAGAATGTGGTGATGGGGTTTATAGTTGTTGTGGGGCTTGTAGAAGATGGTGGGTGATGAAAGATGGCAATGGATGGTGGTCATTTTATAAATTTTTGGTGGTTAGTGGTGGTTATTGGTGTGGTAAATGAATAAGATATAGAGAGAGAAAATGAAGAGTGATAGTGTGTATGAAAGAGACAAAGTTTGGAATGGAGAGAGATATTTAGCGCCCGTTTCGTTTGTTGCTAGGAATGACAATGAATATCGGATTTGGTATAGGGTAGAATGACAATAGATATGAAAAAGTATATCATTACGATTGTTTATTTTGGTTGATAAAATATTGTATGAAAATGTGTATAGATATTTGAATTTTTTAGTGGAAAAAAGAGGAGCCCGCGGGAATGGATTTAATAGACACCAAATTGGTGTGTAATGAATCTATAACTATGATATACCCATTTCATTACCGATGTCACAAACCAAACACCGACTATGACTTTGAAAGTTGAAATTAATACACACATTAAAATGAGTGTGGTAGATACTTTTAAAGGCTAAATACTATCAACACACATATGTTTTGTGAATGTTTATCACATGAAATCACAATTGGTCACATATATATGACTATGTTAAACAATTCATTTAGACACATAAATGAATAAATACTTTGACCTTAAAGCTAAAATAAAAAAAAAAAAAAGGAAAAAAAAAAAAAAGAAAAAGACGCATACAAACACTAAATCAAAATATTGATGGTATCATATAATCTTTTATTTTGTCAAATTAAATTAGAAGATATTTATAAGTTTCTCCTTTTATTTGATTCATAGTACATATATATCATCACAACTTCAAGTAATCTTTCGGAACTTCCATTTTGGATAGATCCACTTTATTATCATCATTGGAAGAGGAACACACACACCTTGATTCACGATTACCCTTCAATATTTTTTCTAACTCCATCAAATGGAACTTTAGTTTCACAATTTTCTCTATCACCAGACCACTAATACATTCCTCAAACGCTTTACCTCCAAATAATCCTTTTGGGGTTTTTTCAAGAATTTGCCCCCGCTTCCTCTCATTTATCAATTTCTCGCTTATTTCATTATAATGTTTATTCAATTCTTGAAGCCTAGACTCGTTGCAGTTGGCTAACTGCGTTATGAAATATTCGGGTTGCTCATCGACTTCATTTATTTTCAAAAACTTATTTAAAATTGAATGAATACTTGGGCTGCCGAAAGAAAGAGACTTTCCACCTATTGTGAAAAATATAATGGCGATGTGTACGCCACATAGTGTGGCTAGTTCACAGGCTTTTTTAAACAAGCCTTTATGTCGCTTGGACATGGTTACAGCTCGTTCCCTTTCATTATTGATTCTTTTTATCTCAATCTTTTTACGACCTCTTTTTGGTAGCTTTGCCATGAATGAAGATGTAGAAGGTGTAAAAAGCTTTGAGAATGGGTTTCAAAGGCTTTAATGTATGATTTGTATTTATAGGCAATTGGTATCGGGGTAGTTGAACATTATTTTTATCACTTTAAATATTTTTATTCATTTACGTAAATTCACATTTAATAATTTTGACTAGTGATTTTATTAATTTATTTTCTACAATCAATACATGTGTACATTAGTTAGAAAAAACACGATCATATTTAATGAACAAAATACATGTGTGACACAATTACAATTATAATGAAATATAGTAACTGATATTCGAGCTGATATTAATAATTTGATTTTTATTCTAATACACTCAAAAGTGTAATGTAAGCTTAGTAACAAACAAAGTAATAAACATTCAAGTCTCAATAGTGTATAAAACTTATTGCTATATGTCGATAATTCTTTTAATACGTAAAAATGTCATTAAGTTATTGTTAGGAATTAGAAAATTCAGTCATTAAAGAGTCGGTCACCTCAAGTATAAGCATTCAATAGAAAGCTCGTAGTCGTAGTTATGATATGTTAGTTAGTAGTTTGTTAAGTAACACCGTGGGGTCTTTACCCACTGTATGCATGATCCACAGCCCGTAGGTGGCGTTTATTTGTAAGACACTATAAATACCCTCTACCTCCCAAGGTAGAGGGTTGGAGCTTCAATACTATTTTTCTTTGTTTCACATAGTTCCCAACTCTCTTCCTTTCTCTCACTAGAACTTTCTCTCTCTAAACATTGTTAACGCCCCACATGGTTATGGTTTAAGGTGTTTGTGAAATCCTATATCTAACAATTGGTATCAAGAGCCATGGTTTGATCACTCATCTTTCATGCTTCTTGTTTTGGTGGATTTCATAAGGTTTTTGGGGTATTAAAGGTTTAGGAGAGTTTGATTCATTTGGACAAATTCTAGTGTTAAAGTTTGAATTTTGCTTGTACTTTTGTGTTTAGGATCATCATATGTGTTTATGTTTTGAATTGGAAGGCTTAAATCTTTGTGGTTTGGTTGTTTTTTATTGATAAAGTGGTTATTTTTGAAGTTTGTACGAAGCGAGTTGTGTCTCGGATAGCTTTTTCTTCAAAGCGAGTTGCTTTGTTATTGGATGCGAGTTGGTACATGCGACTTAGCTGTTTAGCGAGTTGATATTTATGCGACTTGGGTTCTAAGCGAGTTGTTTCTTTAAGCGACTTGAGATCTAAAGCGATTTAGCTATTAAGCGAGTTGTAAAGCTAGCGAGTTAATTTAAGCGACTTGGTGTTCAAGCGAGTTGATTGTGTTGCGAGTTGATACTAAAGCGAGTTGGCTATTTAGCGACTTGATTCATTAAGCGTGTTGATAGTGTTGCGAGTTGATGCTAAAGCGACTTGGCTATTTAGCAAGTTGATCCCTTAAGCGAGTTGTCTCCTTGAGCGAGTTGGGTGTTTAGCGAGTTGATAACTAAGCGAGTTGTGTGTTTTACTACTTGTCTAATTTTAGACTTGTCACTTCTTCGTGATACATTCTTACGGTTGTTCTTTTGGTTTAGTAAAATCCCGTGAAAGAATCAATTTCCCGGTTTAATCAAAGAATTGTAAAATCCTGTAGAACTTGTAATCATGGCAAACATCGTTCCTACTATTGTTTCTTCCGTAGCTGTGGACGTTCAAGCAGCAGGGTCAGATACTCGTCCACCTATGCTTGACAGAACTGACTACGACTCTTGGGCTCAAAGAATCAGATTGTACTGTCTTGGAAAGGAAAATGGAGTCAACATTCTCAAATCGATTGATGAAGACCGTATCGGGTTGAGACTACTAGAGACTTAATTGATACGGCTGAAGATGGAACAATGATCTATGGAATAGACAGACCAAAGACGTATGATGAGCTCAATGATAAGGAGAAAAAGAGATTCGATGCTGATATCAGGGCTTCTAACATCGTACTTCAAGGTCTTCCAAAAGATATCTACAAGCTGATCAATCACAACACAGAAGCAAAGGTAGTGTGGGATAATGTCAAGATGCTTCTCTCAGGTTCTGAATTAACTATGGAAGACAGAGAATCACAACTCTATGATGAATTTGAGCACTTCAAGATGAAACCAGATGAGAGTGTCTATGAGTATTATGTGAGATTCCACAAGCTTGTTAATGACATGAGGAACATCAGAATGACCATGCCAAACATTCAGCTGAACTCAAAGTTTGTGAACAACATGAATCCCGAATGGCACAAGTTTGTCACTTCTGTAAAGCTAACCAAAGGATTGAAGAATACAAACTATGAGCAACTCTATGCCTTCCTCCTTCAGAATGAGAGACATGCTATGTTTGAAAAAAGGATTCTTAATCAGTTCAAAACCAACCAGGGAGAGACAAGCTCATCGAATGATTCAACTGCTTTCTACTCAAACATCGGAATCACAACCAAAGCCTCACAAGTCATACCTATGGGTAATGGTAATCACAAACTCATTCCTGATCCTATGTTCAAACAAGCTGATGCTGATGCACACGTGGGAAACTTCATTAATCAACTGGCTCTTCTGATTAGTCAAAACATGAACTCTCTTCCACACACCAACAACAATCTCAGAACTGCATCCAATCCACACAATCAAGCCACTGTCAGAGATGGGAAGGTTATGGTGCAGCCAGTTCAAGAAAGGCAGTACGAACAAGCAAGAGGTGGAGCTGGTAGAGGTTATGCTGCAAATCAGAATAGGGGAAGGAATGGAAACCAGGGTCAAGCAAAGCCAATCAAATGCTACAACTGTGGTGGTGAAGGACACATTGCTAGGAACTGCACATCTCCAAAACGTCCACAGAATGCAGAATACTTCAGAGATAAGATGTTGCTTGTGCAAGCTCAGGATAATGGTGCAGCTTTGGATGAAGAAGAGTTGTTGTTTCTCGCAGAGGGCAATGCCAAGACCTATGATGCAGATGTGGATGAGCAGCCTATTCAGGAGATAGGTCACAATCATCAGAATGCCTTTCAAGTCGCTGATTGTGATGCATACGACTCTGATGTGGATGATGGACCTACTGCACACACAATTTTTATGGCTAGCATTTCTCCAATGGTTTCTCCTAAGGTCTCATCTTCACCAAAAGCTGGCCCATCCAAAGACAAACTCATCTCAGAGGTATTAAAACTATACGATGATGCTGATGTGCAAAAGATGCATGACAAAGTACAAACAACTGAAACTATTGAATCAAATATTGAAAATATGGGGAATATCAATGTTGTCCCATATGATCAATATGTGAAACAAAGTGAAAGGAAAGTTGTACCAAGTGATGCATCTTCTGCAGTCAACAATGACTATGATTTTGATGAATACACTGCATGTACCCCTAATGATTCTGTTATCTCTGAGCTAAATGCTTATAAAGAACGTGTTGCTATTTATGAACAACGTGATAAGTTTGAGTTGACCACCCGTGAGCAGGAGATGGATGACCAAATGCGTACAACTATTAGAAAAAGTAGGTTTAGAGAAGAAGTATTAAAACAAGAGTTAAACTCCTTACAAGAAAAGCTTTCTAAAACTGCTAAGCAAAAACAAGAACTTCAAGAAAATGTTAAAATGCTTAAGCATGAATTCAGTGCTAAGGAATCAAAACTTTTGAATGATTTTTCTAATATAAAAACCTTGAAAAACAAGCTTGAAAATAAGTTGTACGTACAAGGAAATACCATTCAGACTGCTCACTTAATCACTAAACATAGAGTCTTAAGCGATAAGCATAGCATTCACCTTATTGAGGAACCAAATCCAAAGGTCATTAAAAAAGCTAGAAATGCTCATAAGGTTCTTTATGATGGCAATGAAATCCTTAAACCTAGACAAAAACATAGTTGCGTTGAGTGCACTGAGGAAGATAAGAAATCATATGAAGTCACTAGGGAAAAGATGAACAAGAAATTAGATGATCCTAATTGTAAAGAGAAGAAAATAAATATCACACCCCATGATTACAAGAAGGAGAACTGGATTTCCTTGAACATGTTTAAGCCTCAGACGTTGTTAACACCAGAACAAGTGTTCTGGAAAAAGGATTTAGATAAGCAAAAAGCAGAGAATCTTGTTGTAACAAACCCTCCCTTTAGGAAAATGCCTTCAGCGACTGTGTATCCTCCCAATACACCAATGCATTTAGTTCCTAGGACTATTGCCACTAAAAGCAAGACCTTAATCAGTCAATATGTTATTTTTCAACTATTTGTTGATTTTGAGAAAACTTGTAAGAAAAGGATCACACCCACTGGTATAACTGAAGGGGAAAGGGGTTTTGAGCAAACAAAAGAATGTTATTTTACTAAAGTCATGCCTTTCTTTAAACAACTAAAAGATCATTTTGAAAGTCTTAAAAAGGGAATGAATTTAGACATTAAAGAAATGGAAAAGGAATTTGATGCAATGATAGTTGAGGTTAGTGACTATGAGCGGGCATTAAAATATAATGAAATTGAGAAGAAGAACTTGCATACCTTAAATGAGAATCTGATTTCTGAATGTATCTCTCAAGATGTGTTTTATACTGCTACTAATTGCTCTATTACTGCTTCTCAATTTCATGAATTATCTGTTGCGTTGAAAGTCTCCCATGATCGTGTCATTGAGCTTGAAATCAAAAACTCTAAACTAAGTGATAAAATTGAACATGATGATCACAATAATTTGGTAAAACATTTTTCTAAGCTAGAAGTTGAACATTTTGACTTGCAACTAAAATATCAACATCTTAAAGAAAATGTTAAAACCTCAAACATCAAGATATCCTTGGATGTTCCAGAGTTTGATGCAGTTTTTGAACTAAACAAACGTGACGAACTGATTCAAGCTCACTGTAACACGATCAGAAAGTTGAAAGCCCAAATCTCTCAATTAAAGGGTGAAAAGAACAATATGACGGGTTCCCAAATGCCTCCTCCTTTAGATTCTCGGAATTCTCAAAATTTTCATCTTCAAAACTTGGTTAATGCCTTACAAAAGGAAAATGAGAGTTTTCTAGAAGAAAATGAAAAGGTTAAACGTCATTTCAATGAGTTATTTGATTCAATTAAAGTCACTCGGAACAAAAATAACGAAAAAATAACCTCGTTGCAAAAGGAAATTAAGAATCTGAAGAGTCAGGTAAAAAGGAAAATGCCAATGACCAATGGGGAGAATGGTGCTTCAAAGGTGCATGTCTGTAATAAATATGCTTTGACTGTGAAATATGTTCCTCCTCATCTTAGGAATAACAAACTGGCAATTCAAACATATTTCTCATATCTTAAGGACAGCCTAGAATGTCTCCGTGATATTGTAGAAGAGGATAAGTTAGAGAAACCACTTGATAATGCAATTGGCCATGCATGCTTATATGCCAAACGATCTCAAGAACTTCTAGAATGCTTAATTACAATATGCCCTAAAACCTTAGGTGAGCAAGTCAATCCCTTGATACCTTGTTCAATGCCTATTGCCAAGCATGCAAGTCATTCAATGCCAAATGTTATGAACGTGAACCTTAGTGTGCCTTCAAGTAGTTCAGATTCCAAATCTGTTAGTGCTAAGAATGTGAACTCGAGTGTGCCCTCTAGGAGTTCAACTCCCAGCACTTCTACTGTTAAGAGAATGAACTTTTTTGTGCCTTCAAATAGTTCAGATCCCAGCACATCTAAACAGAAAATGCATAAATTAGCAAAACCAACTAATGTTCCCATTCCCTCTACAGGAGTAAACAGTGACATTAAAGCGAGCAGGTCAAAGTCTCAAGACAATACAAGGAATGATAGGACCTCACAAGCTAAGAATGTGCATTGGAAAAAAGTAGAAGATCACCCTAGGAACACTAAGTTTGAGTTAAATAAAACGAATCGTGTTGATTCTAGTATTAGCCATAGGCGTACTGTAATTAATTCGAATTCTGATACTATTTGCAAACCTTGTAATGATGTCTGCTTGAATTCTGTTGCTAATCATGAATGTGGTGTGAATGCTTTGTCTAATGCTGTCAAATGCCCAGTTAAAATTGTTAATGCTAATAATCGTGCAAAGAAGGCTAAAAGGCAAAGATGAAAGATTGTTAGAAAACAGTGGAAACCCACAGGAAGAACATTTATAAAGATAGGTTATTATTGCATACCGTTTGGTCATAAGAATAATCAGTTTTGTCCTCAAACTGCTAAGACTATGCCCACTAGAAAATGGATGCCTACTGGTAGAACTATTCCCTTAAGAAGTGAACATACTTTGAATAGATCAAATACAGACACCAGCACTGCATCTATTCCCAATGATTCCATTGCTTCTACTTCTGATATGGATGTTTCTATTTCTGATGTGGGTGTTCCAATTACTGTTACTAACCAAATGGAACCCATTCTTGCATGGGGATCCCAAATATCCAGTTATCCATTCTTGTCTGTGTTCAACTGCAGATCGTTCAAATCGTTCTGTGGTACCTGGACTCAGGCTGTTCCAAGCATATGACTGGAGACCGGTCGCGGCTCATGAACTTCGTGAGCAAATTCATCGGGATAGTTAGATTCGGGAATGATCATTTCGGTGCTATTAAGGGTTATGGAGATTATGTTGTTGGAAAAAGTGTTATCTCCAGGGTATATTATGTGGAAGGTCTTGGTCATAATTTGTTCTCTGTTGGTCAATTCTGTAATTTCGATCTAGAAGTAGCTTTCAGAAAACATACTTGTTTCGTTAGAGAACTTGATGGTGTAGAAATGTTAAGAGGTACCCGAGGTTCAAACCTATACACCATATATATCGATGACATGATGAAGTCCTCTCCAATCTGCTTGCTGTCAAAGGCTTCTAAAACAAAGTCTTGGTTATGGCATCGTCGTCTCAATCACTTGAACTTTGGTACCATAAACAACCTTTCCAGAAAGGATCTAGTCAGAGGCTAACCCAGATTAAAATATGAAAAATATCATCTTTGCTCAGCTTTTCAATTGGGAAAAAGCACGAAATATGCCCACAAACCAAAACCCACAAACTCTGTAATGGAAGTTCTTCATACCCTTCATATGGATCTGTGCGGTCCAATGAGAGTGCAAACTATTAATGGGAAGAGATATGTGTTAGTAGTGGTTGATGACTACTCCGATTTACTTGGGTTAAGTTTTTGAGGACAAAGGACGAAACTCCAGATGTCATCATTAAACTCATTAAACAACTTCAGATTAGACTCAACAAAACAGTTCGAATCGTCCGAACTGACAATGGAACTGAGTTTGTTAATAAAGTACTCAATGAATTTTATGAAAATGTTGGAATCAGTCCTCAAAGAAGTGTTCCTCGAACTCCTCAACAGAACGGTGTAGTTGAAAGACGAAACCGAACTCTTGTAGAAGCTGCAAGGACAATGCTGATCTACTCAAAGGTTCCAATGTTTCTATGGGCTGAAGCTATTGCCACTGCCTGTTACACTCAAAATAGATCTCTAATTCACACATCTCATGGAAAGACTCCATACGAACTTGTCCACAATCGAAAACCTGATCTATCATACCTTCGTGTGTTTGGTGCTTTATGTTATCCAACTAATGATGGTCAAGAGTTAGGAAAACTGAGAGCCAAAGCAGACATTGGAGTATTTGTAGGCTATGCACCAAATAGAAAAGGTTACCGAATCTACAATAAGAGAACCTGAGATATCATGGAAACAATTCACGTTACGTTTGATGAGCTGATCGGTCAAATGGCTCCTGGACAATCCAGTTCTGGACCCGCACTTCAAAACAGTCCCATTGGTTCATCCCTTGTACCAAATTCCTCTCCAGCTATTCAATATGTACCTCCAACTGAAGATGATTTGAAGAAATTGTTTGATCCAATGTTTGATGAACTCTATGAGCCAAGTGCTATTGAACTGTCAATTCCCACAATAGAGGCTGCTCATATCCCTGAGAATGAAGTCAATCCGTCAGTCACAATATCATTAAGTCAAGAAGCACCTGTTGCTGATAACTCAGTCTCATCAACAAATCATCAATCTTTGAATGTACATCATGGAACTGTTTTTGGCATCAATGATGAAGTTAATCCATTTGCTACTCCTGAAGATGCTCCATTTGAAAACATATTTGCTCCTGAATCATCAACAAAACCTTCTTCTTCAGGAGACATCGACTCTGCTACCTCAGTCCTTCAACAACTGCCACATGAACACCTTAGAAAATGGACTCACGATCATCCATTAGACAACATCATTGGAAATCCCTCTCGTCCTGTATCAACACGGAAACAACTTTCAACCGATGCCTTATGGTGCTTCTTCAACTCCGTACTCTCTAAGATCGAACCAAAAGATGTTAAAACTGCCATGAATGAAGACAGCTGGTTCAATGCCATGCAAGAAGAAATTCATGAGTTTGATCGACTTGATGTATGGGAATTAGTACCTGCTCCAGATTGTGCTCTGATCATTGCTCTAAAATGGATCTTCAAAGTGAAACTTAATGAGCATGGTGATGTATTAAAGAACAAGGCTCGATTGGTTGCTAAAGGATACCGTCAAGAGGAGGGTATTGACTTTGAAGAATCTTTTGCTCCTGTTGCTCGAATCGAGGCAATCAGAATCTTTTTAGCTAATGCTGCTAGTAAAAACATGGTAGTCTATCAGATGGATGTAAAGACGGCATTTCTGAATGGAGATCTTAAAGAAGTCGTCTACGTCAGCCAACCGGAAGGATTTGTGAATCAAGAGCATCCTACTCACGTTTATCGTTTGAAGAAGGCTCTTTATGGTTTAAAGCAAGCTCCAAGGGCATGGTATGATACGCTATCAAAGTTTCTTCTATCTACCGGATTTAGCAAAGGAGCAGTTGATCCAACATTGTTCACCAGGAAGTCAGGCAAACATTTAATTCATGTTCAAATTTATGTTGATGATATCATCTTTGCCTCGACTGACCCCAATGAGTGTGACCGTTTTTCAAATGAAATGGGTTCAAAATTTCAAATGTCAATGATGGGACAAATGTCATTTTTCTTGGGATTACAAATTTCACAAAGTCCCGGAGGCATCTTCATAAATCAATCTAAATATGCAAATGAGATTTTAAAGAAATTTGGATTTGATTCAAGTGACCCTGTTGACACTCCCATGATTGAACGAACCAAGCTTGATGAGGACCACTCAGGGATCATGGTAGACCAAACGAAATATCGTAGTATGATTGGATCCCTGATGTACCTCACAGCTAGTAGACCCGACATCTTGTTCGCTGTGTGCATGTGTGCTAGATACCAGGCTAAGCCTACTAAAAAGCACCTTGAAGCGGTTAAACGGGTCTTTCGGTATCTCCAAGGAACCATCAATATGGGACTTTGGTACCCGAAGGACACCGGTATGTCACTAACAGCCTATGCAGATGCTGATCATGCAGGATGTCAAGATACTCGTCGAAGTACGTCTGGAGGTGCTCAGTTTTTGGGTAATAAGTTTGTGAGCTGGTCTTCAAAGAAGCAAATGAGTACTTCTATTTCCTCTACAGAGGCTGAATACATAGCCATGTCATCTTGTTGTGCTCAAATCCTATGGATGAGATCTCAATTAACTGACTATGGCTTTGTATTCAACAAAATCCCTCTGTACTGTGATAATAAAAGTGCTATTGCTCTCTCATGCAACAACGTTCAACACTCAAGAGCAAAGCATATCGACATTCGACATCATTTCATCAGGGAACAAGTGGAAAAGGGTGTGGTGGAACTCTATTTTGTAAGGACTGAATACCAGTTAGCAGACATCTTCACCAAAGCTCTTCCAAGAGAACGTTTTGAGTTTATTCTTCCACGACTTGGCTTGAAAAGCCTTCAACCAGAAACACTCAAACGTCTTCAAGAGGAAGACGAGGAGTAAAGGTCTTTCTTCATCTATCTCTTTGTATATATTTTTTTCAAAAAGCAAAATACAAAATTACAAAACCTTCAAAAATCAAATAGAAAATTATAAAACTTTCAAAATCCATAAAAATGTGAAAAATTCGAAAAATCCTCAAAAATATTGTCTTTTTGTCTTGTTTTTCTCGTTTCGATATCATCTACGGACTTTGTATTGATATTCAAAGAATGTCACGGGTCTTTAGATGTTCATCGAATGTACATAGTCTTTCAAAAAAACAAAAAAAAAATGAGGCGAAGAAAAATAGTGGTTTATTGTCATTTCAGGCAGTAACCCGTTATAAAAGAAAGAACAGAGCCATGCTTTAACTTGTTTTTCAAATCTCATACTCTGATTCTAAAAACAATTTCTTACTATCTAATGAAAACTAATTGCTTTGAAAAATTATTCGGACGTAATTTTTGAAAATCATCTGTACTTATCGGTGGTCAAAAATATCTATCTCTCAATCAACAACTTATGTCATTGATTGAGGGGGAGAATGATTTTTCAATTAAATAAAAAAAAAGTGTATTTTTCAAACAATGGTACCAGACCGTGGTTATTATTAAGTTTTCAAAAGATATTCAAGCATGTTTAATGTAAATCGTTGGAGTCTAAAGTTTCAAAATTCGATCCTTATCAGTTAAAACATTTTCATAATCAAGTCACAATTCTCCTTAAAAGCTTTTAAAATCAATTTAAATCTACAGAGATCACAAATCTCAAATGATGTGAAAATTGTGATCGGGGGAGAATTTGTGATTTAAATTGGAGTTAAACTGATAATTTGATAAAATGTTTTATAAGGATGTACAAGCTCTCCTCCCTGCATGTGACAAACGATTTCAAATTTTTCCATGCACATGTTGAGGGGGAGCATCTATTTTAAACCTCAAATTATTGAAATGTGACTGAATTGTCTCTAAGTGCAGGTTCCCTATAATACGTGCAAACTCTTTCATGTTTCGAGGCACATATTGAGGGGGAACAAAATTGTGAAAACCTCATCCTTCCTTAAAATGTTTTATCTACTCAAATTGATTAGGAAGTGATGATGATCATTTTAGAAAATGCTAATCAAAAGATTGGACCTTTCATTCTTAATCTAACGATTTCAAAGATCTCTTGCCTCCATGTGCTAAACAAATTTCAAATTTTTATGCATATGTTGAGGGGGAGCATTTCTAAAATATCAAAACAATTAAGATACAAAATACTTTGATTCTATATCACAAGTATCTTGATTGATTTTTCAAATGGTTTTCAATTGGTTCCAATGGCAGATAAACTATACCAAAAAGACCGACCAACTTTACTTTATGTATGGTGATATAAGGATGATAAGGTTAGGTTGTGGTCCCATGATCCGCCAGAACTAGAGGGATCTACCCAGGGACAATCCACTAGTTAGTGTAGAAGTCCTTAGGTATGATGATAAAAGGAGAAATATGAGATATGGGAAGAGTGCGGACTGAGACTGAGCTAGTACTGGAATAAACCCAACAAGGCTCTAGTTATGAAGTTTCGGTAAGCACTGAAGGGGTTGAAGAATGAAAAAGAATTGAATGAGAAAAGGGTGAAAATAAATAGCCCTCCAACAATTCAACCTTAGGGCAGAAACCGGGTTCAATTCATTTGCTACGGATGGTAACATCGGTATTGAAGACAAGACGTCATGGACCCAGTGACGCACTGCACTAAAACTTCCCAAACTACTCAAGTTCCTCTTAAAAGGGCTTGTTTCATTCTCATGGGGAACCTACATAATCTATCGACTTTCTCTTAGAGATTGTTGATCTTGAAGAAGGAGACCCTCTCCCTAGTCTCCGGCACAGGAACCAAATATGCACAAATTGAGTCTAGAGCCTCGAGATCATCAATAAATCTCATTAGGACACTTTCAATGAAGACTCTCTGCTTCACACAATGTGGAAAGAGATATTATATCTTGAGTCCTACGCATTATCCTTGTGGTATTGCCAGAACATCTGAGTGACATGCAAAAATATTCACAATGAAGATGGAAAGCCTTCTGGAGCCAACATCTAACAAGCTCCTGGTAGGTGGCATGTAAGATCTATTCAAATAGATCAATCATGTGACAACTGAACAGAAACAATGGGGTGATTCAATCTTTTGAATCAATCCTGGTTCAGGTTATGGATTGACTGATACCTTTGAAAAACCGGTCATTATGCTCAAAAACTCTTTTCTTTAGCACATCGACCGTGTACGAATATTTCAAATCAAAAGGTGTTTTATGATTGATAATTGATTTTCATTAAAACCTTCGTTGTATTGCAAAAACAATTTCTATTGAGCAATACACGATTGTTTTTCAAATCTCTTTTTCATCAATCAGTGAATCTCGTTTCGCTGGTTCACTCACTCCGTGTTGTCTTCTTTGAGATGTTTCGGTTTGAGAACAGCTAGAGCAGCTGCGAAACCCTGTCAAGGAAATTCTTCGGAATTATACCTGATCACAGGCAGTACTTGTACTGATTAACGGGGAACCGTGGGCCGTGTACCTCAATTCATCGAAAGTGATCAAAGACACTTTCGTGCGCTTTATTGCTAACTATTTTATGCAGGTACACCCCGACGTTTGCAGCTGATCAGAATGAAGCGGTCAATCCATAGCCGCATGCTCACACAAAACATTCATCTCGTAATACATCATGATTAGTGCATCAATGACTCTGATATTTTCACTCCATGCTTCTGCTACGCCGCTGCCAATATCATGAATCAACGAAAGCTTCCGCTACTCTGATAAGAAGAAATCATGATCCAGAATGTGAGCATGTCGGTCCAAAAGTCACAACATCACATAATACCAACATCACAAAGGAAGAGTCAGAGATTTAATATGACTGACGATCTCAAAGCAGGCTCAACAATCATTCTCATGTGGATCAGTTAAAGACCTCCACTTGGAATTCCCAAACATGCAATAATGAAGATTCAAAGACTACGAGCTACTGAGCAAAGGACTTAATCAAGAATCCTAGAACAATCTAATGTAATACCTGTTTGTAATCATTGTAAATTGAGGTGACCTCCCTTAGGGGGAGATTGTTAGGAATTAGAAAATTCAGTCATTAAAGAGTCGGTCACCTCAAGTATAAGCATTCAATAGAAAGCTCGTAGTCGTAGTAATGATATGTTAGTTAGTAGTTTGTTAAGTAACACCGTGGAGGACGGATGGGTCTTTACCTACTGTATGCCTGATCCACAGCCCGTAGGTGGCGTTTATTTGTAAGACACTATAAATACCCTCTACCTCCCAAGGTAGAGGGTTGGAGCTTCAATACTATTTTTCTTTGTTTCACATAGTTCCCAACTCTCTTCCTTTCTCTCACTAGAACTTTCTCTCTCTAAACATTGTTAACGCCCCACATGGTTATGGTTTAATGTGTTTGTGAAATCCTATATCTAACAGTTATTTATATGAGGTTGATGTGCGGATTTTAAAAACTAGTTTACAAACCATTATGCAGTGTACCTAACCGTTGTCGTGTAGCAATCAAAGCTCTATGACATTGATCGTTCTCTAAAAGAATAATGAGGTAGGTTCGTAAATTATGACAAAATGATAGAAATTGTAATATTATTTTTTGTGTTTTTTTGTATTTTTGTTGAAAGCTAATAAAATTCGTGGTATGAGAGATTTGATTTTAAACTAATAATAACTGTTAGAAAAAAGAATGTATATTTTGTTCAATTCTAGGGACTAGATTGGAGATTGCATGATTCTTGTTTCATAAGTATAAATAGCTTATAACTTGTAACATAACATTATCAATAAAAGTAAAAAATAAAAAGAAAATAAAAACAACTCTATCATCTCTCTACACCTACTCAAAACACAGCCACACACGCACCAATCTAACATCTCTAAACTGTAATCATGGAATTAACATTTGGTATCAAAGCTATTGTTTGCTAATAATTGTAGTAGACTATTTGTTGATGCAAATAATGTCAAAAAATGTTATTTCTATCTTTCAATATCTCTACGATTTTATGATAACAAAATGTAAAAACACGTTACGTCAAAATTAACGTAAACAAATTTTTAGTTGAAATATCCCGTTTCTACATATATCAGTCAATGTATGAATAAACAAATTTACAACTTGACAAATGATTAAAGAAGTGAATTTGTGAATTTTAATGTGACAAAACACTTTTTCAAAAATATATTTTACAAATTATTTTTAAATAATAAAGAAATGTTTTAATTAGAAAAATAAGTTTAAAATTCCCAACTGCCATTCCCCCCCCCCCCCAAACAGCTCCTAACTTCCCCAAATAAACTTGCACTGTAACGGTCGAAAGTGTAGAAAACTAGAAGGGGGGTTGAATAGTTTACCGATTAAAAACTTTGTTTTGAAACTTAATGAAAGATCAATTGATATTGATCTTAAGTATGTTAATGAAATGTGCAAGCAATATGTAATAAGTAAATAAGGAAAGAAATGATCAAACCACAACAAGTTGTTTATAGTGGTTCGGCCTACAAGGACTCTTTTTCCTTGCCCTACTCCACTCCCCGAGTCTCACACTCGAGAGTTTAACTTCACTAGTCAACAAGCTCCTTTCACCGGCGGAGAAAACCTTTACACTTCGCTTACACTATTTCCGACACTAAGCTAGATGTCGAGTTCTTTTCCAAGGGTACAACTACTCCCACACACAATGTATTTTGAGGACTAAAATACTAACCACTCACACTCACAAGATTATGATGGTTTGATACAACAATGAAGTATGGATCAACACTAGATCATACAACACTAAACAAACAAGACTTCCAACTTCTCGTTGAAGCTTGAATATGACTTGATCTTCTTTGCTACAAAAGAGATCACTAATATGATATGAAACTGAGTTAGAAAGGTTAGAGAGAAGATATGTATGAGAGTATGTTAGAAAGGGATGAGAAACTACTTGGCTTGGCATTGCTATTTATAGCCAATTTGGACAGGAGCGTCCACGGACCGCGGACCCCTTAAAAGGGTTCCGCCCGTGTACCAAATTGGTACCGCCAGTCTGACAGTCAAGATATCAAATCTTGCCTAAAGTCAACTCTATCTAAGTAAGATTGTGCAAGATATGAAGAGTACAAATCTTCACAAAATATCTAATGGAATCTTCCAATGATCTCCATGATGTAATACATGATGTCAACATGTTGTATTACTATTAATAGAAATATGCAAATGCTTAAGTAGTGTTTGGTTTTAAGAACCTAACACATTCTACAAACTACTATCATACATAATGATTAGAGTCATATCAAGATGTTACTAATCATAAATGTAAATGCTTGAATGATGAATATATTTGTTTGAGAAAGCTTGTTTTAATATCTAATAAACTTGATAAGCTTTAAGCTTTTATAAATTAAATTTACTTTTGTCGTTAACAAAACTTAGGCAAAGATCAAAAATATAAATAACGTTTAATGACGATATTTGTATTAACAATCTCCCCCTTTTTGTTGAGGACAAAATATAAATTTTATTTTTATAAAAGAAACAAAGTTTGTACAAGAGTTATAAAAATATTAGTTTTAGAACTTTGAAAAAGAAATGATAATGCAAGTGTATGAAATTTGACTTTTTATGAAAGTCAAAGAATTCACTAGTTGATGCATGATGTTGACTTTTTCAGAAAGTCAAATTATGCAGTTTGACTTTTTTAAGAAAAGTCAAGTATTATCAATGAGGGTTCCTGTTTGACTTTTAGAAAGTCAATTGTATGCAGTTTGACTTTTTCAGAAAAGTCAAATAAAAATAATTTCCAAGTTCTATATTTTCTCCCCCTTTTTGTCTCAACAAAAAGAAGAGGCTATGCGGAATGTAATGAGCCCGAGCTATTATCTCCCCCTTGTTCAAAGCTCCCCCTAAATTGGGTGCTTTAATGGGAAGATACATGGATTGTGAAAATAAAGCTAAAAAAAAAATGTTAGTAATAATGATCATTCACAAGCATTTCCAAACACTATGTAATGACACCAACAACATAATAAACAACATTCATTAGTTAAAATTTTTCATGAGTAAGGATCATGAAAAGAGAACACAATGATGTGTTTTAAGTACAAGAAAATAAAAATTATCCTAAAAACAAAACAAATAAAAGACTATTCTAAAAACCATCCTAAAGTGATGGTGGATGGGAAAGAGCGTTGAGACGCTCAAGAATGTGGTTGAGGATGAACCTCATTTCTTCGTGGAAGTCATGGACCATAATCCGGGTCCGTTCCACGGTTTGACCCGTTTGCTCACAAGTTGAGCAACCATGCCTTGGAGGGTAGAAAGTTTGCGGAGGTTGTGGTGGTGGAACGGTGGATGTGTTGGTGGTGTTGGGGATGTTTGGAGTGGTCATGATGGATGCAAGCAAAGCACTTTGCATTTGCATTGTCTCACTTAAGTGAGAATCCACCATGCCTTTGAATTGGTGGAGGTTGTGGAGTTCGGCTTGAATCTCCTCTCTAGTGGGATTGTCATCCCACATGCTCTCCGGAATGTCCTCAATATGAGGGGACATTGATGATGGAAGTGGATGATCCCCGTATAAAGGACCATGAATGTCCTTGTGAATGGGGTGGAAAAGGAGAGGTCTTGGCCCTAATGGGGCGTTTGGGTCAATGGATGACCGAGGTGATTCATGAGCGATTCACTCAATGGTGCCAAAGGATGGCAATGGTGGTGGATGACTTGGCCTAGGAGGCAAGTCTTCCAAGTCCTCTAGGAAAGGATTTGGTGATGTTGGTGGAGTAGAAAATAACTCCATGGGAGTGAGAGTGGGAGACCTTGGTGAAGGTGGTGAGGGTGTTTTGGATGTTTGGATGGGTGCCGGTGGAGGTGAAGTAGGTGCTTTTGATGGTGGTGGAGTGGTGATCATAATGTGTGATGAAGTGGGTGTAGCTAAGGTAAGGTGTGTATCATCTCTAATGGGAGATGAGATGGTGAGTGGTGAAGATTCGGATGATGAGCTAAGATTAACAAAACAACAAGGCCTTACGCTCATTCTAGCGGTTTTCTTGCAAGGTTTTGGTGATGATTTAGTCATTTTTAACTTGGGTTTTGATTTGCTAGATAGTAGTGAGAATGAAGAAGGTGTGAGGATGATTATGGTAAAACCCTTCAATTTATAGAGGTAAGAAATTGTTGAGAAAAGGTTTGATTTGATGTTGAACCATTGAAGAGATGAGGTTCCTAATGATTTGGAAGTGGGTTGAATGCTAGTCATATCACCCAAGTCAATCCATACAAAGAAGATGGAGTGAAGAAGAAAAGGTATGCAATAAATGTGTTCTAGTGAGTGGAATTTCCTAATATTCAGATTACCCACGGATTTGAAGGTACCAAAAATTTGGTTCCTTCCTTTATGCCAAAGGGCTCCTTGGGTGGATTTTTCAAATTTTTGAATTTTGGTGGGAAATGGATTTCTTACATCCCTTAGTGAATAATACTAGTTCTAATAACAGTATAAACTAGTTAAGATTGATTTATAAGTGATGGAAGGTAATTTGGAATCACGAAAGAGTCGAAATTCAGAAAATTACCTGGAGGATCTACGGCACCAAAATCATACACGGACGGAACCCAAAAAAGGGTGCCTTTCTGGTCCGCCTGTACAGATATGGCGGTACCAAATTACATAAAGGACGGTACCAAAATAATGGTGCCGTCTGATCCGTGGAGTGCTGAAATTTGGACAGAGTGTTTCTTAATATCTGAAATTTCCGAAACCTGAAATTTTTTCTCAAAACCTGTTATACTAAACATTTCTAGTTAGGAAAAGTAAATAACACATATGTAAACACAGTGGAGCATAGATTAAGAGCAAGGCTTATTGATTTTCACAATATAGTGAAAATGGGTAAAATTTGATAGCATACTTGTGCTATCCCCCTGCATGAGATTGTTAGCATACACCATTGTTTCAAGTTATATTATCATCCTACACAATAAAAACAACTAAATAGTATCAAACATTAACGATAATGCATTGTTCCAAACACTCCTTAAAGTACCCTTATTTGTCCAACTTCTTGTAAATCTTATTCATCATCCTACCAAGGCACTTGAACATTCCCTTAGTTTGCTTGAATTCTGCTGATTCATTCTCAATCTCGGGAAGAGATGTGTAATACTCTTGAGGAAGAAGACGAGAGCTTGGAAGACCATCCTCGGAGCTATTTGATGATGATGATGAAGGAGTTGGAGGTTTAGCTCTTTTGCCTTTGGTCTTAGCAACTCGAGCATCACTCAAAGGCACAAAGATGTGAGGGATGAGATCATAGTTAAGGTGCATCCCTTTTGGGGTAGGTGGAATTGGAGCGAAGTTTCTATAGAGACGGGTGAGAAGCATCCCGTATGGAAGAGCAACGGATCCTTGAGTTGGAATATCAATCATTCTCCTAGCTATGTAGTAGGCTAAGTTGAATGGTTGTCGGGTGGACAAGTTGTAAAGCATGTGGCAAAGACAAGCGTTTATGTGATCCCTATTCCCTATGGTGCTAATGACGTTTGCTCTAAGTAGCTCCTCCCATTTCTTAAATTCGTGCTTAAGTTCATTGAGCTCCATTCCATATGGATCTCGGTCTACCTCTTTTCCCTTTCGGGTAACTCGGGTTGTATCACCTTTTGGGTTAAAAAGGTGTTCACGGATGACATCCTTATCGGCTAAACGGGTTATGTAGGGAAGAGAGCGGTCATTGATTGCATCAAGGGCGGTGAGTGACCACTTATCCGTGTAGACACAAGTTCCACGGTTGGGAATTCCTAGTACTCTAGCAAAGTCACTTAAAGTGATGGTGTAGTCATTTTGGTTGATTCTAAAGCTAAGACAAAACTCATCATCTTCATCACTAAAACCGGTCACACTAGCATAGAATTCTAATACGAACCTAGGACAAATTGGTTCATCAATGTCAAGAAGACAATCGAATTGAATGGCGGCTAGTTCTTCACGAAGATTGGTATGCTCAAGGAAGGATGAGTGAATGGTTCTACCCTCGTGGAAATACCTTGATTCTAGACCCCTAAATATTTCTACTTGTTCCTTGGTGAGTCCTTTGGTTTTGTGGTGTTTGGGAATGTAGTTAAGAGTGTCTTTGTGATCATAGAATCTTGCGGCTACCATGGTTATTCCTAAGGACAAGAATTAACATGTTAAAAAAAAATTAAGATAAATTTTAACGTTTTTGATTCTAGTGTGTGCCTATATGAAAACAATTTGGAGTTGCGGTTATCTCGACTCATTTTATGCACAAAATGGTTTTAGTGGAGTGTTTGGCAAATACCATGAGATAACCCAAATGCTCCTAATTCAATGTGGCTATATTTGAATATACCCGGGAGTGCATATTAGTTATGCAATACCTTTAGTATTCAAGAGCATGCAAGTGATGAAAATTCTAACGTTTCTATTTGTATTAGCAATGAAAAATGTTTTCCTATAAGTGAGAAGCTTTTCAAAACTTTTGACATGGGGTGTTTGGTTGTTTGAATAAGGCCTTATATTTATTATCTATCAATTAGTGGGAAACATGATTTTGTTTATGCAATATGATAATGTAGTACCTAATTTGAATGACTAGTTATGCAATTTGCCAATTGAATTCATATTTGGTATAAAAGCATACATAAAACCCCATGTAATGATTTGTGATAGTTTTGTGCATAAATAAGAATCCTAGACTCAGAATTAAGAGATGAAATGTAGTTAGGATACTTACAATGATGTTATCTTCAGCGATTAGTGAGTGGGAAGATGGCAATAATGAGCTTGGTTTAAGTTTTACACGTTTTGGTAAAGTGGGTTGTGAGGAAGAAGATGTTATGTATAAAGTTGTTTTGCTTCTGTAGACACCACGGACCAGACGGCACCAAATTTTTGGTTCCGTCCGTGTTGTCGTTTGGTGCCGTGGCTACAGTAGCAGAAACAAGACAAAATTGTTTTGGTTTGACTATTCTAATGTTTTAGGCTATGTTTATCCTACATGCTTGGTTCCATTAACCCTAAACCAAGTCTAAGAAGATTAAAAGGTTCTCGTTTAAGAGGTTTAGTAAAGATGTCGGCAATGTTGTCTTCGGAGGATACTTTCTCGATTGAAATGTTTCCTTTTTGAACATTGTCGCGAAGAAAGTGATGACGGATTTCAATGTGCTTTGTACGAGCATGTTGAACGGGATTCTTGCTGAGATCGATGGCTCCTTTGTTGTCGCAAAGTATCACAATATCGTTGAGATGAATTCCGTAGTCTACGAGAGCTTGCTTCATCCAAAGAGCTTGTTGACATGCTTTTCCGGCTGAGACGTATTCGGCTTCAGTAGTAGAGATGGCTAAAGCCGTTTGCTTCTTTGCAAACCATGAGGTGAGACAATGTCCAACAAAAGTACAAATACCACTTGTACTTTTTCTATCGACATAATCACCGGCATGATCCGAGTCGGCATACACTATGGTTTCTATACCCGTTCCTTTGGGATACCATAATCCTAAACACGTTGTTCCCTTAATATATCTAAAAATCCTTTTTAATGCTTCTAAGTGTGATGCCTTTGGGTTTTCTTGAAAGCGAGCACATAGACAAACACTAAACATAATGTCGGGTCTACTAGCCGTAAGATAGAGTAGGCTACCAATCATTCCTCTATATTTAGTGTTATCTACGGATTCACCTTCTTCATCCTTGGTGAGTTTAGTGTCCGAAGACATGGGTGTTTTAGTTGGTTTGGAATCTTCAAGACCAAATTTCTTAAGCATATCTTTTATATATTTAGATTGGTTAAAGAAAATACCATCTTCTAGTTGTTTAATTTGAAGTCCTAGAAAGAAGTTTAACTCACCCATCATACTCATTTCAAACTCGTCATGCATGATTTTAGAGAAATCATTACATAGTTCTTGACAAGTTGATCCGAATATAATGTCATCAACGTATATTTGAACAATAATAATTTGCGATTCCTTTTTCTTAGTAAAAAGAGTATTATCTACTAATCCCATAGTATATTTGTTATCAATAAGAAAAGTCTTAAGACGGTCGTACCAAGCTTTAGGTGCTTGTTTAAGGCCGTATAATGCTTTCTTGAGTTTGAAGACATGATGTGGTTTCTCAAAGTCGGTAAAACCGGGAGGTTGAGCAACATACACTTCTTCGTTAATAAACCCATTAAGAAAAGCACTTTTAACATCCATTTGAAATAATTTAAAATCATAAGCACATGCATAAGCAAGTAATATTCTAATAGATTCAAGTCTAGCTACCGGTGCATAAGTTTCATCATAGTCAATTCCTTCTTGTTGATTATAACCTTGTGCAACAAGCCTAGCTTTGTTTCTAGATACTATACCATTTTCATCCATTTTGTTTCGAAAGACCCATTTTGTTCCAATTATAGTTTGATCTTTGGGTTTTGGAACTAGTTTCCAAACATCATTTCTAACGAATTGGTTTAATTCTTCTTGCATGGCCATTACCCATGATTCATCTTTTATTGCTTCATTTACGGTTTTTGGTTCAATGGTGGATACAAAACAAAAATGATTACTTTGATTTTGAGCTTGTGATCTTAAGGTTCTTTGATTAAGTTTTCCTATGACCTTTTCTAATGGATGACTTTTAGATTCTTTTATGTTGACAATTTCCTTATTTAATGGTTCATCTTCCTTGTTATTATCAATTTGACTTTCAATTATTTGACTTTCAACTAAGTCATCATCTACCAAAGGTGATGTCTTAGAGGGAGGTGGACTTTCGTCAAATGTTATGTTCAACGATTCCTCGACTATCATTGTTTCTTTATTTAGGACAATGTAAGCTTTACTAGTTTGAGAGTAACCAAGAAATACACCTTCATAAGACTTTGGGTCAAACTTGGTGAGATAATCCTTAGTGTTAAGAATAAAACATTTGCAACCAAAGACTTTAAAATATCCTAATGTTGGCTTTTTACCTTTATAAAGTTCATATGGTGTTTTGTTTAGGAAAGGACGTATTAGGACTCTATTTAATATATATGTAGAAGTATCAACGGCGTTACACCAAAAATTTTGAGGAATGTTTTGTTCATTAAGCATTGTTCTACTCATTTCTTGAATTGTTCTATTTTTACGTTCTACTACTCCATTTGATTGAGGTGTTCGTGGAGCGGAAAAGTTATGTGTTATACCATTTGTATCACAAAAGTTTCCAAATTGAGTTTCGTTGTCAAATTCACGACCATGATCCGTTCGGATCGACACAATTTTGACACCTAGAAGATTTTGAATTTTCTTGCTAAGTATTTCAAATTTATCAAAAGCTTCATTTTTGGTTTTCAAAAATAACGTCCAAGTAAACCTTGAGTAATCATCTACTATGACCAAAGTGTATAAGTTGCCTCCATAGCTTCTTATAGCGGATGGTCCAAACAAGTCCATATGTAATAATTCTAGACACTTAGATGTAGATACCATATTTTTAGATTTGTGACTACTATGTGTTTGTTTACCAATTTTGCAAGCGTCGCAAAAGTGTTGGTCATATTTTAGTTTTGGCAAATTCCTAACTAACTCTTTTGAAGATAGGTTTTGTATAAGTCTCATATTAGCGTGACCTAAGCGTCTATGCCAAAGAGATGAGCTATCGTCTAATGTTGTTAGGCAAAGTTTGTCATTATATGTTTTATCTATTTTCATGACGTATATGTTATTTTTCCTAACTCCTTTAGCTATGGTGATACCATCTTTTAGTATTTTACTACCATTTTCATCAAATAGTACTTTATACTTTTTATCGCATAGTTGGCTAATACTAAGTAGATTAAATCCTAACCTATCCACATGAGCAACATTTTCAATAGTTAGAGAGTTATGAGCAATCGTACCTTTGCCAATGATTTTGCTTTTGAGATTGCTACCGAAAGTGACATTACCTCCGTCATACTCTTGGTATGATGAGAAGAGACTTTTGTTGCCCGTCATGTGTCGTGAGCATCCACTATCTTTTATCCATTCATCAGGTTCCAATCCAACTTTCAAACATACCTAAGAAGCGAATAACTCAAACATTTGGTCCCCAATATCTCATGGGTCCGTTTGGGTTAAACATACCATTTATTTGATTCATGTATGGAAATGATGGATAAGGGTTCCATGGCATGTAATCTGGAGTTTGATATGGTCTAGGAAAGTTTTGATTCCAACCGTTGTGTTGGTAGTTATGTTGAACGTTGTGGTTGCTCTTAGGAAAGGGGCGTTTGGCAAAAAAAGTTTTATGTCGTTGTTGAGTAGTTTTTGATCTAAATTCATTTTTAATAAGTCCTACTCCTGATATAATGGCTGGTTTTAGTTTAACATTATCATTGGTTTTCTTTGTTACTTTAACAAATTCAGTACGGTCCGTATTGCGAACATTCTGTTCTGCTGAAGTACCCGCGGTACCATTTTGCACAACGGACGGAACCCTTTTTTTGGTTCCGTCTGGTCCGTGCTGTACAGCAGCAGTTTTGACAGAATGTTCGTCCTTTTCGGCCGTTTTGTTATGACTCTTAGGAATTAAAACTTCATTAAACCCTAGCCCATTCATGTCTCCTGGTGTTTTATGAATTTTAACTATTTCATCGGCAATAGCGATGTTTTTGTTAAACCTTTTAAACTTAGAATTATTTTCTATTAAAACATTTTGTGTGAGCTTTAGTTTTTCTATTTCAAGATTTAGCTCTTGACATGATTTACAATCATTGTCATTTGTTTTTCCTTTTTCAAGTCGTTTTGCTTTTTCTTTTAACTCATATACCTCATTTTCCAAAAACTCCTTTTTAGTTTTTAGAAATTTATTTTTAGACTTAGCTCACACAATTGATTATATTGTTTTTGCAAGGTGTCATCATCTATGGAAGAATAAGAAGAGTCGGAAAGTACCTCATTTGACTCATGTGCCATTAGAGCGATCTCTTCCTTGCTTGATTCTTCATCGTCTTCACTATCACTCCAAGCACCACTTACAAAAGCTCGTTGAGTTTTGCTCTTAGGTGGCTTGGGACATTCTCCTATGAGATGACTTGCATCACCACATCTAAAACACTTTCTTTCACCTTTGATCTTCTTATCATCCCGATCTTTTCGGAATGGCTTCTTTTCTTCTCGAGGTTGTCTTACAAACTTTCCTCTTCTTCTAAAGAACTTCTTGAAATCTCTAACGGCCATGGCATACTCCTCATCTTCACTATCGGAACAAGATTCACCATCATCGCTTGATTCCGCCTTTGCTTTAAGAGCAACGGATTTGATCTTCTCCTTTCTTCCTTTGATGATCTCAGAATCTTTCTCCATTACCATTTCGTGAACTTTGAGGTTGCCAATTAGCTCGTCTAGTGACATTATTGAGAGATCTTTTGATTCTTCAATAGCGGTCACTTTAGCTCTCCATTTGGGATGGAGTGCTCTAAGAAATTTCCTGACAAAGTTCTTACTACGAAAAGATTCGTCAAGTGCTTTAAGTGATGTAATGATAGTGTTAAAACGAGCAAAGCCACAATCAATGGTTTCATCTTCAGGGATAACAAATTGTTCATATTGTTGAACAAGAAGATCAATTTTGTTATCCTTGACTTGTGAATTACCTTGATGTGTAACAATTAAAGATTCCCAAATATCTTTGGCGGTTTCACACATAAAAATTCTTTCATATTCTTTTCTAGGTAAAGCATTATAAAGCATCATTTTAGCTTCATTATTTTTAGCAACTAATTTCTTTTGTTCATCAACGGAAATATCCTTTGTTGTAGAACTAAAATCTCCTTTAACAATAATAAACCAAAGATCTATATCTTTTGATTTTACATATGTTTCAAAACGGTTTTTCCAATAGATAAATCCATTGGTTTCAAAGAGTGGTGGTCTTTGCATAGATTGCCCTTCTTTAAAGTTTTCAGAATCCATGGATCGTTTCAAGTTTATAAAATACAAGTTATTTTAGAAATTCTTGAGCAACGAGGCTCTGGTACCAATTGTAGAAAACTAGAAGGGGGGTTGAATAGTTTACCGATTAAAAACTTTGTTTTGAAACTTAATGAAAGATCAATTGATATTGATCTTAAGTATGTTAATGAAATGTGCAAGCAATATGTAATAAGTAAATAAGGAAAGAAATGATCAAACCACAACAAGTTGTTTATAGTGGTTCGGCCTACAAGGACTCTTTTTCCTTGCCCTACTCCACTCCCCGAGTCTCACACTCGAGAGTTTAACTTCACTAGTCAACAAGCTCCTTTCACCGGCGGAGAAAACCTTTACACTTCGCTTACACTATTTCCGACACTAAGCTAGATGTCGAGTTCTTTTCCAAGGGTACAACTACTCCCACACACAATGTATTTTGAGGACTAAAATACTAACCACTCACACTCACAAGATTATGATGGTTTGATACAACAATGAAGTATGGATCAACACTAGATCATACAACACTAAACAAACAAGACTTCCAACTTCTCGTTGAAGCTTGAATATGACTTGATCTTCTTTGCTACAAAAGAGATCACTAATATGATATGAAACTGAGTTAGAAAGGTTAGAGAGAAGATATGTATGAGAGTATGTTAGAAAGGGATGAGAAACTACTTGGCTTGGCATTGCTATTTATAGCCAATTTGGACAGGAGCGTCCACGGACCGCGGACCCCTTAAAAGGGTTCCGCCCGTGTACCAAATTGGTACCGCCAGTCTGACAGTCAAGATATCAAATCTTGCCTAAAGTCAACTCTATCTAAGTAAGATTGTGCAAGATATGAAGAGTACAAATCTTCACAAAATATCTAATGGAATCTTCCAATGATCTCCATGATGTAATACATGATGTCAACATGTTGTATTACTATTAATAGAAATATGCAAATGCTTAAGTAGTGTTTGGTTTTAAGAACCTAACACATTCTACAAACTACTATCATACATAATGATTAGAGTCATATCAAGATGTTACTAATCATAAATGTAAATGCCTGAATGATGAATATATTTGTTTGAGAAAGCTTGTTTTAATATCTAATAAACTTGACAAGCTTTAAGCTTTTATAAATTAAATTTACTTTTGTCGTTAACAAAACTTAGGCAAAGATCAAAAATATAAATAACGTTTAATGACGATATTTGTATTAACAATCTCCCCCTTTTTGTTGAGGACAAAATATAAATTTTATTTTTATAAAAGAAACAAAGTTTGTACAAGAGTTATAAAAATATTAGTTTTAGAACTTTGAAAAAGAAATGATAATGCAAGTGTATGAAATTTGACTTTTTATGAAAGTCAAAGAATTCACTAGTTGATGCATGATGTTGACTTTTTCAGAAAGTCAAATTATGCAGTTTGACTTTTTTAAGAAAAGTCAAGTATTATCAATGAGGGTTCCTGTTTGACTTTTAGAAAGTCAATTGTATGCAGTTTGACTTTTTCAGAAAAGTCAAATAAAAATAATTTCCAAGTTCTATACTTTCATTACTTACTTTCAATTTTTGTAGTGTGTTCATTATAGTCTTATTAAGTAGAATTCATATTGTTGTAGTTTGATTTCACAAAGGATTGAATCAAAGTTTTTCACAAGCAAACTTTGATAACTAAATTAAAAAGCGGTGAAACTATTCAACCCCCTTTCTAGTTTCTCACACTATTGATGACATCCAATAACAACATATTATTTGCATCATTTGTCCTATTATATTGCTTGTTTTATATTATTTTTTATAAGAATTGATACTTAATCGCTTACTTTTGTAAATCTCAGTTATAAACAAGCATTTGGTAAAAGTTAGCTACTTTGGACGTATGGAGCAAAATGGATTAAGTTGGAAAATTATACTAAACTGACGACAGATGCGCCATATCATTCTAGACAGATACGCCGTACACCAAGACTTAGCCAAATATGAAGACCAGTGCCCGACTTTGAAGCATACGCCGTATGAATTTATCCCATGCGTCGTATATAAAACCTTGGTCAATGAAGAAGATCTGACTTGTTCTACTCCAGATACGCCGCATGACATCCAAGAGTTGCGGCGTATCAATCTCAAGATTTCACCAGAAAATCCAAGATATTGAAGACAACATACGCCGCATGAAGACCGAAGATGCATCGTATCATATGGCGGTGTATGAATATTCTAGAATTTAATAATCTTGGAACCTACGTGAAGTTACCTAGATACGACATTCCAGATAAACTGATACGTCGTATCGAATTTGTTTCCAGAATGTATAAATAGAGGATTGACTACCAAATTTCGAGAGAGCAGTCACACACAAGACCAGACGACTGACCACCCAAAGATGCAACCAAAAGGAAGAAATCATAGCAATAAGAAGGTCCTGCTAGTGCGTAACTCCATAGGAAGAATGGCTTAATTTGCATTAGTACTCTTTACTCGTTTGGATAGCGTACTTTTCACTATTTGATCATAATTAAATACTTACATTCGTTTAAAGATTATAAGATGTTTTATTGGATGCTCATGCATGTGTTTTGATTACATTATTACTTCATTAATATCGTTTACATGATTAATGTAAGCCCTAAGTGGTTAATTAATAAATTGATAATCATTAAGGTAGACTTTATGCGAATTTCTCATTAGTCGTGATAGGGTTAGTCTTTTGAGAAAACTTAAAACCTAAAATCTAGACGTTTAGCTTAGTCTAAACATTGTAATGAGATACCAACTCACGTGAGCAACCAAAGATAGAATAGATATAGTACTCATCATATATAACTAAACAATTAGCCAATACATCTTTCTTATTATCGGCTTTGCCTCTTATCCACTATATTTATTTCTATCTGTACGTGTGTGTCATTTACCTCATTACTTTAATTTACATCTTATTTAATCTAAAAATCGTGCGAATCTCAGAGGCCCTTTTCATTAGATTATATTTTATTAGACTAACTTTAGAATTAAAATACTGATAAATATTTAAGTGTTGACGTTCCACTCTTAGTGATCGACACTCTACTTACCAACTAGGCTACATTGATCGGGTACACTACCCGTTAGTGTTCGTTATAGGTTAATTAGGCTAAATATAAATTTAAAACTTGAATACAATAATCTAGACCTACAACGGAATAGACACATCAACTATACCCACAAGCATCAGGAGAACCTCATTTTGACCTCGTATTGAACAAAAGTGATGGGGAAACATCTAGTGGGTGATTGTATTAGATGTTAGATAATTAGAACTGTTAAATTTGACTGCTTGTGGCTAAATTAAGGATTTAAAGACTAAAAGTTGAAGAATTTTGTAGGAAACTAGAAGGGGGTTGAATAGTTTCACCGCTTTTTAATTTAGTTATAAAAGTTTACTTGTGAAAAACTCCAACTCAATCCTTTGTGAAATCAAACCACAACAATATGAATCCTACTTAACAATACTATAATAAACACACTACAATTATTGAAAGTAAGTAAGGAATGTAAAGAGTAAGTGTAACACCCCCGAAAATCGGGTTTCAGCGGAAGCATACAAGTCTTGGGTGCTACTAATTGGTATCACAACACAAGGATAGAACAACGGGTTTATATTAAGAAAACTCATTTATTCAGTATAAACAAAGTTTACAATAAAATTTGATGCGAAAAATAGGCCCATAATAAATAAGCGGTCCCCAAATAAAAATATCAGAGTCGTCTATGACCATGCCATGCCATTGCCCAAACGCCTCCAAAAGTAAACAATCGCCTCAATACCTGAGAATACATGATAAAAGTGTCAACACGAGGTTGGTGAGTTCATAGGTTTTCATAAAAGTATTGCGAGTTCAAAAGATCTTTTCGATCATTGTGGCGCCCACAATGTCGCGAAAACAAGGTTTACCTTTAAGCAAAAGAATAGAAAGGTGGACCACAAGTTTTTCAAGTGCAAATCAATTCTCATAATCAAAATCAAATTTAACCGAGGCATACCCTGCCTAATTCACAGTATCAAAATATTTATTCGAAAAAATTATTCAAAAACAATTACTTGGACCATAACAAAATCAAACACTACAACGAATATAGTGTCACGCAAGCTTAACTATCCCGCAGGCTAAGTTATAAACATTTAAGAAACCATCACGCCCTAATCACATCTATAAACCGACATGTTATACGTCATGGCAAGTTGGTGCATCCACAAATCCGGGTGAAATCCCTGGCAAGTTGGGCAACCAAAGTCCAGACGGGGTGGTCAACAACGATAGATCTATCCATAACATTCACACCATCCTGAGCCAGGATGTAACAATTCATAACAATGCTTGGGTTTCTAACCTTAACCTAGCACGTAATAGCTCACAAAAACATTTTCAGGTCCAATCCAAAGCAGTTCAAGCACTTGTGTCCACATAAAAATATATTTAAACCAAATCGCGCATTTCATCAAAATCAGTTATCAATAGCGTATTCAAATCAATCAATCATTTGTATTTAGTAAAAACGAGCATGTATTCTCCCCCCAAAACAATTTAAAAGTAAGTAAAAGTAGGGGCCATGAACTCACCTCAAAACGAAGCAACACAAGAATCACAACTAACAAGACTGGCATCAAAGAGCAAGCACAACCAAATCATGAAGGAAGGCACGTCGATATCCAAAGAGTACAAGTACAAAGGTACTACATCGTCACGACCTAATAGTATACGTATTATCTCAAAATACGTCTCAAAAAGTAAAATAATATAATCTCCGAAATACAACGTGTCTTAGTTTTCGAGGAACACTCGTATCAAAGATTTCAAAAATCCAGTATCAATATCTCAAAAGTTTAGTTTTTTAACGTTTCGTGTGGTGGTAAGAATACGAAGACTCGACATGTACTCACGCTAAACACAACTCATAACAAAGCATAATGTATATTCCGATACATTATAAGGAATAGTCAAGAAATATTGACCAAGAGTCGACTCGAGTAAAAAGTGACAAGAAGAAGTCTGGGAAAGTAACGACACATAACTACACCAAGAAGTGAGTTAATTGGTAAGTTTCGGTGTTTACCCATAATCCCTAAATAACTTGCATAAAACAAAGATGTTTTATAACTAATGATAAGTTTGAATCTTGCAATTCGAACAATAAGGTTTTACCATTTAAAAGAATATTTACTTAAATTCTTGTCGGGTTTTTATAAAATAAAAGAGATTTAAATTTAAACGTACAAGTTTAGAATGTTTCTATAAATTTCGGCATGGTACGTCCATTTATATAACATTCCCAAAGTCATTGTGACTTAAATAAACCAAGTTTGAAATTTCAATATTTATAAATTTTGTTTCGTTATCATTCACATAAATATTAGTTTTGAGTTTATTGGATATTTTGTGAGCGTTCCGTGTCTAATATATTAAATTCTATTAGAGTCTAATATATTATACTGTTAAGTCACAAAGTGTTCAATAAGTCCAACATCTAATATCGCAATTCCAATAACGTTCCAAACGTGCAAATGTTATCAATCCCATAAATGTCCAATCTCAATTCATAATCTGTATCAAAATCTAAAGTATCAAATCCCAAATCGTATCCGAAAAATACCAGAGTATCAACGTCAAATAAAATGTATTACGTTAGTTTGTAGTTCCCATAATCTGAATTAAGTGTATAATCTAAGACATGTCACCATCCCAAGTATTAATCCCAAAGTAATCCGAAACGTACCACAGCATCATAATCACAACATTTTAATAATTCACATTAATTCGATATCCGATAAAGCATTAGACATAACATATTTTCTAACTCTTAATTAAGTCACACCACTTTAATTCCAAAATGAAGTGGTTATTGGCCATTCTCACAACCGAATGTGCCCAGGTTTTATAGAAACATAAAATACTATGTTAATACACGAATTACACGACTTATATAACGCAAGACATTGAAATTAAAACCTGGTTCTTACTAAGTCTTATCCACCAAAACCATTAATCTATAAATATGCTTACATATACTCACATACGGTTTTTAGATGAAAGACACATTAATAGGTTAGCACTTTCAGTATACCGCGATGTCGACAAGAGAAGGTGAGACACAATAGGGTGAGATGAACCACGAGTACAAGCTCCGATTAATGAAAAACCCAAATGCACGAGCTAACAACACGAACTCAACATGACACAAGTAATTTGACCAACTCAAGACTCGAAACTGAGTCACTCAACTCATATCCCTTATGGGTCTTAAATCAGATTTGGTAACCACCAAAAATCAAACAATCAGAAACAAACACCCCTTAATGATTACCACACGAAACAAATTACAAAAATCGTTTTAGTTTAAAATCCACGAAAGTTTTAACACAAGATAAGATAAAACAAGTGTGGGTCTTGGCTTACCATCGAAACCAAAAAGAAAAGGAGACGAGAAAAGGATGTGGTGACAGCCGTGGCAGCTGTGGTGGCGAGATACGACGGCGGGTTGTGGTGGCGAGATACGACGGCGGGTTGTGGTGCCCTATCCAAACCAAACGAGCCCCAGTCATCCTTCATGTACCATGGGTCTTAAACACGAGGGTGGTGAAGTGGTTGAGATGAAGGTGGTGCGGCGACCAAGAGGGTGGCGGCGTGGCTTGAGCAGAGGTGGCCGACGGCTGAGTTGAGTGGGAGAGGAGAAGGAAGTAGTGAGTGGCTAGGGTTTCACTCAAATGAGTTTTAACCGTAAAACTGATTTTTGATATGTTTATATACTCCCCCAAAAAATCATATTTTTATTTTTATTTTATATATATATATTTTTTTTTAAGACAAACAAAATGACACTTTTATAAAAGTTAAGGGGCAGTGGTGAAAATGTTATCACAGAGGGCAGTTTCGTATTATTTGTAAACTTTTATGATTTAGCGGTTCGGGACATATTTGAACTAGCAATCGATCGATTCGACTCACGAAAATAGCGCCATTGCGTTTAGAAAAAATTTTCTGATCAAAACGAGTATTTACCTGACCCATTTATCGTAAATGATATCAAATCAAAACAAATTGACGGTTGTGCCAGTACGCATTGTGTCCAACTTTTACGCTTCACGAGATAACTTCTTGTTTTCACGACAAATAAGCTCAGGGAAGTTCGTAAATGAAAAACAGATGAATTTTATTGAAAACGAATATCTGGAAAAGTGCGAGTTGTCACAGACTTCCCTTCTCAACGGAATCACGTCCTCGCGATTCAATTCGAGTTATCCGTTAGATTTAAAAAAAAAGATATAGGTACTTTCTCAATATTCCATTTTCAGGTTCTCACGCGAATTCGAGATATTTCTTAGAGTTTCCACCGATTAGTAAAAATAGGAAAACGACTTTGCTCAAGTCATTTGACTTCACGGTTCACGATTTCGATAGGTTCCTCAACACAGCTTAGGCGTTTGTCGATATGGATATCTTCCAGCAGGGACAAAAATTTCCTTCAACAGCGAGGCATTACCTCAAATTACGCACATGAAAACGTCATGAATAACTAAGCTCTAACGGTAGCTCAAGGCTCTAAGCTACCAGTCCAGCTCTAGCAAGAGTCTTAAAAGGATTTGCACAACAAAGATTTGGCTTTCCATATTTCCTAAGCGCATCACACAATCCATGGTGAGATTTTTAAGCATAGCCTCGTCTCCAATCATGGAGTCTCAAAGATTCATGTCATCCGTCCATCTTAGCTTTTCTGACGATCGTGAGCCGTTTGCATTCTGCTTTTGATTTAAACAATCTCATGACCGTTTCATGAACAGTTTTAGGATATCAAGTTGGGTATCCCCCACTTCGATTCGACAAATTATCAAGCGACATTTTCAACCATAAAGTGCCTCGTACAATGTGGCTATGGTGATAAGAGATTCCAACCAATGGGAGGTGTCTACCAAACCATTTCCGTAATCGATCACGCGGACACGCCACATGTTCTTTAACGTTTAAATGGTCCTTTCACTCTGGCCAACAGTCCGTGTATGATACCCAATACTCACACCACAACTTGTTCTCATGGCTCTTGGAGTGATGACCAGAATTTGATGTGAAACGACTTGTGAAACAGTTAAGAGGATAACAAGAATACAATCCATTGTGTACAAACAACGGCAAGGTCAAAATCTCGATAACAGCAACAAAACATTTCGTAAGATGACCGTAAAATGGTTAGTAGGATAATCAAAATCAGCTTGCACGACTATAGTGGCACGGCTCAAAATTCATAAGGAGATAACAACATAATTGATATTCTCGAGAGACGAATGAAGGGTTAGGCGTCAGCTCCAAGGATCGCGGTTCAAGTTACCCCTTAAAGTCTTAGGGTTTCTGTTGGGCCAACAGAATCTTCGTCGAAACGGGAGTTAAGCAGATTCAGAGTACGACTCTGAAGGATAGCAGTAATTACATCTAGCGATCAATAGATTGATTCCGTTGTGCACTTAATACTTAACGCAGAAAGATACAGCATTCAAATCCAACGTCAGTATTTCCAAAAGAAATTCGACTACCAGTCGATATCAAATCAAATTCTAAATACAATTGAACAACGATGGTTCCAAAAAGTTATGCTAAAAGCATACACATCGATAGAGCGCAAGGTGCAACATCAAAAGAACAACATCAATGGAATAATCATCGATCGAAGATAAGGCTTGGAGTAGAGGCGTCTACAACAAGACCCAAAACAAAACCACGAGAATAAGCAAATCCATTTTCGCCATAGGAACCAAAATCGCAGAATCTAACAATCCAAATTCAACGTAGCCAAGATGGATTCCAAATATTCCAAGAAGCCCGATGAGCTTATTACAACTTTACGCAACCCAAATGCAACTTGTGACCAATCGGGTCTAACCCGACCCGATGCGAAACGAGGTCGTACGATTCCAACTATTCCAAAAATAACCCGAAGTCATATAATGACTAGACGGCGATGAAAAGCGATTCATAACAAAGGAAGAATATCGCGATAAACAAGAATTTGTGATGCCAGTGTGTTGTGTGTGAAGGAAAGCTTTTATAAAATTTCATGCTCGTATACACACACCAAAACCTTTCCATTTCCCGAAGTCAAACCAAAAACCAACCAGACATAATTCTATTATAACTACTCCAAGTATCGTAAAATTCACCTCTGAGTCGGACATAGGTGATCAGGCTATGTCCAACTGTCCCTGGTTGCATATAGGTGATCAGTCTATATTCACTCGAGGTTCAATGAATTTTGATACACTTGACTTAGTTACTCTAGCCTCATGTCTTTCACTTTCCAAAATCCGTTTTCAAAAGATTAAAATGAGTGTCCATACGCGAGGACGAGTGATGAGATTGTGCAGCGAAAAAGGCACAACGCTACAAAAGATACGATGCGTAAACATAAGTATGTCGAAGATACTTATAGCATATGGCGAAAATAAATGGATATACTCATCCAATAGTAAGGCACGCATCTCATCAATTATATTAGCAATCAAAGGTACAAGTGAGGCATCAGCTTGGCAGGCAGGCACGTGTCAGTCATAGGGTTAAATTTTCATAAAAGTGGTTATAGTCTAGGTTTTGAAAATTTACCCAGTTCTATATAACCTAGGCTCTGATACCAATCTGTAACACCCCCAAAAATCGGGTTTTATCGGAAGCATACAAGTCTTGGGTGCTACTAATTGGTATCACAACACAAGGATAGAACAACGGGTTTATATTAAGAAAACTCATTTATTCAGTATAAACAAAGTTTACAATAAAATTTGATGCGAAAAACAGGCCCATAATAAATAAGCGGTCCCCAAATAAAAATATCAGAGTCGTCTATGACCATGCCATGCCATTGCCCATGCGCCTCTAAAAGTAAACAATCGCCTCAATACCTGAGAATACATGCTAAAAGTGTCAACACGAGGTTGGTGAGTTCATAGGTTTTCATAAAAGTATTGCGAGTTCAAAAGATCCTTTTGATCATTGTGGCGCCCACAATGTCGCGAAAACAAGGTTTACCTTTAAGCAAAATAATAGAAAGGTGGACCACAAGTTTTTCAAGTGCAAATCAATTCTCATAATCAAAATCAAATTTAACCGAGGCATACCCTGCCTAATTCGCAGTATCAAAATATTTATTCGCAAAACTAATTCAAAAACAATTACTTGGACCATAACAAAATCAAACACTACAACGAATATAGTGTCACGCAAGCTTAACTATCACGCAGGCTAAGTTATAAACATTTAAGCAACCATCACGCCCTAATCACATTTATAAACCGACATGTTATACGTCATGGCAAGTTGGTGCATCCACAAATCCGGGTGAAATCCCTGGCAAGTTGGGCAACCAAAGTCCAGACGGGGTGGTCAACCACGATAGATCTATCCATAACATTCGCACCATCCTGAGCCAGGACGTAACAATTCATAACAATTCTTGGGTTTCTAACCTTAACCTAGCACGTAATAGCTCACAAAAACATTTTCAGGTCCAATCCAAAGCAGTTCAAGCACTTGTGTCCACATAAAAATATATTTAAACCAAATCGCGCATTTCATCAAAATCAGTTATCAATAGCGTATTCAAATCAATCAATCATTTGTATTTAGTAAAAACGAGCATGTATTCTCCCCCCAAAACAGTTTAAAAGTAAGTAAATGTAGGGGCCGTGAACTCACCTCGAAACGAAGCAACGCAAGAATCACAACTAACAAGAATGACATCAAAGAGCAAGCACAACCAAATCATGAAGGAAGGCACGTCGATATCCAAAGAGTACAAGTACAAAGGTACTACATCGTCACGACCTAATAGTATACGTATTATCTCAAAATACGTCTCAAAAAGTAAAATAATATAATCTCCGAAATACAACGTGTCTTAGTTTTCGTGGAACACTCGTATCAAAGATTTCAAAAATCCAGTATCAATATCTCAAAAGTTTAGTTTTTTAACGTTTCGTGTGGTGGTAAGAATACGAAGACTCGACATGTACTCACGCTAAACACAACTCACACCAAAGCATAATGTATATCCCAATACATTATAAGGAATAGTCAAGAAATATTGACCAAGAGTCGACTCGAGTAAAAAGTGACAAGAAGAAGTCTGGGAAAGTAACGACACATAACTACACCAAGAAGTGAGTTAATTGGTAAGTTTCGGTGTTTACCCATAATCCCTAAATAACTTGCATAAAACAAAGATGTTTTATAACTAATGATAAGTTTGAATCTTGCAATTCGAACAATAAGGTTTTACCATTTAAAAGAATATTTACTTAAATTCTTGTCGGGTTTTTTTAAAATAAAAGAGATTTAAATTTAAACGTACAAGTTTAGAATGTTTCTATAAATTTCGGCATGGTACGTCCATTTATATAACATTCCCAAAGTCATCGTGACTTTAAATAAACCAAGTTTGAAATTTCAATATTTATAAATTTTGTTTCATTATCATTCACATAAATATTAGTTTTGAGTTTATTGGATATTTTGTGAGCGTTCCGTGTCTAATATATTAAATTCTATTAGAGTCTAATATATTATACTGTTAAGTCACAAAGTGTCCAATAAGTCCAACATCTAATATCGCTATTCCAATAACGTTCCAAACGTGCAAATGTTATCAATCCCATAAATGTCCAATCTCAATTCATAATCCGTATCAAAATCTAAAGTATCAAATCTCAAATCGTATCCGAAAAATACCAAAGTATCAACGTCAAATAAAATGTATTGCGTTAGTTTGTAGTTCCCATAATCCGAATTAAGTGTATAATCTAAGCCATGTCACCATCCCAAGTATTAATCCCAAAGTAATCCGAAACGTACCACGGCATCATAATCACAACATTTTAATAATTCAAATTAGTTCGATATCCGATAAAGCATTAGACATAACATATTTTCTAACTCTTAATTAAGTCACACCACTTTAATTCCAAAATGAAGTGGTTATTGGCCATTCTCACAACCGAATGTGCCCAGGTTTTATAGAAACACAAAATACTATGTTAATACACGAATTACACGACTTATATACCGCAAGACATTGAAATTAAAACCTAGTTCTTACTAAGTCATATCCACCAAAACCATTAATCTATAAATATGCTTACATATACTCATATCCGGTTTTTAGATGAAAGACACATTAATAGGTTAGCACTTTCAGTATACCGCGATGTCGACAAGAGAAGGTGAGACACAATAGGGTGAGATGAACCACGAGTACAAGCTGCGATTAATGAAAAACCCAAATGCACGAGCTAACAACACGAACTCAACATGACACAAGTAATTTGACCAACTCAAGACTCGAAACTGAGTCACTCAACTCGTATCCCTTACGGGTCTTAAATCAGATTTGACAACCACCAAAAATCAAACAATCAGAAACAAACACCCCTTAACGATTACCACATGAAACAAATTACAAAAATCGTTTTAGTTTTAAAATCCACGAAAGTTTTAACACAAGATAAGATAAAACAAGTGCAGGTCTTGGCTTACCATCGAAACCAGAAAGAAAAGGAGACGAGAAAAGGAGGTGGTGACAGCCGTGGCGGCTGTGGTGGCGAGATACGACGGCGGGTTGTGGTGCCCTATCCGAACCAAATGAGCCCCAGTCCTCCTTCATGTACCATGGGTCTTAAACACGAGGGTGGTGAAGTGGTTGAGATGAAGGTGGTGCGGCGACCAAGAGGGTGGCGGCGTGGCTTGAGAAGAGGTGGCCGACGGCTGAGTTGAGTGGGAGAGGAGAGGGAAGTAGTGAGTGGCTAGGGTTTCACTCAAATGAGTTTTACCCTAAAACTGATTTTTGATATGTTTATATACTCCCCCAAAAAATCAGATTTATTTTTTTATTTTATATATATATTTTTTTGAAGAGAAACAAAATGACACTTTTATAAAAGTTAAGGGGCAGTGGTGAAAATGTTATCACAGAGGGCAGTTTCGTATTATTTGAAAACTTTCATGATTTAGCGGTTCGGGACATATTTGAACTAGCAATCGATCGATTCGACTCACGAAAATAGCGCCATTGCGTTTAGAAAAATTTTTCTGATCAAAACGAGTATTTACATGACCCATTTATCGTAAATGATATCAAATCAAAACAAATTGACGGTTGTGCCAGTACGCATTGTGTCCAACTTTTACGCTTCACGAGATAACTTCTTGTTTTCACGACAAATAAGCTCAGGGAAGTTCGTAAATGAAACACAGACGAATTTTATCGAAAACGAATATCTGGAAAAGTGCGAGTTGTCACAGTAAGAGATGGAAAGATGAAACTGAGACAAAGAGATTTATAATGGTTTAATCACGAAGCTCTTCTTCGCCCTACTCCACTCCTCGAGAAAACTATACAACGTCGCTTATCATAATTTTCGACACTAAGCTAAATGTCGAGTACTAAGCTAGCTAGTATCAATCTCACTCACGATCTACCCAATCCTTATTGATCACACAACCTACTAGATCCCCACGATCTAGGCTTGATCCACTTGATCAACACACTAACTCACAAAATACAAGAGATATCCAAGATCTCAACAAGATCATAATAATCCACACAAGTTATCTAAAAAAGACTCAACACTACTTAATATATATCAAGATACAACAAGTATGTAACAAGTGTTACAAGTGCACACTACTATGACTACAACACTTAGTATCTTCTTGATACAATGTGTTCTTCTCTTGCACTAGGAGAGGAATGAAGGTGATCACTTGGTTAGAAGAAAGGATCACTCTTAAACAAAAGAAAACTATCTAAATGATCAAAGGAATGTGAGTGTGTTAAGGGAATTAAACTCGAAAAGTTTTGTGTGAAAAAGGATGCCCAAAAACTGTGAAGTGGGCTGGTATTTATAGAGATAAAAATTCCGAGCGTTATAGTAGGACGACACTGTTAAATACCCGACGGTACCACTAAATTTAGTGGTGCCATGGTACCATCCTAGAAAAAAAACGCTCCAATTTTTGTTTTTAGTGGTGAAAGTTTATTTCGGGAAGTTTTGAGCTGTTTGGGGCGGGGGGGGGGGGGGGGGGAATAGTTGTTGGGATTTTTAAACTTATTTTTTCAATTAAAACATTTATTGATTATTCAAAAATAATTTGTAAAATGTATTTTTGAAAATGTTTTGTCACATTAGAAACGTGAAGTTTGAAACACAAATTCACTTCTTTGATAATTTGTCAAATTGTAAATTTGTTTGTTCATACCTAGAGTGATATATGTAGAAATGGGATATTTCGACTAAAAACTTGTTTACGTTAATTTTGACGTAACGTGTTTTTACATTTTGTTATCATCAAAACATAGAGATATCGAAAGATAGAAATAACATTTTTAGACATTGTTTGCATCAACAATCTCCCCCTTTTTGATGATGACAAAACATAAACTCATTTTAGGTGAAAATTAATTTTAACAAGTTTTTAATTTGAGTTTATATCCCACTTCTCCCCCTTTTTGTCAAAGCAAAAAGATTGTCAAAACGACACTAAGGCTCCCCCTTGATGTATACTCCCCCTCGCTTGGAGGGCACCAAGGAATCGAGCAATGGTTCTTGCTACAAAATAAAGTTAGATGACACAAATACAATATCTAACATGTAGCAACTTAGATAAATATCCAACCACTAAAACAAAGAGGCTAAGTAGCCTTAAAATTGAAAAAGACAATCCAACCATAAAATAAGAAACATGCATTCATATATAAAACAAGTGATCACACATAATGTGTGAATACAACATAAAAACAAGAAAATAAAAACTACATGAAGCACATATAAATCTCTAGTTACTTGAGAGGTCCTAAGATTTGCTTCAAATTCAAAATAGATCCTCGACATTTATTCTTGAAGACTAAACATAAACATGTTTAGTTGGTTGGGGTATTGATTGGTGGAGGAGGTGGTATGATGGGCACTTGTGGTGGTGTCAAAAGGTGTTCAAGGTAGGAGAACGTAAAGTTCAATTCATCCCTAAGGTTGAAGATGAGGTTTTGATTATGGTGAAAACTTGGAAAACTTTGGCTATGAAGATGAGGTTTTAATAATGAGGGAGTTATGAGAGATCGTACCTTTACCTATGATGTTGCCTTTAAGTTTACTACCGAATGTGACGTTACCTCCATTGTATGCCTTGTATGATGAGAATAGACTTCGGTTTCCTGTCATATGATTAGTGCATCCACTATCCTTGAACCATTCATCGGATTCCAAGTCGATTCCCAAGCATATCTATTTAATTAAGACAACAACTCAAGCGTTTGGTCCCCAATATCTCATGGGTCCAAGATTATTAGTGTTGAACATTCCAAACATTTGGTTAGGATGTTGAAAGGGTGGACAAATGTTCGAAGGCATATAACCACGTTGTTGGAAGTTTTTCCAAGTTACGGGATAGTTATTTGGATAACTTTGCCTTCTAATGGTACCTATAGGTTGTGGTTTGTTAGACCTTGGTTTAAAATTATTTATTCTCCTAGGTGGTGGAGTTTTTGATCTAGTGTCGGTTTTACATAACCAAGTCCAGGAGTAGACAATGATTTGTAAAAAGTCTTAACTACCTTTTTACTAGCAATTGGAAACTTGGTATTATTAATTACTACATGACTTAGTTTAGGACTCAAACTATTTTTAAAAATTTAAGTTGTGTAACATATTGGATTTCACAAACACACTAAACCATAAGATTAAATAGGCATATTATGAGTTCTAGAAAGAGAAAGTTAGAGGTTTAGGGAACTTTAGTGAGAGAAAGAATAATATTATTATGAGCTCCAACTCTCTACCTTGGGAGGTAGAGAGTATTTATAGTCATTACATAAATCGCCACCTAACGGGCTGTGGATCAGGCATACAGTGGGTAAAGACCCGTCCGTCCTCCACGGTGTTACTTAAACTAAATACTACTTAACTTATAATAATCTACGACTACGAGCTTTCTAACGATTACATATACTTGAGGTGACCGACTCTTTATATTCTGGATTTACTAAATCCTAACAATCTCCCCCTAAGGGAGGTCACCTCAAACACACATTAAACATATATTGACTACAAACAGATATTACATAAAAATTGTTCTTGCATTCTTGATGTTGTACTTTGCTCTGAAGCTCGTAGTCATTGATTCTTCACATTGCATGTTAGGTTAATCCAAGAGGAGGTCTTTTTACTGATCCACGTGATAATGAGTTTTGAGCCAGTTTTGAGATCATCAGCTGACAAGAAATCTCTGTGTAACACCCCAACCCGACAAGGGTAGAAGTGTCACATTCTGGTGTCGTATCAGAACATACAAACAATATTTTATAAACGAAAGCCTTAAAGAATAAAGTACCAAGTCATATAGACAAATGACTTACAAGGAAAATACAAAATCCAATATGTCTAAAATAAAATGAAATCTCCAAACAATAGCCCAACAAAATAAATCCAAGTAATAAGGTATCTAGGGTTGGTCCACTCAAAAATAATCCAACTCTCCGCCAAATCAAAGCCCATCTTCAAACCTAACACCTGCCGCAGGAAAAGAAATGCGGCTGAGCTTAAAAAGCCCAGTGAACAGATATAACAAAGCGAAAGCTAAATAAAATCTGAAATGCAAATGAAACAAAGGGAAGGATAACAAAGTCGTAGCGAAAAGAGAGCAATGAATCAATGAGGATCCTGCAGAACACAATTATACAGATATCCGAAGCACAAATAACACGGAGAACGAAGCAAAGCAAAGCGTCAAAACAAGCATACAAGCACATACAAACCAGGCATACAAGTACTGAAACAAAATCAAGCATAGCAGACGTCATATCCACACAACATATACAACATACAATCAATTCAGGAAATCAGAAGACATACACGCCAAACAGATATCTACAGGAAAGCGGAAGCAGTTAAAAAAATAAGTGAGCATGGCAATTATACAGGTCAAAACCCTTAGTTGAAAACATAACCAGTATCATAACAGCGGAAGTACTAACAGCAGTCAACACATGGCAATCACACGTAATAAGTAGAAATACAGTATAAAGATAAAATTAAATGAAGTAGGGACATAGCAGGGCAATTGAACATGTTAACAAACCAGACATCATAAAGTTGAACCATTTACCCAATCAAACCGTAGCATAAGCAGAAATGCAAACATGGCAGGTCAACTTCAAGCAGATAAGGACACCACGGATAGTCTTAGTCTACAAGATTAATCGAACGAGGTACAAAAGATAAATAGATCAACAATCGATTTCACACAGACACGGTTACCAGACAAATCAAAGGATCACATAACCGTAAGATAGCATAACACCAGATGACAACAGGTAAATCTTATATCGCATACATACATATCATACAGAGTAAACAGTAGTCACATAAACATGAATATCAAAATCAAATCCAATAAGATACAATAACCCGGTACGTGAATGGAACGATAATCGGAACTAACGGAATGAGAGTGTGACAGATCAAAGCAATGGAATATATATCTTGGTAATAGAGTGAATCATATGAGGGTACTGGATAAAGATAATCAATACAGAATATGATGCGTTGGGAAATACAGAAGGTACAATATGGTTATATCAATAGTGTAAGGTCTGTCAGAATCTATCCCGAGCCAACAAAACAAACCAATATCAATAGTGGCATTAGCAGCCAAGTATCCAATAGTAACCATTGTATTCGGAGGGGTGACCTCGGAATACCAAACCAATATGAGGGGAGTCCTCGAGTAGCCAATGGAGTGATCAGCTCCCAAAATGTGAGGGGGTGTATTGCACACACCAACCACATCACCAAACCATATATATCAATACAAAACAAATACAAATCTAGGATGCATCCATACGCCCCCTGCAAAACAAATAGTGGCCATACAATATATTCGAAGCGTGCATAATCAATACAAATATGGGGACGGTGTGGAACATCACTCAACCACACTAAAGTCATGCCATTGGTGCATCAATGACACGGACATGGAACCCCCATGCCTAGTTAATGGCTCGGGTATCAACTGACAGGTCAAAGTGTACAATATAGAGTTCAATCAATATCAATGTCCAATATTTGCAGTTCACAATTCAAATCAATAGTTCAATATCAATGGTTCAATTATCAAGGTTCAAATATCAAAGGGTCAATATCAAAGGTTCAAATAGCAAAGGATCATTATCAAGGGTTCAAATGGCAAAGCAAAGGTTCAATATCAATATGGCAAGAGATCAAAGATGCAAATAGATCATGAGAAACCTTATGAGAAAGGTCAGAATATCTGTACCTTATTCTAAGCAAGCAAACAATGAAAGTAAAGTCAAGAATGAGATCAATCACGCCGCCCGGAACCTATATGAATTAGATAACGTTCTATAAGAATCCGAAACACTTGTTTTAAGACGGCTTTCCATTTTTAGCAAGTTTCCCGTTTTAGTAATCTTTCCGTTTTAAGTAACTTTCTATTTTAGGAAACTTTCTATTTTAGGCAGGTTTCTATTTTTTTGTAACTTTCCAAAATTAGCAGATTTCCATAATTAGTAACTTTCTAAAAATAGCCGGTTTCCATATTTAGCAGGTTTCTATATTTAGTGAGTTTCCATATTTAGTAAGTTTAGTACTTATCTCAAGTTATAATAGAAAATGAGTATTATAATGCTTTCAAGATCATTTATGACAAGTTACAAAAGTTTAGGGTTTAAAATGTCAATATAGCAAAGTATAGGGTTAAAAGTGTAAATATAGTAAGTTTACTCATTTTACTCATTTAATCCATTTAGTTAGTATAATAACATATTAATCCATCAAGTTTTCATAATTTACCAAACAACCCCTTAACTTTATATAATCATGAATTACAAACCCTAGTTTTACGTTATGATTAACGAATCCGTTTTAAACGTTGTTAGCTCGATTAATACAAGATTACAAGACACCTAATGTGATATTAAAATCAATTCGGACCAGCCCTTAACCAAGACCATATGTACGCCCCATGATTAATTCAAAAACACCCTCGTAATCCTTGTTAACAAGTCCATTATTCATATACGAAAACATGTGATCACAAGATCATTAAACCCTTTAATAAATGTAATATAAATCGACAAAGAGAAGACTAAAATCAGTTTCATATTCATTTTATAAGTCACATCTCATTCGAATACACATTGATCAAGATTCATGGTTTAATCATTTCATGTGTTCATTATTTCATGTGTTTAATAGTTATGATTTTATGTGATCTAATTAATCAAGTAACAAGCCCTAGTTTATATCATGAATGCCACGAATTGATTTAAAGACACAAAGAGGAATGGATTAAGAAGATGATACGTTACCCTTGAAGCGTATACGAAACAAGAACAAGAATCAAACCACGAAAACTAAACCAAGTCTCCCTTGGCTTCTAAGAAACCCACGGCCACAATAGGACCACCCACGTCCAAGCTTCAAAATCAAACCAAACACAATACCACGTCCACCAAGCAATTACCCACGATCAAGAGTCTTCTAGGAACACCTTGGCTTGAAGAATTTCGGATTGAATGGGAGGATTTTTGATGGTGCCGCCACTTAGAATGGATAAAAAGAGGCTAGGGTTTTCTAGGTGTTATTTTGAAATGAGATGGAGATGTAAATGAGAGTTAATAAAAATTAAATGGTGATTATGGGTTGCCTATATGATGGTCGGCCTTGGGGGGAAAATAGGAACAAAATTTGACTTTCCAAACTTACCAATCCATCACGTACGTAGTCTCCTTTCTAGTCTAGGTTCGACATGCACACATTGTAAGGTTTATTTGTTACTTAGAGTTTAATTAGTTATGTTTCTTTTAATTTATATCATAAGTTAATTAGTTTCATAATGTGTATATATTATAAATGATATAACTTGTTAAATGATGTTGATGTGTTTCCCGGGTTGGTAAAATTTTAAGTTGGAGGGCAAAATTGTCATTTTACGCGATTTGAGATTTTAGGGTTTTACAACTCTTCCCCTCTAAAAAGAAAATTTTCGTCCTCGAAAATTGTAGTCGCATAAGTACCTGGAGACGTACCGGTTCAAGGCAGACATAGCAATTCATAGTTTCACACAGACCATAACGATTTCAGTTTCCAAAGCGTACAAAACTTATACGTAACAGATGTCGGTGAGAATCTCGCAAGAGGTACAGAATTCCAAACGAATATGAGGATTGACAAATAACGGATATAAGGCCTAGTCCATTCACGTACCAACCCCAGGCATTTCCCAAGATGTCGTATGATTGCAATAAGTTCAAATTATATAATCTCGGTATTATCACGTTGATCAGGCGTCATAATACTTGCATCACATAACAAGTCCTTATTGTCATCATAATCTGCCTCGAGTCATGACAAACCACGTAACCAAAATCACAACAAACCAGATAACATACAGATAGCAAGTAATGTACCGAAGCATACCAGATCACATACATACTATATATACTACATCAAACAACTTACCATAACGCCACGAAGAAGGCCACCAACCTGCTCGAAACGGTTCCTCATGACTCATTACTGACGATTCAAAAGAAAAACTGAGATATTAACCAAATGCCAAATGATAAAACTTCACTATTCAAACCGAGTTCCGAACAAATCAAGAAAAGCAATACTGATCAGAATCACTTAACAGAATATCAAACCGCCTCAAAACGCATGACAAACGAATCGGAGTAACACAAGTCGCGCCCAAATCATATGAAGTAGATGAACCTTCTCAGCCACCGGTTGAATCTTGTCTCCATCTTTTGCGTCCTTGGTTGATCCGTCCAACTCCCTCCAACAGCATCCTGATGTCTCCAGCAGCACGGCAGTCGGGTACGACTTCTGCTTCACGAACCTCTCCAGCTCAGAGACTGTTGCAGCAACGCAGGTTCGGCACCATCGTCTTCGGCTCCACGGTTAGTCTCCATCTAACGATCGACAAACGGATGTGCGAAGACAAAATAAAAAAATCAAATGCGAAGAGAGGAAGAGCAAAACAATGAAGACAAAAGATTATCGGAGTCAAAACTGAACGGCAATCAAAAGGAATCGGAATATATCGGAACAGACGGAAGCCTAATGTCTACCCAATCCTCACAGGTCAAACCTAAGGTCAACAAGACGAAACCTGGGCTCTGATACCATAATTGTAACACCCCAACCCGACAAGGGTAGAAGTGTCACATTCTGGTGTCGTATCAGAACATACAAACAATATTTTATAAACGAAAGCCTTAAAGAATAAAGTACCAAGTCATATAGACGAATGACTTACAAGGAAAATACAAAATCCAATATGTCTAAAATAAAATGAAATCTCCAAACAATAGCCCAACAAAATAAATCCAAGTAATAAGGTATCTAGGGTTGGTCCACTCAAAAATAATCCAACTCTCCGCCAAATCAAAGCCCATCTTCAAACCTAACACCTGCCGCAGGAAAAGAAATGCGGCTGAGCTTAAAAAGCCCAGTGAACAGATATAACAAAGCGAAAGCTAAATAAAATCTGAAATGCAAATGAAACAAAGGGAAGGATAACAAAGTCGTAGCGAAAAGAGAGCAATGAATCAATGAGGATCCTGCAGAACACAATTATACAGATATCCGAAGCACAAATAACACGGAGAACGAAGCAAAGCAAAGCGTCAAAACAAGCATACAAGCACATACAAACCAGGCATACAAGTACTGAAACAAAATCAAGCATAGCAGACGTCATATCCACACAACATATACAACATACAATCAATTCAGGAAATCAGAAGACATACACGCCAAACAGATATCTACAGGAAAGCGGAAGCAGTTAAAAAAATAAGTGAGCATGGCAATTATACAGGTCAAAACCCTTAGTTGAAAACATAACCAGTATCATAACAGCGGAAGTACTAACAGCAGTCAACACATGGCAATCACACGTAATAAGTAGAAATACAGTATAAAGATAAAATTAAATGAAGTAGGGACATAGCAGGGCAATTGAACATGTTAACAAACCAGACATCATAAAGTTGAACCATTTACCCAATCAAACCGTAGCATAAGCAGAAATGCAAACATGGCAGGTCAACTTCAAGCAGATAAGGACACCACGGATAGTCTTAGTCTACAAGATTAATCGAACGAGGTACAAAAGATAAATAGATCAACAATCGATTTCACACAGACACGGTTACCAGACAAATCAAAGGATCACATAACCGTAAGATAGCATAACACCAGATGACAACAGGTAAATCTTATATCGCATACATACATATCATACAGAGTAAACAGTAGTCACATAAACATGAATATCAAAATCAAATCCAATAAGATACAATAACCCGGTACGTGAATGGAACGATAATCGGAACTAACGGAATGAGAGTGTGACAGATCAAAGCAATGGAATATATATCTTGGTAATAGAGTGAATCATATGAGGGTACTGGATAAAGATAATCAATACAGAATATGATGCGTTGGGAAATACAGAAGGTACAATATGGTTATATCAATAGTGTAAGGTCTGTCAGAATCTATCCCGAGCCAACAAAACAAACCAATATCAATAGTGGCATTAGCAGCCAAGTATCCAATAGTAACCATTGTATTCGGAGGGGTGACCTCGGAATACCAAACCAATATGAGGGGAGTCCTCGAGTAGCCAATGGAGTGATCAGCTCCCAAAATGTGAGGGGGTGTATTGCACACACCAACCACATCACCAAACCATATATATCAATACAAAACAAATACAAATCTAGGATGCATCCATACGCCCCCTGCAAAACAAATAGTGGCCATACAATATATTCGAAGCGCGCATAATCAATACAAATATGGGGACGGTGTGGAACATCACTCAACCACACTAAAGTCATGCCATTGGTGCATCAATGACACGGACATGGAACCCCTATGCCTAGTTAATGGCTCGGGTATCAACTGACAGGTCAAAGTGTACAATATAGAGTTCAATCAATATCAATGTCCAATATTTGCAGTTCACAATTCAAATCAATAGTTCAATATCAATGGTTCAATTATCAAGGTTCAAATATCAAAGGGTCAATATCAAAGGTTCAAATAGCAAAGGATCATTATCAAGGGTTCAAATGGCAAAGCAAAGGTTCAATATCAATATGGCAAGAGATCAAAGATGCAAATAGATCATGAGAAACCTTATGAGAAAGGTCAGAATATCTGTACCTTATTCTAAGCAAGCAAACAATGAAAGTAAAGTCAAGAATGAGATCAATCACGCCGCCCGGAACCTATATGAATTAGATAACGTTCTATAAGAATCCGAAACACTTGTTTTAAGACGGCTTTCCATTTTTAGCAAGTTTCCCGTTTTAGTAATCTTTCCGTTTTAAGTAACTTTCTATTTTAGGAAACTTTCTATTTTAGGCAGGTTTCTATTTTTTTGTAACTTTCCAAAATTAGCAGATTTCCATAATTAGTAACTTTCTAAAAATAGCAGGTTTCCATATTTAGCAGGTTTCTATATTTAGTGAGTTTCCATATTTAGTAAGTTTAGTACTTATCTCAAGTTATAATAGAAAATGAGTATTATAATGCTTTCAAGATCATTTATGACAAGTTACAAAAGTTTAGGGTTTAAAATGTCAATATAGCAAAGTATAGGGTTAAAAGTGTAAATATAGTAAGTTTACTCATTTTAATCATTTAATCCATTTAGTTAGTATAATAACATATTAATCCATCAAGTTTTCATAATTTACCAAACAACCCCTTAACTTTATATAATCATGAATTACAAACCCTAGTTTTACGTTATGATTAACGAATCCGTTTTAAACGTTGTTAGCTCGATTAATACAAGATTACAAGACACCTAATGTGATATTAAAATCAATTCGGACCAGCCCTTAACCAAGACCATATGTACGCCCCATGATTAATTCAAAAACACCCTCGTAATCCTTGTTAACAAGTCCATTATTCATATACGAAAACATGTGATCACAAGATCATTAAACCCTTTAATAAATGTAATATAAATCGACAAAGAGAAGACTAAAATCAGTTTCATATTCATTTTATAAGTCACATCTCATTCGAATACATATTGATCAAGATTCATGGTTTAATCATTTCATGTGTTCATTATTTCATGTGTTTAATAGTTATGATTTTATGTGATCTAATTAATCAAGTAACAAGCCCTAGTTTATATCATGAATGCCACGAATTGATTTAAAGACACAAAGAGGAATGGATTAAGAAGATGATACGTTACCCTTGAAGCGTATACGAAACAAGAACAAGAATCAAACCACGAAAACTAAACCAAGTGTCCAAGCTTCAAAATCAAACCAAACACAATACCACGTCCACCAAGCAATTACCCACGATCAAGAGTCTTCTAGGAACACCTTGGCTTGAAGAATTTCGGATTGAATGGGAGGATTTTTGATGGTGCCGCCACTTAGAATGGATAAAAAGAGGCTAGGGTTTTCTAGGTGTTATTTTGAAATGAGATGGAGATGTAAATGAGAGTTAATAAAAATTAAATGGTGATTATGGGTTGCCTATATGATGGCCGGCCTTGGGGGGAAAATAGGAACAAAATTTGACTTTCCAAACTTACCAATCCATCACGTACGTAGTCTCCTTTCTAGTCTAGGTTCGACATGCACACATTGTAAGGTTTATTTGTTACTTAGAGTTTAATTAGTTATGTTTCTTTTAATTTATATCATAAGTTAATTAGTTTCATAATGTGTATATATTATAAATGATATAACTTGTTAAATGATGTTGATGTGTTTCCCGGGTTGGTAAAATTTTAAGTTGGAGGGCAAAATTGTCATTTTACGCGATTTGAGATTTTATGGTTTTACACTCTGAGATATCCATTGTGGTGTTGGTATTATGTGATGTTGTGACTTTCGGACCAACATGCTCACATTCTGGATCATGAAATATTCTCATCAGAGTAGCGGAAGCTTTCGTTGATTCATGATATTGGCAGCAGCGTAGCAGAAGCATGGAGTGAAAATATCAGAGTCATTGATGCACTAATCATGATTTCTTTTGAGATGAATGTGTTAAGTGAGCATGCGGCTATGGATTGACCGCTTTATTCTGATCAGCTGCAAACGTAGGGCGTACCTGCATACAACAGTTAGCAATAAATCGCACAAAAGTGTCTTTGATCACTTTCGTTGAATTGAGGTACACGGCCCACGGTTCCCCGTTGATCAGTACAAGTACTGCTTGTGATCAGGTATAATTCCGAAGAATTTCCTTGACAGGGTTTCGCAGCTGCTCTAGCTGTTCTCAAACCGGAACGTCTCAAAGAAGACAACACGGAGTGAGTGAACCAGCGAATAGAGATTCACTGATTGATGAAAAGAGATTTGAAAAACAATCGTGTATCGCACAATAGAAATTGTTTTAGCAATAGAACGAAGGTTTTAATGAAAATCAATTATCAATCATAAACACCTTTTGATTTGAAATATTCGTACACGGTCGAAGTGCTAAAGAAAAGAGTTTTTAAGCACAAAGACCGGTTTTTCAAAGGTATCCGTCAATCTATAACCTGAACCAAGATTGATTCAAAAGATTGAATCGCCCCATTGTTTCTGTTCAGTTGTCACATGGTTGATCTATTGAATAGAACTCATATGCCACCTACCAGGAGCTTGTTTGATGTTGGCTCCAGAAGGCTTTCCATCTTCATTGTGAATATGTTAGCATATCACTCGGATGTTCTGGCAATACCACAAGGATAATGCGTAGGACTCAAGATATAATCTCTCTTTCCACATTGTGTGAAACAGAGAGTCTTCATTGAAAGTGTCCTAATGAGATTTATTGATGATCTCGTGGCTCTAGACTCAATTTGTGCATATTTGGATCCTGTGCCGGAGACTAGGGAGAGGGTCTCCTTCTTCAATATCAACAATCTCTAAGAGAAAGTCGATAGATTATGTTGGTTCCCCGTGAGAATGAAACAAGACCTTTTAAGAGGAACTTAAGTGGTTTGGGAAGTTGAAGTGCAGTGCGTCACTGGGTCCATGACGTCTTGTCTTCAATACCGATGTTACCTTGGTAACCACCAGTAGCATATGAATTGAACCCGGTATCTGCCCTAAGGTTGAATAAATGAAGGGCTATTTGTTTTCACCCTTTTCTCATTCAATTCTTTTTCATTCTTCAACCCCTTCAGTGCTTACCGAGACTTCATAGCTAGAACCTTGTTGGGTTTATTCCAGTACTAGCTCAGTCTTAGTCCGCACTCTTCCCATATCTCATTTTTCTCCTTTTTTTTTCAATATACCTAAGGACTTCTACACTATCTAGTGGATTGTCCCTGGCTAGATCCCTCCGGTTCTGGCGAATCATGGGAACAAATACCTAACCTTATCATCCTTATATCACCATACATAAAGTAAAGTTGGTCGGTCTATTTTGTATTGTTCATCTGCCATTGGAACCAATTGAAAACCATTTGAAAATCAATCCAGATACTTGTGATATATTATCAAAACATTTTCTACCTGAATTGTTTTTGATATTTTTAGAACAAGAGCTCCCCCTCAATATGTGCTTCATATATTTGAAATTGTTTAAGCACATGGAGGCAAGAGGAAGAATTAACTTCTTTGATTACCACTTTCTAAAAGATATCAACATCACTTCCCTAATCAAATCAAGTAGATAAAGCATTTTGGGGAAGGATGAGGTTTTCATAAGCTTGCTCCCCCTCAACATGTGCATGGAAAATTTGAAATCGTTTGGCACATGTGGGAAGGAGAGCTTGTACATCCTTATAAAACCATTTACCGAATTATCAGATTAAATCCAATTTAAATCACAAATTCTCCCCCGATCACAATTATCAAATCATTTGAGATTTGTGATCTCTGTAGATTTAAATTGAATTTGAAAGCTTTTAAGGAGAATTGTGACTTGATTATGAAAACGTTTTAGCTGATAAGGATCGGATTTTGAGACTTTAAACTCCATTGAATAAACATGCATGATTATCTTTTGAAAATAATTGTATGATAAATAACTGTTTGATTTAATTGAAATCATTCTCCCCCTCAATCAATGACATAAGTTGTTGATTGAGAGATAGATTTTTTGACAAACTTTTAAGTTCAGATGATTATCAAAAATAGAGTCCGAGTTATTTTTCAAAACAACTAGTTTTCATTAGATAGTAAGGATTAGTTTAAAGAATCAGAGCAAGAAATTTGAAAACCAAGATAAAGTATGGCTCTGTTCTATCTTTGAAAAGCGGGTTACTGCCTGAAATGACAATAAACCATTAATTCTCTTTCTCCCATTTTTTTTTTTTTTTTTTTTTTTAAATTCGAACAACATCTAAAGTCCCGTGTCATTCTTTGAATGACAACATCAAGACCGTAGATATAATCGAATCGAGAGAAACATGCGAAAATGACAATATTTTTTGAAGTTTTTATTTTTTTATTTATTTTTTATTTTTTTTATTATTATTATTTTTTTAATGGATTTTGAAAGTTTTATATTTTTCTATTTGATTTTTTAAGCTTTTATAATTTTGTATTTTGTTTTTCGAAAAAAATATATACAGGGGATAGATGAAGGAAATCTTTTACTCCTCTTCTTCCTCTTGAAGACGTTTGAGAGTTTCTGGTTGTAGGCTCTTAAGACCCAGTCGTGGAAGAATAAACTCAAAACGTTCTCTAGGAAGAGCTTCGGTGAAGATGTCTGCTAACTGGTATTCAGTCCTCACAAAGTAAAGTTCCACCACACCGTTTTCAACTTGCTCCCTGATGAAATGATGTCGAATGTCGATGTGCTTTGCTCTTGAGTGTTGTACGTTGTTGCATGAGAGAGCAATAGCACTTTTATTATCACAGTACAGAGGGATTTTGTTGAATTCAAAGCCATAGTCAGATAATTGGGATCTCATCCATAGGATTTGAGCACAACAAGATGACATGGCTATGTATTCCGCCTCTGTAGAGGAAATAGAAGTACTCATTTACTTTTTTGAATACAAGCTCAGAAGCTTATCACCCAAAAACTGAGCACCTCCAGAAGTACTTCGACGAGTATCTTGACATCCTGCATGATCAGCATCTACATAGGCTGTTAGTGACATACCGGTGTCTTTCGGGTACCAAAGTCTCATATTGATGGTACCTTGGAGATACCGAAAGACCCGTTTAACTGCTTCAAGGTGCTTTTTAGTAGGCTTAGCCTGGTATCTGGCACACATGCACACAACGAACAAGATGTCTGGTCTACTAGCTATGAGGTACATCAGGGATCCAATCATACTACGATATTTCGTTTGATCTACCATAATCCCTGAGTGGTCCTCATCAAGTTTAGTACGCTCTATCATGGGAGTGTCAACAGGATCACTTGAATCAAATCCAAATTTCTTTAAAATCTCATTTGCATATTTAGATTGATTTATGAAAATGCCTCCGGGACTTTGTGAAATTTGTAATCCCAAGAAAAATGACATTTGTCCCATCATTGACATTTTAAATTTAGAACCCATTTCATTTGAAAAACGGTCACACTCATTGGGGTCAGTCGAGGCAAAGATGATATCATCAACATAAATTTGAACATGAATTAAATGTTTGCCTGACTTCCTGGTGAACAATGTTGGATCAACTGCTCCTTTGCTGAATCCGGTAGATAGAAGAAACATTGATAGCGTATCATACCATGCCCTTGGAGCTTTCTTTAAACCGTAAAGAGCCTTCTTCAAATGATAGACGTGAGTAGGATGCTCTGGATTCACAAAGCCTTCAGGTTGGCTGACGTAGACGACTTCTTTAAGATCTCCGTTCAGAAATGCCGTCTTTACATCCATCTGATAGAATACCATGTTCTTACTAGCAGCATTAGCCAAGAATATTCTGATTGCCTCGATACGAGCAACAAGAGCAAATGATTCTTCAAAGTCAATCCCTCCTCTTGACGGTATCCTTTAGCAACCAATCGAGCCTTGTTCTTTAAGACATCACCATGCTCATCAAGTTTCACTTTGAAGATCCATTTTAGAGCAATGATCATAGCACAATCTGGAGCAGGTACTAATTCCCATACATCAAGTCGATCAAACTCATGAATTTCTTCTTACATGGCATTGAACCAGCTGTCTTCATTCATGGCGGTTTTAACATCTTTTGGTTCGATCTTAGAGAGTACGGAGTTGAAGAAGCACCATAAGGCATCGGTTGCAAGTTGTTTCCGTGTTGATATTGGACGAGAGGGATTTCCAATGATGTTGTCTAATGGATGATCGTGAGTCCATTTTCTAAGGTGTTCATGTGGCAGTTGTTGAGGGACTGAGGTAGCATAGTCAATGTCTCCTGAAGAAGATGGTTCTGATGATGATTCAGGAGCAAATATGTTTTCAAATGGAGCATCTTCAGGAGTAGCAAAGGGATTAACTTCATCATTGATGCCAGAAATAGTTCCATGATGTACATTCGAAGATTGATGATTTGTTGATGAGACTGAGTTATCAGCAGCAGGCGCTTCTTGACTTAATGATATTGAGACTGAAGGATTGACTTCATTCTCAGGGATATGAGCAGCCTCTGTTGTGGGAATTGACAGTTCATTAGCACTTGGCTCATAGTGTTCATCAAACATCAGATCAAACAATTTCTTCCAATCATCTTCAGTTGGAGGTACATATGGAGTAGCTGGAGAGGGGTTTGGTACAAGGGATGAACCAATGGGACTGTTTTGAAGTGCGGGTCCAGAACTGGATTTTCCAGGAGCCATTTGACCGGTCAGCTCATCGAACGTAACGTGAATTGTTTCCATGATATTTCGGGTTCTCTTGTTGTAGATTCGGCAACCTTTCTTGTTTGGTGCATACCCAACAAAAACTTCAATATCTGCCTTTGCTCTTAATTTACCTAAATCTTGACCGTCATTTGTTGGATAGCACAAAGCACCAAACACACGAAGGTAGGAGAGATCAGGTTTTCGTTTATGAACAAGTTCATATGGAGTTTTTCCATGAGAGGTGTGTATAAGGGAACGATTTTGGGTGTAGCATGTAGTGGCAATGGCTTCAGCCCATAGAAACATTGGAACCTTCGAATAAATAAGCATTGTTCTTGCGGCTTCTACAAGAGTTCGATTTCGTCTTTCAACTACACCGTTCTGTTGAGGAGTTCGTGGAACACTTCTTTGATGACTGATTCCAACACTTTCATAAAACTGAATTAAGTCTTTGTTGACAAACTCTGTACCATTGTCTGTTCGAACAATTCTGACTGTATTGTTGAGTCGAACCTGAAGCTGTTTGATTAGTTTGATGATGACATCTGGAGTTTCATCCTTTGTCCTCAAAAACTTTACCCAAGTAAATCGAGAGTAGTCATCAACTACTACTAGAATGTATTTCTTCCCATTTATCGTTTGCTCTCTCATTGGTCAGCACAGATCCATATGAAGGGTATGAAGAACTTCCATTACAGAATGTGTGGGTTTTGGTTTGTGGGCATATTTCGTGCTTTTACCCAATTGGCAAGCTGAACAAAGATGATCTTTTTCATATTTTAATCTTGGTAAGCCTCTGACAAGATCCTTTCTGGAAAGGTTGTTTATGGTGCCGAAGTTCAAGTGATTGAGACGACGATGCCATAACCAAGACTTTGTTTTAGAAGCCTGTGATAGCAAGCAGATTGGAGAGGACTTCATCATGTCATCGATAGAGATGGTGTATAGGTTAGAACCTCGAGTACCTCTTAATAATTCTACACCATCAAGTTCTCTAACGAAGCAAGCATGTTTTCTAAAAGCCACTTCTAGATCGGAATCACAGAATTGACCAACAGAGAACAGATTGTGACCAAGACCTTCCACATAATATACACTGGAAATCACACTTTTACCAACCACATAATCTCCATAACCCATAATAGCTCCAAAATGGTAGTTCCTGAATCTAACTGTCCCGATGAATTTACTCATGAAGTTCATGAGCCGCGACCGGTCTCCAGTCATATGCTTGGAACAGCCTGAGTCCAGGTACCACAGAATGATTTGAACGATCTGCAGTTGAACACAGACAAGAATGGATAACTGGATAATTGGGATCCCCATGCAAGAATGGGTTCCATTTGGTTAGTAATACTGATTGGAACACCCACATCAGAAATAGAAACATTCATATCAGACATTGAATCAATGGAGTTATTATGAATAGATACAGTACTAGTGTCCGCATTTGCCCTATTTAAAGTATGTTCACTTCTTAAGGGAATAGTTCTACCAGTAGGCATCCATTTTCTAGTGGGCATTGTCTGATTAACCTTATGGCCAACAGGTATCCATTGATAACCTATCTTACTAAATGTTCTTCCTGTGGGCTTCCACTGTTTTCTAACTTTCTTTAGCCTTTGCCTTTTTGTCTTCTTAGCATGATATTTTGCTTTAACAATGTTAACTGGAGATTTGACAACTTTAGACAAAACATTCACACCACATTCATGATTAGTAACAGAATTCAAGCAGACATCATTACAAGGTTTGCAAATAGTATCAGAATTCGAATTAATTATAGTACGCCTATGGAAAATACTAGAATCAACACGATTCGTTTTATTCGTCTCAAACTTAAAGTTCCTAGGTTGGTCTTCTACTCTCTTCCAATGCACATTCTTAGCTTGCGAGGTCCTATCATTCCTTGTATTGTCTTGAGACTTTGACCTGCTTGCTTTAATGTCACTGATTACTCCTGTAGAGGGAATGGGAACATTAGTTGGTTTTGCTACTCTTTGCATCTCCTGTTTAGATGTGTTGGGATCTGAACTACATGCAGGCACACTAAGGTTCAGTTTCTTATCACAAGAAGTGCTGGGATTTGTACTCCTAGAAGGCACACTATAGTTCACTTTCTTAGCACTAACAGATCTGGAATCTGAACTACTTAAAGGCACACTAAGGTTTACATTCATAACATTAGGCATTGAATGGATTTCATGCTTGGCACTGGGCATAGAACAAGGAATCAAAGGATTAACTCTCTCACCTAAGGACTTAGGGCATGTTGTGATTAAGCATTCTAGAAGTTCTTGAGATCGTTTGGCATATAAGCATGCATGCCCAATTGCATTATCAAGTGGTTTCTCTAACTTATCCTCTTCAACAATATCACGGAGACATTCTAGACAATCCTTAAGGTATGAGAAATATGTTTGAATAGCAAGTTTGTTATTCTTAAGATGAGGGGGAACATATTTCACAGACAAAGCATATTTATTACAAGAGTGAACCTTTGATACACCATTCTCCCAATTGGTCATTGGCATTTTCCCTTTTACCTGGCTCTTCATATTCTCAATTTCCTTTTGCAATGAAGCTATTTATTCGTTATTTTTGTTACGAGTGACCTTTATTGATTCAAATAACTCATTGAAATGACGTTTAACCTTTTCATTTTCTTCTAGAAAACTTTCGTTTTCCTTTTATAATGCATTTACTAAGTTTTGAAGATGAAACATTTGAGAATTCTGAGAACCTAAAGGAGGAGGCATTTGGGAGCCAGTCACATTGTTCTTTTGACCCTTTAATTGAGAGATTTGGGCTTTCAACTTTCTGATCGTGTTACAATGAGCTTGAATCTGTTCATCACGTTTGTTAATTTGAAAAACTGCATCAAACTCTGGAGCATCTGAGGATGTCTTGATATTTGAAGTTTTGATATTTTCTTTAAGATGTTGATATTTTAGTTGTAAATTAAAATGCTCAACCTCTAGTTTAGAAAAATGTTTAACCAAATTGTCGTGATCATCCAGTTCAATTTTCTCATTTAGTTTAGAATTAGTCTTTTCAAGCTCAATGACACGATCATGGGAGACTTTCAGGGCAACAGATAATTCATGAAATTGAGAAGCATTAATGTAACAATTTGTAGCAGTGAAAAACACATCTTGAGCAACACATTCTGTAATAAGAGTCTCATTCAATGTATGCAAGTTCTTCCTCTCAATCTCATTATATTTTAGTGCTCGCTCATAGTCACTAACCTCAACTATCATTGCATCAAATTCCTTTTCCATTTCTTTAATGTCTAAATTCATCCCCTTTTTAAGACTTTCAAAATGATCTTTTAGTTGTTTAAAGAAAGGCATGACTTCAGTTAAATAACATTCTTTCGTTTGCTCAAAACCCCTTTCCCCTTCAGTTATACCAGTGGGTGTGATTATTTTCTTACAAGTTTTCTCAAAATCAACAAATAGTTGAAAAATAACATATTGACTGATTAAGGTCTTGCTTTTAGTGGCAATAGTCCTAGGAACTAAATGCATTGGTGTATTGGGAGGATACACAGTCGCTGAAGGCATTTTCCTAAAGGGGGGATTTGTTACAACAAGATTCTCTGCTTTTTGCTTATCTAAATCCTTTTTCCAGAACACTTGTTCGGGTGTTAACAACGTCTGAGGCTTAAACATGTTCAAGGAAATCCAATTCTCCTTCTTGTAATCATGGGGTGTGATATTTATTTTCTTCTTTTTACATTTAGGATCATCTAGTTTTTTGTTCATCTTTTCCTTAGTGACTTCGTCTGATTTCTTATCTTCCTCAGTGCACTCAACGCAACTAGGTTTCTGTCTAGGCTTAAGGATTTCATTGCCATCATAAATTACCTTATGGGTAGCTCTAGCCTTTTTAACAACCTCTGGATTTGATTCCTCAACAAGGGGAGTATTATGCTTATCACTCAAAACTCTGTGCTTAGTGATTAAGTGAGCAGTCTGAATAGTATTTCCTTGTACGTACAACTTATTTTCAAGCTAGTTTTTCAAGGTTTTTAGATTAGAAAAATCATTCAAAAGTTTTGAATCCTTAACACTGAATTCTTGCTTAAGCATTTTAACATTTTCTTGAAGTTCTTGTTTTTGCTTAGCAGTTTTAGAAAGCTTTTCTTGTATGGAGTTTAACTCTTGTTTTAATACTTCTTCTCTAAACCTACTTTTGCTAATAGTTGTACGCATTTGGTCATCCATTTCCTGCTCACGGGTGGTTAATTCAAACTTAGCACGTTGTTCATAAATAGCAACACGTTCTTTATAGGCATTCAGTTCATAGATGACAGAATCATCAGAGGCACATGCAGTGAATTCATCAAAAACATAATCATTGTTGACTGCATAAGATGCATTACTTGGTACAATTTCACTTTCACTTTGTTTCACATATTGATCATATGGGACAACATTGATATTACCCATATTTTCAATATCTGACTCAATAATTATAGTTGATTGTACTTCGTTATGTATCTTTTTCTCATCAACTTCATCGTATAATTTTAATACCTCAGAAATGATTTTGTCTTTGTGTGGACCAGCTTGTGATGATGAAGAGACTTTAGGAGAGACCATTGGAGAAATGCTAGCCATGAAAATGGTTTGTGCAGTAGGTTCTTCATCAACATCAGAGTCGTATGCATCACAATCAGCTACTTGAAAGGCATTCTGATGATTATGGCCTATCTCCTGAATTGGTTGCTCATCCACATCTGCATCATATGTCTTAGCATTTCCCTCAGCCAAGAACAACAACTCCTCTTCATCCAAAGCTGCACCATTATCCTGAGCTTGCACAAGCAACATCTTATCCCTGAAGTACTCGGCATTCTGAGGATGTTTTGGCGATGTGCAGTTCCTTGCAATGTGTCCCTCACCTTCACAGTTGTAACATTTGATTGGCTTTGCTTGACCCTGGTTTCCTTTCCTTCCCCTATTCTGATTTGCAACATAACCTCTACCAGCTCCACCTCTTCCTTCTTCGTACTGCCTTTCTTGAACTGGCTGCACCATAACCTTTCCATCTCTGACAGTTGCCTGATTGTGTGGATTAGATGCTGTTCTGAGGTTGTTGTTGGTGTGTGGGAGAGAGTTCATGTTTTGACTGATCATGAGAGCCAGTTGATTAATGAAGTTTTCCACGTGTGCATCAGCATCAGCTTGTTTGAACATTGGATCGGGAATGAGTTTGTGATTACCATTACCCATGGGTATGACTTGTGAGGCTTTGGTTGTGATTCCAATGTTTGAGTAGAAGGCAGTTGAATCATTCGATGAGCTTGTCTCTCCCTGGTTGGTTTTGAACTGATTAAGAATCATTTTTTCAAACATAGCATGTCTCTCATTCTGAAGAAGGAAGGCATAGAGTTGCTCATAGTTTGTATTCTTCAATCCTTTGGTTAGCTTCATAGAGGTGACAAACTTGTGCCATTCGGGATTCATGTTGTTCACAAACTTTGAGTTCAGCTGAATGTTTGGCATAGTCATTCTGATGTTCCTCATATCATTAACAAGCTTGTGGAATCTCACGTAATACTCATAGACACTCTCATCTGGTTTCATCTTGAAATGTTCAAATTCATCATAGAGTTGTGATTCTCTGTCTTCCATAGTTAATTCAGAACCTGAGAGAAGCATCTTGACATTATCCCACACTGCCTTGGCTTCGGTGTTGTGATTGATCAGCTTGTAGATATCTTTTGGAAGACCTTGAAGTACGATGTTAGAAGCCCTGATATCAACATCGAATCTATTTTTCTCCTTATCATTGAGCTCATCATATGTCTTTGGTTTGTCTATTCCATAGATCATTGTTCCATCTGCAGCTGTATCAATTAAGTCTCTAGTAGTCTCAACCCGATACGGTCCTTCATCAATGGATTTGAGAATGTTGACTCCATTTTCCTTTCCAAGACAGTACAATCTGATTCGTTGAGCCCAAGAGTCGTAGTCAATTCTGTCAAGCATGGGTGGACGAGTATCTGAACCAACTGCTTGAACATCCTCGGCAACAGTGGAGATGATAGTAGGAACGTTGGTAGACATGTTAACAGATTAAACGGGATTTTATAACTCTATGATTAAACCGAGAAATAGATTCTTTCACGGGATTTTACTAAATCAAGAGAAAACCGTATTACAGACAGAGTCAACCAAGTCGCTAAGAAAATCTGAACCAAGTCGCTAAGCACCAAGTCGCTATAATACCAAGTTGCTAAGACACAGTCAAGTCGCTAAATAACAGCTCGCTAAGCACCAAGTCGCTAGCAAAATTTTGACAGCAAGTCGCTAAGCACCAAGTCGCTAAGTTGTCAAGTCGCTAAAGAGCAACTCGCTAAGCACCAAATCGCTAACACCAAGTCGCTAACAAACTTAAGTACAAGTCGCTAACTTTCACCAAGTCGCTACCCGTAGTGGAGAATCCGCTAAGTGTACTGTTTGTCGGCTTGTCTCAATAGACAAGTCGCTAGCTCAACTCGCTAAGACCTTCAACTACAACTCGCTACCAAATTACAAAGCAAGTCGCTACCAAGATAACTTATCCGTGGCTCAAGTCGCTAGCTAGAAAAACACAAAAACACCACTTTTCAATCCAAAAACAACCCAACCACGATGATTCAAGGTTACCAAATTAAAACCCAAGCACATACAATGATTCTAAACACAAAACTACACCCAAGTTTCAAACTTTAACACTAGAAATGATCCAAATGATGCAAAAACCACTAAACTTTTTCAAACTCTAAAACCACCTAAAAGTCACTAGAAATCCAAAGATATGTAAGAGATGATCAAACCATGGCTCTTGATACCATTTGTAACATATTAGATTTCACAAACACACTAAACCATAAGATCAAATAGGCGTATTATGAGTTCTAGAGAGAGAAAGTTAGAGGTTTAGGGAACTTTAGTGAGAGAAAGAATAATCTTATTATGAGCTCCAACTCTCTACCTTGGGAGGTAGAGAGTATTTATAGTCATTACATAAATTGCCACCTAACGGGCTGTGGATCATGCATACAGTGGGTAAAGACCCATCCGTCCTCCACGGTGTTACTTAAACTAAATACTACTTAACTTATAATAATCTACGACTACGAGCTTTCTAACGATTACATATACTTGAGGTGACCGACTCTTTATATTCTGGATTTACTAAATCCTAACAAGTTGGCTCAGATTTTTTGACACATGATAACAGTACCACTAAATGTAGTGGTGATGTCTTTACCTTTAATGGTGTCGTCCACTGATTTGATAGAATATGTGAGTTTTATAAATTTTACTTGTTTTATTCCACTTGTCGAAGCTTTATTTGGATCAAAACCTAAGCCCGTTCCGGGATGTTCACTATATCTAATGTTGTCTAACATATCGTTAAGAGCTTTTGTCCCTTTTTCATATTTAGCAAGTTTAAGAATGTTTTTCTTAAGTTCTTCATTTTCTATTTGAAGATTTTGACATGACATACATCCGACATCGACCTCTTTATTTTTCTAAATTTTGTCAACTCTTTCTTTTAATTCTAAAACTTGAATTTCTAGACTAATACTTCTTGTTTTTAATATCTTGTTTCTAGATATGATTTTAGAGGTTAGTTCACATAACTTATTATAATCGTCATATTGTGTGTTATCATATATTGAGGAAATATCACCACTATAGTGCGAAGAATCAGAATGTACCTCATTTGGAGTGTGAGCCATGAGAATGTTTTGTCATTGGGCTTTTCCTTTTCTTCTTTACCACTATCGCTCCAAGAATCTCCTACGAATGCTCTTTGGTTCTTGGTTCTCGATGGTTTAGGACATTCTCCAATGAGGTGGTTTGGATCTCCGCATCTAAAGCATTTCCTATCACTCCTTTCCTTTCTTATCATCATGATTATTTGGGAACGAATTCTTTTCGTCGTGAGGTTGTCTAACGAATCTACCTCTTCTCCTAAAGAACTTCTTAAACTCTCTAACCGCTAAGGCATACTCTTCGTCTTCACTATCGGAAGCTGAACTTTCCTCGTCACTCGACTCCTTCTTGGCTTTTAATGATAGATACCTTACTTTTTCTCCTTTGCTTCTAACAATGTCGGATTCTTTCTTGATTATCATTTTATGAACTTTCAAGTTTCCTATAAGTTCATCAAGTAATAATGTCGCCAAGTTCTTTGACTCTTCAATGGCGGTGACCTTTGCTCTCCATTTGGGATGTAGAGCTCTAACAGACTTCCTAACATAATTCTTGCTAGAAAACCTTCATCAAGAGCTTTAAGACTAGTGACGATAATATTAAATCTAGCAAATGCATTATCTATAGTTTCATCTTTCGAAATGGAAAATTGTTCATATTATTGCACAAGAAGATAAATCTTGTTTTCTTTGACTTGATTATTACCTTGATAGGTGACTAACAAAGTTTTCCAAATTTCTTTTGCTGAATCACACATAAAATTATTTAAAATTCTTTTCTTGGCAAAGCATTATAAATCATCATTTTATCCTCATCATTTTTGGCTAGTTTTCTTTTAAGAGTATCACTTTGTTTTTCTTAAGGAATAATTTCATTCTTGTTAGTTTCAGGATTCTTTTGAATAGGTTTAAAATCACCCTCGGTAACAATTAGCCAAAGATCGATATCTTTTGATTTCACATAGGTTTCGAATCTTGTTCTCCAATAGATAAAACAATCGGTTTAGAAAAGTGGTGGTCTTTGCATCGATTGCCCTTCTTGATATTTGTTGAAATCCATTGATCGATTCAAGCTTTAAAATACAGTTTATTTTAAAATCTTGATTGACGTGGCTCTGGCACCAATTGTGAGAAACTAGAAGGGGGTTGAATAGTTTCATCGCTTTTTAGTTTAGTTATAAAAGTTTACTTGTGAAAACATTCGACTCAATCCTTTGTGAAATCAAACCACAACAATATGAATCCTACTTAACAATACTACAATAAACACACTACAACTATTGAAAGTAAGTAAGGAATGTAAAGAGTAAGAGATGGAAAGATCAAACTAAGACAAATAGATTTATAGTGGTTCGGTCACGAAGCTATTTTTTGCCCGATCCACTCCCCGAGTACCCAACTCGAGAGTTCTAAGCACCATGTCAACAAACTCCCTTTAGGCAAAGAAAATCGTACAATGTCGCTTATCACAATTTCTGACACTAAGCTAAATGTCAAGTACTAATCTAGCTAGTACCAAACTCACTCACGATCTACCCGATCCTTGTAAATCATACAACCTACAAGATCCCCACGATCTAGACTTGATCCACTTGATCAACACACTATCACACAAACTACAAGAGATCTCCAAGATCTCAACACGATCACAATGATCCACATAATTTATCTAAACAAGACTCAAGACTACTTGATGTATATCAAGATACAAAAAGTATGTAACAAGTGTTACAAGTGCACACTACTATAACTACAACACTTAGTATCTTCTTGATACAATGTGTTCTTCTCTTGCACTAGGAGAGGGATGAAGGTGATCACTTGGTTGGAAGAAAGGATCACTCTTAAACAAAAGAAAACTATCTAAATGATCAAATGAATGATAGTGTGTTAAGGGAATTAAACTCAGAAAGTTTGTGTGAAAAAGGATGCCCAAAAACTGTGAAGTGGGCTCGCATTTATAGGGAGAAAATTTTTGAGCGTTACAGTAGGATGGTGCCATTAAATACCCGATGGTACCACTGAATTTAGTGGTACCATGGTACCATCCCAGACAAAAATGATCCAATTTTTGTTTTTAGTGGTGAAATTTTAATTGAGGAAGTTTGGAGTTATTTTGGTGGAAAAAATAGCTGTTGGGATTTTTAAACTTATTTTTTCAATTAAAGCATTTATTTAGTATTCAAAAATAATTTGTAAAATGTATTTTTGAAAAAATGTTTTGTCACATTAGAAATGTGAAGTTTGAAACACAAATACACTTTTTTGATCATTTGTCAAGTTGTAAATTTCTTTGTTCATACCTAGAGTGATATATGTAGAAACGGGATATTTCGACTAAAAACTTGTTTAAGTTAATTTTGACGTAACGTGTTTTTATATTTTGTTATCATTAAAACATAGAGATATGGAAGGATAGAAATAACGTTTTAGACATTATTTGCATCAACAAATTTGGAAAGTGCTTAATTATTGCTTCTTTCTTTTTGATAAAATCAAGTGGGTTTTAGCTTTATAGATTATAATATTGCTTAAATATCATGTAAAATGAATTTAGTAGTTCTTTTTAGTTCGATGCTTCATTCTATGAACACTTGGTTAGGAAGATGTTTTAGTGTAAATACATTAACGTTGTGTTCTCGAGTTTTGAAAGAAAGAAAAGAAATGACAAGTTAAGAAAAAAAGGAAAAGAAAAAGAAGTGAAATGCAAAATTTTATTGTGTTCTAGAGATAGAAGGAAAAGAAAAAAAATTGATAAATTTTATGTTCTTAAGTTTATATAAAATGAAATGAAAGTGCGTCTTTTACGCATATACCCTTTTATGTGCAAAGAACAGATTTCACCATAGTGTTATAATCATAAAACGATTGTAACATAGACGTTATCAACATATAATTTGAAATAAGTAACAAATATAATGAGAAATAAACCCAGCTCGGGAGTGAATAATAAGCAATAAACATTGAAATATAAAACCTTATCTTGCAATAAAACATATTTGGTTCAATATTCATCAAATAAAGGCAACATCAAAAAGAAAAGAAAATGAATCATGGAACGTTGATGTGTTAATCGTAGTCTATATTATTAAGTTTTATATTTATATTTTTCTGAACTAACTATAGACTAATACTAACGAGTAGTGTACCCGGTCAGTTATAGTTAGTGATTGGTAAGTGCGAGTCGTTCGCAAGGAGTGAATGGCCTTAAAACTAACCTAAATGTATTCTAATTATCTAAATCAACTAAATAACCTAAACTAGTACAATATGGAGAGGTTCAGTCTGAGAGATTTGCACGAGTTTTGATTACTAATTGGACTACTAAAGCAAATAAACAATTAAACTAATTAATACCAAGTAAAGAAATAAAGGATAAGTTCTAGATCAATATTAGGAAGAACATGCTATCCAAGTTCATCTTACTAAATGATAGTGATATGTCTTACTATCGCAATGATTACTTACTTATTTTCGTTGGTGATTCACGAATGTAAACTATGTGGGTCTTCTCCCTAAATTCTAGGCTAACGAAAGGTTAAAGCTGTCACGGTTAACAAGCTTGCATAAAGTCCTTCAACTTAAATTATAATCTATCTAGTTTTGAAAAACTAACAAGCTTTAATCATATAATTATCTAACATAGAGATATAAATTTCACTGTTCATAATAGTGGAATTTGTTAAGAGACCATTTGATGCAGGTTTTTCTGACCATGTTTTAATATTTATAAAGTCTCGTTATACCTATGGTCTACCCTAATGCACTAACGGGCAGTGTACCCGGTCGTGTGTAGTGTAGTAATCGGTAAAACCGAGGTCGTCCCAAGAGCTATGTGTGTTGGATTATTACTAAGTCTAAGTGTCACAGATTTAATAATGGTTTCGATACGGAATTAATTATTTAACTAATAAAGCATAATAAAAGCAAATAAAAGGTAAAGGATAAATCAATAGAGGAGAGTGGTGCTAACCTAGTTAATCCTCCTAGCTAGTTATGTCTACGTCTACTTACTTCTAATTACTTCAGGTGGGGTCAAAGTCGAGAGGACAACATTTGGTCAATTCGCCCTAACCTATCAGCAAAGATGCTACCACATGAGAAGTCAGGTGTCCCCTCATAAGTCTTGTTGTTCCTGGTCCCCTAAGCCAAGTCATTAAGTACTGCTGCATGCTAGATTTATAATAGTGAGTGCCCGGGCGTTAGCAACTTAAACACTCACCCCCTAATTCTTAAGTTCATCCAAACGGTAGGTGATCAGTTGGTCAAATCGCACAAGTAAAAATGGTCGTCAGTTGGTCATATCTTACCCTTCCCGTCTCAGTCCGCTCACCTAGGGTCAGTTGGTCATATCTCCTAGGCAATTGGCCTCTACCGCCATTCAAATCTACCGAACCACTGGTAGCTATCAATAAACTATGCATGCATACACTTAGAAATAATTGTACGGAAGTAAAGTAAACGCAAACAAAACAATTAAGAAATCATAACTAGGCCCACACCAAGAGATGCTTAGCCACTCATATTAATCATACAAACCAATTCAATATTCAAAGGTACAAAATACATGAATCGAAAGTAAATAAAATATAAAATGCTAATGCTTATCGTAGGGGAGTGATTTCTCCCTTGGAGACAGCTCCCTATGCTCTTCTGGACCTTCCTTTAGCTTTTTCCCACGTTCTCTGATTGTTGTGTGTAGAATGGGATAATTAGAAATGCTGGAATTCATGGGGTATTTATAGGCCAGATCTGGGTTACGGCGTAACTAATATAAGAGTTACGCCGTAACCTTCTATTTCTTCGTATTTTGCACTAGATCTGCTGGTTATGGCGCAACCTTATTAGTGGTTACGCCGTAGTCTTCAATAATACTTGGTTACGCCGTAATTGATGGAATAGTTACGGTGTAGTTATCAGCGGCGTAGAACCTCATTTGACCTAATAGAGTTACGTCGTAGCCTTTGGGGAGAGTTACGCCGTAACCTTCCGATGAGTTGGTTTTCTGAGTCACGAAATAGTTACGGCGTAATGTGAGAGATGAGTTACGCCGTAACTTCTTCAAAATCAGCATAATATGATAAATCTTTAGATAATTCTCCAATTCCGCGTCTCTTTAGCTCCAATGCTCGTAATTTACCTGAAAGTGGAAAATAATGGAAAACAAGCGTAAATCCATATAAATGATATAAATTACAAGCATTATCGGGGGAAATTGACACTTAATATTCAGGACTATTTGATGTTATCAAATATCCCCCCACTTGAACTCTACTTGCCCTCAAGTAGACTTATTAGAAAGATTCCTAAAAACATATCTCCCATAACCTGGAAAATATAAGTTTACAAATCCCTTATGCTAGAATAAAACAAAGCCGAACACCTCACGAAAGGGGAACAAAACACTCAAATCTCTCAACTATTCTAAGTGTCAATTTCGGGGTGATCACTCAATCGCACAGTCATAGCATGTATTCTATCATAAGCTTGGCTGTTACACAAATCTCCACCACTAGAGTTAAGGGCTAAACAATTCTCGAAGGCAATATGGGTAGACACGACAAATGTTAAGGGGTAACTAGTCATTACTAACATGTCACGGCGAAGTGGACAAAACAAGTGGTACATGACCAAATCCATGGCCAAGACACCAAAGATTGCTCGCTGCATCACCTAGACACGCTTCATGAATAAAAGGGTAGGATACGACATGGGATATATAAATGGTGTAAAATAAAAAATCAAGCAGGTAGTCTATATCTATAACCAAGTCATCACCACTTACCGTCTGCCCAAAGTTCAAGTTTTGAAGTCAAGAAACTGGATCATGAAATACTAGGTAGATGTGTCATTAGAGGACGTCGTGATGGGCACACTACCTTTTCTCCAATTTTTGGCAAATTACCCAACTCCAATATTCGAATGTGACCGAGGTGTCCTCCTCGATACTAAATCTATAAAGCTCATAACATAGTGCTTATAACATTGCACTTTACAATAATAACATAACAACTATATATATATATATATATATATATATATATATATATATATATATATATATATATATTTTATAACAATAATAACTAAACATAATATCCCCCCACTCGAGATGAACAATGGGAATTCGGGGGGTCTTCAATGATCTTCAGGAATATGTTGTCGATGAAAGTGTGATTTCCGAACCTTTCCACTTGAACCTTGAACTTAGGCAAATAATGACTTCCCAATCACAAATAAAGACTACAGGGTAGGCTAAGGTGTAAAGGTGTAACGAAACAATATATTGGGTTGACAAGATGAAATGAATGCCTCAGAGGGGTTTATCTAGGGGTATCTTGCACTAAAGGTGAGTGCAACAAAAGGGTTTCACATGGGGGTCGAGAAGTCGAGGTGACTAATCGATAGACACACAATGGTAGGCTATTTGGGTGATAATCCTATAATATTGCCTTCTAAAACTGAACAGTCCAAATATATAGAGCTAACTCAACATACCTCGTCTATGGTCTCGAAATGATGCAAAGGCCAAGTTCTAAAGTTTACAAGCTACCGGCATACTCATAATTTGGTAGATTTTGGGTAAAATATTGGAAACGTATAAGGCTAATCTCACCATATAATATCAAGGGTTGTATGTGCTCGGCTAAGGTCTAATCTAGTTAGGTTAAGAAAAACATGTCAAAATTTTAAAAATGGCATAATTTTTCAAAATAAACTAGAAAAACGATGGCAAAGTAATGTTTAAGAGAGAATTCTACTTCCGTCCCCCCACTTGAATTGTACAAAGTCCCTTTTGTACTAAGCGTTTAAATGAAGGTGAAGAGAAAAGTAGAATTAGAGCGAGAACTTCCCTAAAATTTGCTCCACAAAGAAAGAAGGCCTACGAAAAAGAGACCTGCCTTCGTGTGAGCATCCATGAGCAAACTTCATTCCATGAAATCACACTACCGACAAGCATAATTTTAAAAAGAAAAAAAAATGGAAAATGAAAAACCTAACTCACTTTCGTAGGAATCACGGTTGCAGTTAACATATGCAACAAGCCTTTTGAACCACTTGGTGTCCCAAGTGGACGAGTGAAGTCTCGTGAGGGTTTACAGGGAACACACCCACAAAGTTCATTTAAAATACTAATACAAGGTTATTACGTTTTAAAATGAAAGAATTAAAGTAGAGGAAGGTTACGTCGTAACTTTTTTGAGGGAGTTATGCCGTAACTGGCAAAACCTGGCATAAGCTGCAAAGCGAGTGGTTACGGTGTAACACCCACAAATTTCATGATACGCAGCGGAATTCAAGCTGGGTGTTACTTCATGGCACAACAGTTATAACAATAGAAAACAAACGCTAATTGAGTCGTTTTAAAAGATTTATCATTTGATTTATATAAATATTAGAGTTTACAAAATGAGGTCCCAGTGGTTTTACAGTTTATTAAATAAGTTTTCGAATGATAATATAGCCTTCTTGAGTATCCGTGCCCTTTCGTGCCATCCTCATAAATTACGAACCTGAGATAAACATGCTAAAAAGTGTCAACACAAAGGTTCGTGTGTTCGTAGAGTTTATAGATAAACAGTTGAGTTTAGTAGTTTCGAGTTTGAGTGATAATCGTAATAAATACAGATATCGATAAAATAAGTAGTGTGCTACGTTGTTATACACCCATAGTTCTTTTGTTTAGTAATCAGTTGAACACAAGTTTCAAGGTTGGGTCGTGTTGTTGTACTGCAGCATTTGTATCATTGCAGTACCGTATTATTGCTCTAAGACTCATGATACGCAAACCTTAACAGTACGACATCATAGTAATGAACTAATGATGTAAGTTACTGACATCATAGAGATGATGTAAGTAACAAGGCCCTCGGGTAGGAGTTTGCCAACATCCTAAGGGGTTCTCAAATAAAGTGCACTTGGCTACTTATCTAGCAACAAAAGTGGGGCGTCAACTGCCAATAGATCTATTCACTATATTCGCGTTCACTCGCAAGTGATTAATGGCTCATGATAGAGGGACTTTTAGTGGCAATAGTGTATAACTTAGGCAATAACAATCAGGATCACATACAGATAGTACTTGTGTTTAGGTTTGTAGCAAAACGTATAAAGTGTGATTATGAACTCATAGTAGTATGTAAAAGCTTTACAGTACTTGTGAAAGTAAAAATGAGTAGTTAAGCATGTATCTCCCCCAAAACAGTTTAAAAGCAAGTAAAGGTAGGGGCCATGAACTCACAGTAATTTGTAAAAGTTTTTAGATTACTTATAAAAGTGAAAGCAATTAGTTGAGCATGTATCTCCCCCAAAGCATTAATAAACAAGTATAAAAACGGGCTACAAACTCACCTCGATGTTACAGTAGTCTGGATGGAAAACAAATTAAGTAAAGTTGATAAACGTCTCCGACACGTAACCTGAGTTGATATGTCAAGTTTTCAGTATATATATGTATATGTATGTGAGTTTCCTATTTGTTTCATTAAGGTTTTATTGGTGACTAAATGTTAAGTGAGACAATATGAAGTTTCTTCAAAAGTTTATGGATGATAATATTTTAACATAATTACTTATTCTCATATTTATATTATCGTCGTTTTGTTAATGTTATATAGATGTATATATATATATATATGCACATTTTATATAAATCCGTTCTTGATATAAAATTATTACATGTATATATGTTTAATCCCGAGTCATTTAAAGTGTTATAACTATATTCCCGTAATAATATAGCATATTACACTTTTTACCCTTATAGTTTTTAAAATGACACTTTATACCCTCAACTATGGGTTATTGAGAAAATCAGCCCTTGTATAATTAAATTTGAAGAAATTACATTTTTAGCCCAATAAAACTTTATCTTTCAAAAATTACAATTTTTATCCTTGTAGTTTTATAAGAAAATTTTACTTGTTTTAGGCCTATATCGACAAAAGTAAGGGTAGATATAAGCGAGGCCTTAAGAGGTTTTTACTACGTTCTTGATCCCCTCAAGATTTTGCCATGTGTTCTTTCTAATGGTTCAAAATAGAAGTCTTAAGCTCTTACGGTTTGGTCGCAATAATTTCTCAAAGTGGAGGGGTTGGGGCGTTTTGATAAAAAGAGTAATTTCAGTGGGTGACAAGCCCAAAAGAGTCTTAAATAAAAACTATACGAGCCAAGGTTTCCGTGATACCTTTGTTCCTTTATTATCTATGTTGTAAGAACCTCAAAAGGGCCAAGTTATAGATTTTATGGACCTTGTTTGATAGGTAAATTAATTGGACAAAAAGGGTCACTTGGGCAGTTTACTCGATATGGACAGAAATGAAAACAATTTAGTTTTCGATTTTAAGGCTCACGATTTGACTTATTAAGCATAGTAACATGTTTATAAACTTATTTAGTCTATCCTTGAAAGGTTTTAGGGTCTCTTGTTTAGAAAACATGTCAAATTTTTTTAATAAGGGTGTTTGGTCTAGTGGCTCACGACAAGGAAAAGACAAGAGAATAAAAACGTGACATGTGCATCTTTTGGCCAGGTCTTGGGGGCGTTCTAGAGTTTCCTAGGGGCTTATTAAAATGGTACAATAGCTCAGCTTAAAGCTCAAAACTCATGAGTTAAAACTTGGTCCAAAGCGGGGCGTTTGGTTTTTTTATAAAATCAAAACAGTTGTTGGGATTTTTATTAAAATATGACCTCGTTACGCGTTTTCTGGACTCGTGCTCCCGAGTTTTTGAAGAAAACATCGTTCCGGACAACTTTCGTGCTTTAACTTTTTGATGAAACGGACCAGCAAGACCTCAAAAACGGGATTTAAATTCGTTACAGAAAGTTTGTTTTCAGATTCCAGATTTGGTTTGTTTTGAATTCGCGACTTGTTACAGGGTGTTTAAGGGTTCATGACACATGCAAATTTTACCAGGATATATATTAGATATGAAAGTGAAAACGCCAAGGGTTGCTTTAAAATGGAACCATGACCTCCTTAGACTTTTAGGCTTTACTACAACTTCTTTTTACTTTCTCTTGGACTTCAAGATCAGTAGGTAAGTGGGTGTGAGAGTTTTGTGTGATAGAAAGCAAGTGATGGGATGAAATGGTTATGTGTTTGTTTGACTCTTTATAGGCCTAAGTTTAAAGGTTACTTTCAATAAATATTAGCCACTTGTAAAGCTATGTCAAGATAGTAAGAGACATGATGATGTGTTAGTAATATTATCATGTAACTTGTTTGGTGTTTTATGTGGCCATGTTGCTTGGTTCGAATGGTTTCCAACAAGGCTAAGTGTTGCGATTTTCACCAAGGGTAGAAGATACATGATGATGTGGCTAGTTCATGTTCATTAGGGTTCTTGTGGTTTATAGAATAAATCACTATGTGTTTCATTTTGTGCCATAAGATTCGAAAGGTTTGAAAAGAAAACACCTATGCGCATACTTGTTAAATTTCCTAGCCACAAGGGTGGAAAATCTAGGGGACAAGGTGATGTGTAAGTAAAATGTAACTAGTTAGGAATTTATGGCTTTGATTTAGTTAAAAATCTAGTTAGGATATGTTTAGTTTAGGTTAGTCTAATTTAAGTAAATGTCATGTTTAACATTTATGCATAAAATGCTTGTACCACAAGCATTGGAGAGTTGTACTTTAGACTTGTAAATTATAAGAAAATCAAATTAAAGGCTTGTACATTATTGGGTTGTACGTTGTGCTTAAAAATAGGTACATTGAGGTTATAATCTAATTTATATGAGTATAAAACTTTTATTTCATTAAAGACTTGTACATAAGCTTGAAAGACTTGTACTCAAGGTATAAAATGTTGTACTTTAGTATTTATAGATAAAACATTTGAATTCAATAGTTTTGAGTTTGAGCGATTATTGTCATAAATACAAATATCGATGAAATAAGTAGTGGGTTACGTTGATATACACCCATAGTTCGTTTGTTTAGTAATCAATTGAACACAAGTTTTAAGGTTGGGCCATGTTGTTGCACCCATAAATTCAGTAGTTGCAGCATTTGTATCATTGCAACACAGTATATATTGCCTTAAGTCTCATGAACGCAAACCTTAACACGAACGCGTCATAATAATGACGTAAGTTAGAAACATCATAATAATGATGTGAGCAACAATGCCCTCTGGTAGGAGTTTCCATTCTCCTAGTATTCTCAAATAAAGTGCATTTTGTTACCTATCCGGCTAACACATATGGGGCGTCAACTGCCAATAGATCTATTCACTATATTCACGTTCACTCGCAAGTGATTACTGGTTCATGATATGAGGGACTTTTGGTGGCAACAGTAAGTACTTAAGCAATAGCAATCAGGTGTAGGTGTAGCATAGAAAAATACTTGTGTTTGATTTTGTAGCATGTATCTCCCCACGAGTTTGAAAAACAAGTAAAAAGTGGGACTATGAACTCACAACAGTATGTAAAAGTTTAGAGTATTTCTGATAGTAAAAGAAAGTAGTTGAGCATGTATCTCCCCCAAAAGAGTTTACAAAACTGATAAATGATAGACAATGGGGCTACGAACTCACCTCGATGGTACAGTAGTCTGGATGGAAAACAAATTAAGTAAAGTTGATAAACGTCTCTGACACGTAACCTGAGTTGATATGTCAAGTTTTCAGTATTCGAATTCAAGTTTATGCGATGATAATGCTTTATCGATAGTTGGGGTGAACATGAAGTCTCATAAAAAATTAGTAATACTTATCATACTTATTTTTATGGTTCGGATGATTTTTTATAAGTTTTATCAAAACCCGAGTTGTTAACTATCATATGTTTCCAAAACGTTATATTTTTACAATTTTGAATATTTACGGTTTTTACCCTTGCACTTTCAAAAATGACACTTTATACCCTCAACTATGGGTTATTGACAAAATCAGCCCTTGTACAATTAACTTTGAAGAAATTATATTTTTAGCCCAAGAAAACTTTATGTTTCAAAAATTATAATTTTTATCCATGTAGTTTTATAAGAAAAGCTTACTTGTTTTAGGCCTAAATGGACAAAAGTAAGGGTAAATATAAGGGAGGCCTTAAGAGGTTTTTACTACGTTCTTGATCCTTTCAAGAGTTCGCCGGGTGGTCTTTCTAATGGTTCAAACTAGAAGTCTTAAGCTCTTACGGTTTGGTCGCAATAATTTCCCAAAGTGGAGGGGTTGGGGCGTTTTGACAAAAAGAGTAATTTCAGTGGGTGATAAGCCTAAAAGTCTTAAATAAAAACTATACGAGCAAAGGTTTCCGTGATACCTTTGTTCCTTTATTATCTATGGTGTAAGGACTTTAAAAGGTCCAAGTTATAGATTTTATGGACCTTGTTTGATAGGTAAAATAATTGGACAAAAAGGGTCACTTGGGCAGTTTACTCGATATGAACATAAAGAAAAACAATTTGGTTTTCGATTTTAAGGCTCACGATTTGACATATTAAGCATAGTAACATGTTTATAATCTTATTTACTCTATCCTTGAAAGGTTTTAGGGTCTCTTGTTTAGAAAACATGTCAAATTTTTTTAATAAGGGTGTTTGGTCTAGTGGCTCGCGACAAGGAAAAGACAAGAGAATAAAAGCGTGACATGTGCATCTTTTGGCCAGTTCTTGGGGGCGTTCTAGAGTCTCCTAGGGGCTTATTAAAATGGCATAATAGCTCAGCTTAAAGCTCAAAACTCATGAGTTAAAACTTGGTCCAAAGTGGGGCGTTTGGTTTTTATAAAATCAAAACAGCTGTTGGGAGTTTTATAAAAATATGACTACATTATGCGTTTTCTGGACCCATGCCATTAAGTTTTCAATGAAAACGTCATTCCGGACAACTTTCATGTTTTAACTTTTTGATGAAACGGAACAGAAAGGCCTCAAAAATGGGATTTAAATTCGTTATAGAAAGGCTGTTTTCAGATTTCATATTTGGTTTGTTTTGAGTTCACGACTTGTTACAGGGTGTTTAAGGGTTCATGACACGTGCAAATGTTACCAAGATATATATAAGAGAATTGAAAGGGTTTGTGGACTTACAAGACTTGTGTATTAGATATGAAAGGGAAAACGCCAAGGGTTGCTTTAAAATGGAACCATGAGCTCCCAAGACTTTTAGGCTTTACTACAACTTCTTTTTACTTTCTCTTGGACTTCAAGATCAGTAGGTAAGTGGGTGTGAGAATTTTGTGTGATAGAAAGCAAGTGACGGGATGAAATGGTTATGTGTTTTTTCGACTATTTATAGGCCTAAGTTTAAAGGTTACTTTCAATAAATATTAGCCACTTGTAAAGCTTTGTCAAGATAGTAAGAGACATGATGATGTGTTAGTAATATTATCATGTAACTTGTATGGTGTTTTATGTAGCCATGTTGCTTGGTTCGAATGGTTTCCAACAAGGCTAAGTGTTGCGATTTTAACCAAGGGTAGAAGAAACATGATGATGTGGCTAGTTCATGTTCATTAGGGTTCTTGTGGTTTATAGAATAAATCACTATGTGTTTCATTTTGTGCCATAAGGTTCGAATGGTTTGAAAAGAAAACACCTAGGCGCATACTTGTTCAATTTCCTACCCACAAGGGTGGAAAATCTAGGGGACAAGGTGATGTGTAAGTAAAATGTAACTAGTTAGGAATTTATGGCTTTGATTTAGTTAAAAATCTAGTTAGGATTTGTTTAGTTTAGGTTAGTCTAATTTAAGTAAATGTCATGTTTAACATTTATGCATAAAATGCTTGTACCACAAGCATTGGAGAGTTGTACTTTAGACTTGTAAATTATAAGAAAATCAAATTGAAAGCTTGTGCATTATAGGGTTGTACCTTGTGCTTAAGAATAGGTACATTGAGGTTATAATCTAATTTATATGAGTATAAAACTTTTATTTCATTAAAGACTTGTACATAAGCTTGAAAGACTTGTACTCTAGGAATAAAATGTTGTACTTTAGTATTTATGATTTAGTTTCATAAAATCGTAGTTATAATAAATTACGACGAAAACTCCAATAAATGGCTAACGATTAGTTTAAACGTTTATAAATTATTCGTCAAGGAAATAACGTAAAGTGAAAAATAAAAGGTGAAAACTTTTATACTTGATATATAAGAATGTTTATTTAAAATGAACTTAAGACATTCTGGTGAGCACGTTTATTAGGAAGATAATTCACATTAGTTGGTTGATGTGATTAGTTAAACTGATAACGTTTAAAAAAAATTTAGACGAAAAAAAAATGGATAAGTATTCTTTAGTTAGAATATCATACAAGTGGAAATTTACCGGTGGTTACAGTCTTACCCCCTTAAGTGGAATCTCGTCCCGAGATTCAGTCCATGTTAAGTGTTGAAGTAATGAGGGTGAAAGGTGGTTTCACTTGTGAAAGATTATAAGTTAGAATTTATTGTTTTTACATGTGAATAATATCATTCTGAAGGTCATATAAACTTAAGAAAAATTTATTTTGAATGAAGATTGTTATTAGTTTTGAAATTTGACATTGAATATTGTCTTTGATAATGATTTCGGAAGAGTACTTGATGATTGTAGGGAAAGTTGCTGAACTTCAGCTTTTGTAGATTATGAATCAGTTTGTGATCCTCGAGTTCATACTCATGTCGTTTCAGACACAAATAAGCCCACTTATTTATAATTCATTATTTACATAGAGAGGCGTCCCAAACAATGTAAATAAAGAAATATAAACTTATGGTTTGGTGATTTGTAATTTCTTTATTTAAATAAAGAGGCGTCCCAATCCATTTTGAATAAAGACATTGTAAATCATCCTACTTAAGAATTTCTGACTCAACATTCATACTTAATTGATGAGTTACAAGAAAATTTGGGTGTTCTGGAAGTACAGAAGGAGTGTTTACACTCAACTTTTAGAGATGGGAGTAAGAAAATCAAGAAAAGTTGCCATAATACTCAAAATAGTTGGTGACTATATATATTTAGTGTAAATAAGGTAAGTAGGAGAGACCATTGTAATTGGTTACAATGTCTTGAGAAGGTTTTATAAATTTGAAAAAAATATAAAAGTAGGTACATGCTCGGGGAAATGTGATATGAAGAGGCATCCCAATCCATTTAAATAAAGACATTGTAAATCATCCTACTTAAGAATTTCTGACTCAACATTCGTATTTAACTGATGAGTTACAAGAAAATTTAGGTGTTCTGAAAGTACAGAAGGAGTGTTTACACTCAACTTTTAGAGATGGGAGTAAGAAAATCAAGGAAAGTTGCCATAATACTCAAAATAGTTGGTGACTATATATATTTAGTGTAAATAAGGTAAGTAGGAGAGACCATTGTAATTGGTTACAATGTCTTGAGAAGGTTTCATAAATTTTAAAAAAATATAAAAGTAGGTACATGCTCGGGGAAATGTGATTAAGTCATAATGCCTTAGAATAGGCATATGCAGATATGTTTATTTTGTGTAAAGTGATTAGAAGTATATATCAGTATACTAAAGTGTTTGAGTAGCATAAACTATCTAGAAGTCACATAATTACCTGGAGGATGGAAGGCACGGAGAGCGAAAGGCAATAAAACATTTTTGTGAAAAAGTAGTTATAGTTTAGGTCTCAATTAGACCCGTTTCTCTATAATTGTAGCCCTGATACCAATCTGTAACACCCCTAAATTTCGTGATACGCAGCGGAATTCAAGCTGGGTGTTACGTCATGGCACAACAGTTATAACAATAGAAAACGAACCCTAATTGAGTCGTTTTAAAAGATTTATCATTCGATTTATATAAATATCAGAGTTTACAAAATGAGGTCCCAGTGGTTTTACAGTTTATTAAATAAGTTTTCGAATGATAATATAGTCTTCTTGAGTATCCGTGCCCTTCCGTGCCATCCTCATAAATTACGAACATGAGATAAACATGCTAAAAAATGTCAACACAAAGGTTTGGTGAGCTCATAGAGTTTATAGATAAACAGTTGAGTTTAGTAGTTTCGAGTTTGAGTGATAATCGTAATATATACAGATATCGGTAAAATAAGTAGTGGGCTACGTTGTTATACACCCATAGTTCGTTTGTTTAGTAATCATTTGAACACAAGTTTGAAGGTTGGGTCATGTTGTTATACTGCAGCATTTGTATCATTGCAGTACCGTATTATTGCTCTAAGCCTCATGATACGCAAACCTTAACAGTACAACATCATAGTAATGAACTAATGATGTAAGTTACTGACATCATAGAGATGATGTAAGTAACAAGGCCCTCGGGTAGGAGTTTGCCAACATCCTATGGGGTTCTCAAATAAAGTGCACTTGGCTACTTATCCAGCAACACAAGTGGGGCGTCAACTGCCAATAGATCTATTCACTATATTCGCGTTCACAAGCAAGTGATTAATGGCTCATGATAGAGGGACTTTTAGTGGCAATAGTGTATAACTTAGCAATAACAATCAGGATCGCATACAGATAGTACTTGTGTTCAGGTTTGTAGCAAAACGTATAAAGTGTGATTATGAACTCATAGTAGTATGTAAAAGCTTTAGAGTACTTGTGTTAGTAAAAACGAGTAGTTAAGCATGTATCTCCCCCAAAACAGTTTAAAAGCAAGTAAAGGTAGGGGCCATGAACTCACAGTAATATGTAAAAGTTTTTAGAGTACTTATAAAAGTGAAAGCAATTAGTTGAGCATGTATCTCCCTCAAAGCATTAACAAACAAATATAAAAACGGGGCTACGAACTCACCTCGATGTTACAGTAGTCTGGATGGAAAACAAATTAAGTAAAGTTGATAAACGTCTCCGACACGTAACCTGAGTTGATATGTCAAGTTTTCAGTATATATATGTATATGTATGTGAGTTTACTATTTGTTTCATTAATGTTTTATTGGTGACTAAATGTTAAGTGAAACAATATGAAGTTTCTTTAAAAGTTTATGGATGATAATATTTTATCATAATTACTTATTCTCATATTTATATTATCGTCGTTTCATTAATGTTATATAGATGTATATATATATGCACGTTTTATATAAATCCGTTCTTGATATAAAATTATTACATGTATATATGTTTAATCCCGAGTCATTTAAAGTGTTATAACTATATTCCCGTAATAATGAAGCATATTACACTTTTAACCCTTATAGTTTTTAAAATGACAATTTATACCCTCAACTACAGGTTATTGACAAAATCAGCCCCTGTATAATTAAATTTGAAGAAATTACATTTTTAGCCCAATAAAACTTTATCTTTCAAAAATTACAATTTTTATCCTTGTAGTTTTATAAGAAAAATTTACTTGTTTTAGGCCTAAATCGACAAAAGTAAGGGTAAATATAAGCGAGGCATTAAGAGGTTTTTACTACGTTCTAGATCCCTTCAAGATTTTTCCGGGTGTTCTCTCTAATGGTCAAACTAGAAGTGTTAAGCTCTTACGGTTTGGTCGCAATAATTTCCCAAAGTGGAGGGGTTGGGGCGTTTTGATAAAAAGAGTAATTTCAGTGGGTGACAAGCCCAAAAGAGTCTTAAATAAAAACTATACGAGCCAAGGTTTCCGTGATACCTTTGTTCCTTTATTATCTATGCTGTAAGGACCTCAAAAGGGCCAAGTTATAGATTTTATGGACCTTATTTGATAGGTAAATTAATTGGACAAAAAGGGTCACTTGGGCAGTTTACTCGATATGGACAGAAATGAAAACAATTTGGTTTTCAATTTTAAGGCTCACTATTTGACTTATTAAGCATAGTAACATGTTTATAAACTTATTTAGTCTATCCTTGAAAGGTTTTAGGGTCTCTTGTTTAGAAAACATGTCGAAATTTTTTAATAAGGGTGTTTGGTCTAGTGGCTCACGACAAGGAAAAGACAAGAGAATAAAAACGTGACATGTGCATCTTTTGGCCTGGTATTGGGGGCGTTCTAGAGTTTTCTAGGGGCTTATTAAAATGGTACAATAACTCAGCTTAAAGCTCAAAACTCATGAGTTAAAACTTGGTCCAAAGTGGGGCGTTTGGTTTTTTTATAAAATCAAAACAGTTGTTGGGATTTTTATTAAAATATGATCTCGTTATGCGTTTTCTGGACACGTGCACCCGAGTTTTTGAAGAAAACGTCGTTTCGGACAACTTTCGTGCTTTAACTTTTTGATGAAACGGACTAGAAAGGCCTCAAAAACGGGATTTAAATTCGATACAGAAAGGTTGTTTTCAGATTCTAGATTTGGTTTTTTTGAATTCGCGACTTGTTACAGGGTGTTTAAGGGTTCATGAAACATGCAAATGTTACCAAGATATATATAATAGAATTGAAAAGGTTTGTGGACTTACAAGACTTGTGTATTAGATATGAAAGGGAAAACGCCAAAGGTTGCTTTAAAATGGAACCATGACCTCCCAAGACTTTTAGGCTTTACTACAACTTCTTTTTACTTTCTCTTGGACTTCAAGATCAGTAGGTAAGTGGGTGTGAGAGTTTTGTGTGATAGAAAGCAAGTGATGGGATGAATTGGTTGTGTGTTTGTTCGGCTATTTATAGGCCTAAGTTTAAAGGTTACTTTCAATAAATATTAGCCACTTGTAAAGCTTTGTCAAGATAGTAAGAGACATGATGATGTGTTAGTAATATTATCATGTAACTTGTATGGTGTTTTATGTGGCCATGTTGCTTGGTTCGAATGGTTTCCAACAAGGCTAAGTGTTGCGATTTTAACCAAGGGTAGAAGAGACATGATGATGTGGCTAGTTCATGTTCATTAGGATTCTTTTGGTTTATAGAATAAATCACTATGTGTTTCATTTTGTGCCATAAGGTTCGAATGGTTTGAAAAGAAAACACCTAGGCGCATACTTGTTCAATTTCCTAGCCACAAGGGTGGAAAATCTAGGGGACAAGGTGATGTGTAAGTAAAATGTAACTAGTTAGGAATTTATGGCTTTGATTTAGTTAAAAATCTAGTTAGGATTTGTTTAGTTTAGGTTAGTCTAATTTAAGTAAATGTCATGTTTAACATTTATGCATAAAATGCTTGTACCACAAGCATTGGAGAGTTGTACTTTAGACTTGTAAATTATAAGAAAATCAAATTTAAAGGCTTGTGCATTATAGGGTTGTACCTTGTGCTTAAAAATAGGTACATTGAGGTTATAATTTAATTTATATGAGTATAAAACTTTTATTTCATTAAAGACTTGTACATAAGCTTGAAAGACTTGTACTCTAGGTATAAAATGTTGTACTTTAGTATTTATGATTTAGTTTTGTAAAATCGTAGTTATAATAAATTACGTTTCACAAAAACTCCAATAAATGGCTAACGTTTAGTTTAAACGTTTATAAATCATTCGTCAAGGAAATAACGTAAAGTGAAAAATAAAAGGTGAAAACTTTTATACTTGATATATAAGAATGTTTATTTAAAATGAACTTAAGATATTCTGGTGAGCACGTTTATTAGGAATATAAGTCACATTAGTTGGTTGATGTGATTAGTTAAACTGATAACGTTTAAAAAAAAATTTAGACGAAAAAAAAATGGATAAGTATTCTTTAGTTACAATATCATACAGGTGGAAATTTACCGTTGGTTACAGTCTTACCCCCTTAAGTGGAATCTCGTCCCGAGATTCAGTCCATGTTAAGTGTTGAAGTAATGAGGGTGAAAGGTGGTTTCACTTGTGAAAGATTATAAGTTAGAATTTATTGTTTTTACATGTGAATAATATCATTCTGAAGGTCATATAAACTTAAGAAAAATTTATTTTGAATGAAGATTGTTATTAGTTTTGAAATTTGACATTGAATATTGTCTTTGATAATGATTTCGGAAGAGTACTTGATGATTGTAGGGAAAGTTGCTGAACTTCAGCTTTTGTAGATTATGAATCAGTTTGTGATCCTCGAGTTCATACTCATGTCGTTTCAGACACAAATAAGCCCACTTATTTATAATTCATTATTTACATAGAGAGGCGTCCCAAACAATGTAAATAAAGAAATATAAACTTATGGTTTGGTGATTTGTAATTTCTTTATTTAAATAAAGAGGCGTCCCAATCCATTTTGAATAAAGACATTGTAAATCATCCTACTTAAGAATTTCTGACTCAACATTCATACTTAATTGATGAGTTACAAGAAAATTTGGGTGTTCTGGAAGTACAGAAGGAGTGTTTACACTCAACTTTTAGAGATGGGAGTAAGAAAATCAAGAAAAGTTGCCATAATACTCAAAATAGTTGGTGACTATATATATTTAGTGTAAATAAGGTAAGTAGGAGAGACCATTGTAATTGGTTACAATGTCTTGAGAAGGTTTTATAAATTTGAAAAAAATATAAAAGTAGGTACATGCTCGGGGAAATGTGATATGAAGAGGCATCCCAATCCATTTAAATAAAGACATTGTAAATCATCCTACTTAAGAATTTCTGACTCAACATTCGTATTTAACTGATGAGTTACAAGAAAATTTAGGTGTTCTGAAAGTACAGAAGGAGTGTTTACACTCAACTTTTAGAGATGGGAGTAAGAAAATCAAGGAAAGTTGCCATAATACTCAAAATAGTTGGTGACTATATATATTTAGTGTAAATAAGGTAAGTAGGAGAGACCATTGTAATTGGTTACAATGTCTTGAGAAGGTTTCATAAATTTTAAAAAAATATAAAAGTAGGTACATGCTCGGGGAAATGTGATTAAGTCATAATGCCTTAGAATAGGCATATGCAGATATGTTTATTTTGTGTAAAGTGATTAGAAGTATATATCAGTATACTAAAGTGTTTGAGTAGCATAAACTATCTAGAAGTCACATAATTACCTGGAGGATGGAAGGCACGGAGAGCGAAAGGCAATAAAACATTTTTGTGAAAAAGTAGTTATAGTTTAGGTCTCAATTAGACCCGTTTCTCTATAATTGTAGCCCTGATACCAATCTGTAACACCCCTAAATTTCGTGATACGCAGCGGAATTCAAGCTGGGTGTTACGTCATGGCACAACAGTTATAACAATAGAAAACGAACCCTAATTGAGTCGTTTTAAAAGATTTATCATTCGATTTATATAAATATCAGAGTTTACAAAATGAGGTCCCAGTGGTTTTACAGTTTATTAAATAAGTTTTCGAATGATAATATAGTCTTCTTGAGTATCCGTGCCCTTCCGTGCCATCCTCATAAATTACGAACATGAGATAAACATGCTAAAAAATGTCAACACAAAGGTTTGGTGAGCTCATAGAGTTTATAGATAAACAGTTGAGTTTAGTAGTTTCGAGTTTGAGTGATAATCGTAATATATACAGATATCGGTAAAATAAGTAGTGGGCTACGTTGTTATACACCCATAGTTCGTTTGTTTAGTAATCATTTGAACACAAGTTTGAAGGTTGGGTCATGTTGTTATACTGCAGCATTTGTATCATTGCAGTACCGTATTATTGCTCTAAGCCTCATGATACGCAAACCTTAACAGTACAACATCATAGTAATGAACTAATGATGTAAGTTACTGACATCATAGAGATGATGTAAGTAACAAGGCCCTCGGGTAGGAGTTTGCCAACATCCTATGGGGTTCTCAAATAAAGTGCACTTGGCTACTTATCCAGCAACACAAGTGGGGCGTCAACTGCCAATAGATCTATTCACTATATTCGCGTTCACAAGCAAGTGATTAATGGCTCATGATAGAGGGACTTTTAGTGGCAATAGTGTATAACTTAGCAATAACAATCAGGATCGCATACAGATAGTACTTGTGTTCAGGTTTGTAGCAAAACGTATAAAGTGTGATTATGAACTCATAGTAGTATGTAAAAGCTTTAGAGTACTTGTGTTAGTAAAAACGAGTAGTTAAGCATGTATCTCCCCCAAAACAGTTTAAAAGCAAGTAAAGGTAGGGGCCATGAACTCACAGTAATATGTAAAAGTTTTTAGAGTACTTATAAAAGTGAAAGCAATTAGTTGAGCATGTATCTCCCTCAAAGCATTAACAAACAAATATAAAAACGGGGCTACGAACTCACCTCGATGTTACAGTAGTCTGGATGGAAAACAAATTAAGTAAAGTTGATAAACGTCTCCGACACGTAACCTGAGTTGATATGTCAAGTTTTCAGTATATATATGTATATGTATGTGAGTTTACTATTTGTTTCATTAATGTTTTATTGGTGACTAAATGTTAAGTGAAACAATATGAAGTTTCTTTAAAAGTTTATGGATGATAATATTTTATCATAATTACTTATTCTCATATTTATATTATCGTCGTTTCATTAATGTTATATAGATGTATATATATATGCACGTTTTATATAAATCCGTTCTTGATATAAAATTATTACATGTATATATGTTTAATCCCGAGTCATTTAAAGTGTTATAACTATATTCCCGTAATAATGAAGCATATTACACTTTTAACCCTTATAGTTTTTAAAATGACAATTTATACCCTCAACTACAGGTTATTGACAAAATCAGCCCCTGTATAATTAAATTTGAAGAAATTACATTTTTAGCCCAATAAAACTTTATCTTTCAAAAATTACAATTTTTATCCTTGTAGTTTTATAAGAAAAATTTACTTGTTTTAGGCCTAAATCGACAAAAGTAAGGGTAAATATAAGCGAGGCATTAAGAGGTTTTTACTACGTTCTAGATCCCTTCAAGATTTTTCCGGGTGTTCTCTCTAATGGTCAAACTAGAAGTGTTAAGCTCTTACGGTTTGGTCGCAATAATTTCCCAAAGTGGAGGGGTTGGGGCGTTTTGATAAAAAGAGTAATTTCAGTGGGTGACAAGCCCAAAAGAGTCTTAAATAAAAACTATACGAGCCAAGGTTTCCGTGATACCTTTGTTCCTTTATTATCTATGCTGTAAGGACCTCAAAAGGGCCAAGTTATAGATTTTATGGACCTTATTTGATAGGTAAATTAATTGGACAAAAAGGGTCACTTGGGCAGTTTACTCGATATGGACAGAAATGAAAACAATTTGGTTTTCAATTTTAAGGCTCACTATTTGACTTATTAAGCATAGTAACATGTTTATAAACTTATTTAGTCTATCCTTGAAAGGTTTTAGGGTCTCTTGTTTAGAAAACATGTCGAAATTTTTTAATAAGGGTGTTTGGTCTAGTGGCTCACGACAAGGAAAAGACAAGAGAATAAAAACGTGACATGTGCATCTTTTGGCCTGGTATTGGGGGCGTTCTAGAGTTTTCTAGGGGCTTATTAAAATGGTACAATAACTCAGCTTAAAGCTCAAAACTCATGAGTTAAAACTTGGTCCAAAGTGGGGCGTTTGGTTTTTTTATAAAATCAAAACAGTTGTTGGGATTTTTATTAAAATATGATCTCGTTATGCGTTTTCTGGACACGTGCACCCGAGTTTTTGAAGAAAACGTCGTTTCGGACAACTTTCGTGCTTTAACTTTTTGATGAAACGGACTAGAAAGGCCTCAAAAACGGGATTTAAATTCGATACAGAAAGGTTGTTTTCAGATTCTAGATTTGGTTTTTTTGAATTCGCGACTTGTTACAGGGTGTTTAAGGGTTCATGAAACATGCAAATGTTACCAAGATATATATAATAGAATTGAAAAGGTTTGTGGACTTACAAGACTTGTGTATTAGATATGAAAGGGAAAACGCCAAAGGTTGCTTTAAAATGGAACCATGACCTCCCAAGACTTTTAGGCTTTACTACAACTTCTTTTACTTTCTCTTGGACTTCAAGATCAGTAGGTAAGTGGGTGTGAGAGTTTTGTGTGATAGAAAGCAAGTGATGGGATGAATTGGTTGTGTGTTTGTTCGGCTATTTATAGGCCTAAGTTTAAAGGTTACTTTCAATAAATATTAGCCACTTGTAAAGCTTTGTCAAGATAGTAAGAGACATGATGATGTGTTAGTAATATTATCATGTAACTTGTATGGTGTTTTATGTGGCCATGTTGCTTGGTTCGAATGGTTTCCAACAAGGCTAAGTGTTGCGATTTTAACCAAGGGTAGAAGAGACATGATGATGTGGCTAGTTCATGTTCATTAGGATTCTTTTGGTTTATAGAATAAATCACTATGTGTTTCATTTTGTGCCATAAGGTTCGAATGGTTTGAAAAGAAAACACCTAGGCGCATACTTGTTCAATTTCCTAGCCACAAGGGTGGAAAATCTAGGGGACAAGGTGATGTGTAAGTAAAATGTAACTAGTTAGGAATTTATGGCTTTGATTTAGTTAAAAATCTAGTTAGGATTTGTTTAGTTTAGGTTAGTCTAATTTAAGTAAATGTCATGTTTAACATTTATGCATAAAATGCTTGTACCACAAGCATTGGAGAGTTGTACTTTAGACTTGTAAATTATAAGAAAATCAAATTTAAAGGCTTGTGCATTATAGGGTTGTACCTTGTGCTTAAAAATAGGTACATTGAGGTTATAATTTAATTTATATGAGTATAAAACTTTTATTTCATTAAAGACTTGTACATAAGCTTGAAAGACTTGTACTCTAGGTATAAAATGTTGTACTTTAGTATTTATGATTTAGTTTTGTAAAATCGTAGTTATAATAAATTACGTTTTCACAAAAACTCCAATAAATGGCTAACGTTTAGTTTAAACGTTTATAAATCATTCGTCAAGGAAATAACGTAAAGTGAAAAATAAAAGGTGAAAACTTTTATACTTGATATATAAGAATGTTTATTTAAAATGAACTTAAGATATTCTGGTGAGCACGTTTATTAGGAATATAAGTCACATTAGTTGGTTGATGTGATTAGTTAAACTGATAACGTTTAAAAAAAAAATTTAGACGAAAAAAAAATGGATAAGTATTCTTTAGTTACAATATCATACAGGTGGAAATTTACCGTTGGTTACATATGGCGTAACCACAGAGGTGGTATTACGCCGTAATAAGTCATGCGTCAGGAATTCTGCTGCAAAAAGTTGGTTACGGCGTAATCACATAGATGAGTTACGCCGTAACTCTGGTCAGATCAACAATCTGCAGCAACAATTACTTCCTCGTTTCCTGCAAAAATGGTTAGAAAACCCAAAAACCCTACAGAAATGGAAATAAAACAAAAGAAAGGGATAATTCGGGTTGTCTCCAGAAAGAGCACTTTTCTTTATTTACGAGTCTTTAAGTTAGACTTAGAGCCGAGGGGCTCTATGGGGGTCTTTGGACTTGCCCAACCTCTTCAATGTCTTTCATCAAGTTATGCCTCATCCAGCCGACATTCGTGGCAGTTCGGAGGTATTCATTAGTTTGGATTTTCCGGATTTTGAAAATTTTTTCCTCTGGTACCAAGTGGTAGCGTATTTTTCGACAATAATTGGTGGCGGTCTCTTGTTGGGAATCCCAAGGAGTTTACACCTCCTTTGCTCATAAGCTCCGTCGTCTGGGTCAGTAAATTCCTCATTACCTTGCAACTCGAGGTAATCTAGAATTCCTTCGATGTCATCGTCATCAAAGTTGGTACCTTTAAACCATTCTTCATCGAGTAGATCCTCCACAAGCACACGCTTGCATTCTTCCTTTTCATTTCTTACCAACTCCTCGTCATCTTCAACCGTTGTTTCACTTGTGTTGTTAAGACTTTCGTTGTTTGAATTTTCTCTACCCATGTACTCCTTCCAAATCTTCTCTTTGGTTAACGTATCTACATGTCCATACTTAATCTTCACCCAACTATCGAATCCCAGGTTGTCCAGCCAAGGTAAACTCATTCTTTCCTCATCGTTGGTTTAGGACCAAAATAATTCGTCTTTTCCTATTCTCCTTGAGCTGCTTCCCCCGTTACATATATCGTCATAAGGGTTGCATGACGCCCAGAAAATTTCCCGAGGAGATTTTATTCTTTCACCCCATTGACTGCGTATTTCTTTGTTTTCAGTTTCACTTAAATGCTCTTCCATGCAGTAGATGTCATTATTAGCCACTTCCTTTTTCTGATTGTGCTCCTCGTAATCAATTTTTACCTTCTTAAGAAGATTCTGGTTAATCTTGGCATCCCCGAATTGTATTGCGTACCAATCATCAAATGCCAAGTAACCGAACTTTATACTATGTCTTTCACGCTCGTGAGGGCATGTGATAACGCTACACGCGTCGTTCGGGGTCAAGGAAACTTCCTTTTCTTCGAGCAAGTTTTATAACACCCTAGGCAGTGAACCTAATCGTTGAAGTGTAGTAATTAGGGTAAGCCACGGGTATTGATATCGTTCTCTAGGGGAATAGGAATGCTAGTAAGGAGTTACTACGCTAAGGTTAAGGTTGAGGAAGATTATTTTTTTTTTATCTTTTTATGTTTTATGAAATGGAAAGGTACGAATCTCGGGTATTGGATTTGGGGGGTTGGTATTTCTACCGATTACTCTACTATTATCTAATTATCTAAACTAATGTTGTGGGAGTCTATGTCTAATTAATGTGTGCTCGTATGATAGTTTAAAGATGTGTTTACTTAGGTTGTATTACTCCTTAATTATCTCCTATTGATGGTTGAGTTGTCACGTCTTATTCCTAGTTGCGTTGTGTGTCTAAAGTTGTAGGGTATGCGTTTCTCCCTAACTCTTTGAACTTACCAAAGGGTCTCGTCTACAAACCCACTAGGGATGATAAACTCCTACTCTAAGGCACTCTTTGGATGGTTTAGCCTACAACTACTCAGGTAATTATATTCTAAGGTTCACAAAGATGAATCAAGCATTAAGTACACAACGAATGACCTATCGCATTACTAGATCATTAATCAACTAAGATAAGAAACAACCAATCAATATTCAATAATTAAGTTTCATACTTCCTAAGCAAACACACAAATAAATTAGCCGGACATGGAGAACATGCAAGCATACACACAAATAATCAAAGACATAATTGAATTAATGAAGTAAAGACTTATCTTGATGTAAGATAGGGTTTAAAACCCTAAACTACTGTACAAAACACCTTAGGTTCGTTTTTAGGTTTTTACTCCAAAAGACTCTCCACAAAAGACTGAAAAATTCGGATTCTATATATAAGATTACATATGCGACGGCGTCACCTTATGTTTCGTGACGCCGTCGTGTCTCCGTCATTAGGGTTTCGTCTTGGCCACGTTAACCTTGCGACGGCGTCACCTTATTTCCGTGACTCCGTCCTCTTCAGCTTCTGACGTCGTCTGGATTGCATCTAGGCCGTCTGAGTAGCGACGGCCTACTCTTTCACAACTAGACGTCGTCGCTTGAAAATACGAGTTTTGAGTTCTGTATCGTCACAAAAATCTTGGGACGGCGTCGCTATTAGCACCTGACGCCGTCGCCTTCTAATTTCAGCAACTGTGAGTGTCTCGATTTTGACTTTGGCCATTTTCTTCATATATTCGCGCCTTTTCGTCCAAATAAGTGTCATTCCAGCATTTTGCCTTCAAGAGACCTAAAAAGTGAAAAAGAACGATATTAAGCAATAACGGATACAAAAGTGATCAAATAAGGACTTAAACGACCCCTCAAAATGGTACCTTTTAAAACCTTATCAAATATCCCTACACTTGTTATTTGCTTGTCCTCAAGCAAATGTGCTTTTAGCCAATTAATTTATAAGTTAGGGGTCATGATGCATTAATTCAAAACGGACCACAACACATATAAGCCCCGCAAAAGTCATAACAAGCACGGAAATTACATACTAGCACCTCACATGGGGTGTTTGGATACTCACATCTCTCTCGGGTGTATATATGAAATATAACAAATAGGAAATGGAAGATAAACACTCATTAACCGGTCCTAGTACATAGATTACCATAGGCTTGAGAATAGATCAAACCTCCATCGCTTTGGCGTAAGCACCTAGGAAAGACTATCAAAGAGGGCTTTTAAAGGGTTGTAATGTTAGGCTTACGGTAGGGAAACAAGGGTTTGGTGGGATAGGCTATTTAGTGGTGGTAAGTCAAAAATCTCTATGTTAAATGCATATGAAGAATGGCGTTGCTAAGCCGAGACTCGACACTCTAAACTCTAGATAACTGAAATAAACAAACATAAATTTAAAGGATAGATGTAGGATGGTAGCCCGTATGTTTTTTTTTTTTTTTTTTTTTTTTTTTTTTTTTTTTTCACACTCTATTTTTTTCTTTTCTCTTTTTCTATTTTTTTTCGATTTTTTTTTTCATACACTTTTACTCTACCATCCTCTAAAATAACATCAAAATACTAGGGATTTATAGACATATCCCTACACTTGAGTTTTTATTACTCTAACACTAATTTGACCCGAATTGAAAAGATCAAAACACTTGGGGTACATTATTACGCAAACAAAGGGAATTTGAATTTAACGTTCCTTTCCCGTCATTTCATAAACTTTCACTTTTCCCATGAATCCCAATCGTCCCAAAACTGTATACAAAGGATATGACTCGACTTAGCAACTTATGCAAGCAACTAGATAATTGAACTAAGGGTTTGGGGTGATAACAAACATTTGCACTAAAAGTGAGTGCATAAGGGGTAGGCTAAGGCGATTTGGTTGTATATTTGGGGGTGGGGTGTAAACAATGCTCTTCATTGATATTCCGGAAAAACCGAAACATCACGAGAACCGCGAAAAGGATAGGCTCTGAGGGGTTAACTAGGGGTATCGTGTACTAAAGATGAGTACAGCGCAAAGGGTGTGGGGGAATTACTCAACCGATATGGAAGAAGTAATTATATTACAGGTATCAAACAAGGGTTATCCTAATGCCTCTTATCATTTAGTTATTCCTAACTACACAAGTGTAGCCTCACTTGCGATCTCGGAATGCATCACAAAACAAGTTCTAGAATCTAATATACTACCGGTTCACACTCTAAGCATTGAAGATGAATGCTTTAATTCCTACTAATCTAAGGGCGATCCTCACATTTTGGTGGAATTTGGGTGGTAAAGGGTTTTTGTGCTAGTCATGCAACTTCGTATCCATGAGACGCTTTTGTTAAGACTAATGGCCCACTCCTATATGTCATGAAAAAATTTTAAATTTGGTGCCAAAATTACCCTAACCGACATTTTCTCATGGTTTATTACACAATCACAATTGGACAAAGCAAATAGTCAAGGATAAGCATAGTTTCAAAGTTCCCGTTTTATTTTCCCTCCCTACACTTAAACTGAACATTGTCCCCAATGTTCCCCGAAAGTATCAAAGTTATGATAAAAGAAGGTAATTAAAAACGAAAGAAACTAATACTCCCCTGATTAGCTCGGTAGGATCCGTGTAAAGTGGTGGTTAAATCCTTTTCAAGAAGAATTATTGCGTGAAAAGCTCCTTCCAATCTTATATAATTTCTTCTTGACAAACTAAACCTGCACACTTGAAGAAAACAAACGAAACCTTCGCGTAAAATCGGCGGTAATAATATATATAAGACTCGATTTAAACTAGGATATAATGCTTGTGGAATGGATGTTTACAGAATTTCTATGAAAATTAAGACCTGGAAAATTCCGAAAATTTATAAGTAGCTCAGAAAACGAGAAAAAAGTAATCTGATGTTTTTACTCCTTCCTGACGCCGTCAGGTTGCAATCCTGACGCCGTCAGGTTATCCTGACAAAAACTGGTCTGCGATTTTCTGGAAAAAATTCTGGAAAATTTACATCTTTAGAATCTGGAAAAAATTTCTGCACAACATCCATTATGACTCGATACAAGCATTTGACTCGAACAAACAAACATAAATATCTTTTAGTTAATTGTTATTCTCATGTTTACGTTTCTTTTTAAAACGTGTGTAATCCTCCCTACACTTATCCTTTATGTAAAATACCTTTATATGCAATTAAGACGAGGTTAAAAACAAAATAAAGCATTTTTACAAATTTAAACATGAGGATAAACAATTAATAAAAGATATATGACACTAACAAGCAAACAATTAAGCATGGGTTGCCTCCCACGAAGCGCTTTTCTTTATTTAAGAGTCTTGTAGCTAGACTCATAGTCATACTCCTACGTTTTCTCATTACCGCCCTTTTGACGGTCTCTAATGGGGGATTCCATGTTGTAGAAGTGCCCTAACATGCACTTCTCTAAGAGTTCATCCTCTCCCCAATTGGTCCTATATTCCGGTCCTAGGCTCAAGCAATCCTTATAGAATCCGAAAATCTTAGTGATAACATAATCAACACCTTTCTCCCTATCTTCATCATTCCTATAATAGACCGACAGTTTAAGTTCCTTTTCATCATTAGAGAGTGATGAAAACTTCTCAATCTTAAACGACATTTGGTAAGCTATGTCATCGGTCACATTCTTGAATCGTACTATTCCTAACGAGGGGTCATAGGTCATCCCGGTGCTTTCTATGAAAGGTTTTCCTAGAATAACATGGGACAAGCTAGGGTCTATGGCCGTGCTAATATCATCCACAATTATGAAGTCCGTAGGAAACGTAAAACTACCTACATAAACGGGCAATCCCTTAATTCTTCCGAGAAAATTGCAACTAACATTAGGATCATTGGGGTCTTGCCTAGTTAGAATAGGCTTCTTCAATATCCAATTGTAGTAGGTGCTAGTCATTATGTTGATTGGGGACTTGCGATCAATGTAGGCTTTTGCCACAAAAAGGTGTCCTATGACACATGGTATGTTAAGATTCCAAGGGTTCCCAAACTTGATTCGAGGACTTTTCCTAACATACATGTGACGGAGGTCACGCACTAAATGAGGGTGGCGAGATAGTTCTTCTTCCGTAGGAAATTTGTTGAAATAGTCAATGTCTACTTCATCTACTTCCTCGGGTATTTCCTCATCCGCAAGTGTATAGTCCTCTTCGTCATTTGTTTCATCAGGTTCAACTAAGGCGATGGTATTGACGAATTGGACATGCTTAGTTAGCTTGCTTGGATCCTTAATCTCTATACCTGAAGGCTCGGGAGTTGAGATAGCACTAACCTTCTTATCACTATTAGTTATGGCTTTCAAAAGGTTGTCTATTTTCCTATCCATCTCGGCTTGTTGATGGTTAAAGCGGTCCGAGAGCTTAGCCATTTGGGTTTCTTGGGATGCAACTAGGTTTTGCAACATCCCTTCGATGTTTTGTTGGTTAGGACCGTTAGGTGGGGGCCATGAGAAATCATTGGAGGTGAATTCTTTGGTTTGTCCCCAGTAGAAGTCGGGTTTGCCTTTCCATGCCTCTCGGGTTTCATTGAAATTCCTAGGTCCGGGTGTTGTAGGGAATCTTCCTCCCGCTCCATTAATACGCGAGGATGCGTAGTCAACAGAAGCGTGTTCGGGGGATCGGGTGCTAGTGCGCGTGTTATGAGGATCTCAAAACGGCTCGCACGAGGAAGAAGCTTTGTTCACATGGTGTGAAGACTTAGGATTTTCGTAGGAACTCATGAGGAATTTAACTTGATCTTCAAGTTCGATCATCCTACGGTCGGGAGGAGGCAAAGGAGATTGCCTTGACGGTTTTGGGCAGCTCACGGGGGTCATCCCAACTTTCGTTGTCATAGAGGGCGAGGTCCTCTATTATTTCCCATGATTCTTCTGCGGTGAGTTCACTAAGTTTTCCACCGGCCGCTTGGTCAATGGATCGCTTAGTGGGGAAGTTGACATGATCATAAAAGATTTGGACTTGGAGCCAAAGATCAATGTCGTGATGAGGGACTTTATGAAGTAAGTCCTTGAATCGGGTCCATGCTTCGTAGAGAGATTCACCTTGACGTTGTTGGAACATCAAGATGTCATTCCTAAGCTTAGTGGTTCTCCCCGGTGGGAAAAATTGAGCAAGGAAGCGAGAGGTAAGATCATCCCAACTTGAGATGGAGCCGGCGGGAAGTCGCTCAAGCCAATTACTAGCTTGGTCCCGTAGAGAGAATTGGAAGAGACGCAGGCGCGTGGTCTCCCGAGTAGTAGCATCAAGGTCGATGGAATCGACGATTTTGAGGAAATCCCTCATATGCTGATTTGGATCTTCGGAACGAAGTCCATGGAATGCACATCCGTTTTGCACCAACCGGATGGTGTCGGATCGCAGGGCCGTAGTTTGGGCTTGGTCGGGAAGCTCAATGGTGTTCCTATAGCCTAGGTGGCTTGGTCTCGAATACTCACCAAGAGTACGGGCTCTTGGTGGGTCAATTGGTGGTGGGTTGATGAATGGTGGGTGGTTATCACCTTCCATGATGAAAAGTGATAAGATTACGAACAAAGGTCACGAAGAAGGGGGATAGACTAAGAGAAAGCTAAAAAATGAGAAAAAAATTTACTTGATAGGAATCAAGCAAAGAACCTAAACGAGGTGGACTACTAACTAGCTATTCTATTCCCCGGCAGCGGCGCCAAAAACTTGATAACGCTACACGCGTCGTTCGGGGTCAAGGAAACTTCCTTTTCTTCGAGCAAGTTTTATAACACCCTAGGCAGTGAACCTAATCGTTGTAGTGTAGTAATTAGGGTAAGCCACGGGTATTGATATCGTTCTCTAGGGGAATAGGAATGCTAGTAAGGAGTTACTACGCTAAGGTTAAGGTTGAGGAAGATTATTTTTTTTTATCTTTTTATGTTTTATGAAATGGAAAGGTACGAATCTCGGGTATTGGATTTGGGGGGTTGGTATTTCTACCGATTACTCTACTATTATCTAATTATCTAAACTAATGTTGTGGGAGTCTATGTCTAATTAATGTGTGCTCGTATGATAGTTTAAAGATGTGTTTACTTAGGTTGTATTACTCCTTAATTATCTCCTATTGATGGTTGAGTTGTCACGTCTTATTCCTAGTTGCGTTGTGTGTCTAAAGTTGTAGGGTATGCGTTTCTCCCTAACTCTTTGAACTTACCAAAGGGTCTCGTCTACAAACCCACTAGGGATGATAAACTCCTACTCTAAGGCACTCTTTGGATGGTTTAGCCTACAACTACTCAGGTAATTATATTCTAAGGTTCACAAAGATGAATCAAGCATTAAGTACACAACGAATGACCTATCGCATTACTAGATCATTAATCAACTAAGATAAGAAACAACCAATCAATATTCAATAATTAAGTTTCATACTTCCTAAGCAAACACACAAATAAATTAGCCGGACATGGAGAACATGCAAGCATACACACAAATAATCAAAGACATAATTGAATTAATGAAGTAAAGACTTATCTTGATGTAAGATAGGGTTTAAAACCCTAACATACTGTACAAGACACCTTAGGTTCGTTTTTAGGTTTTTACTCCAAAAGACTCTCCACAAAAGACTGAAAAATTCGGATTATATATATAAGATTACATATGCGACGGCGTCACCTTATGTTTCGTGACGCCGTCGTGTCGCCGTCATTAGGGTTTCGTCTTGGCCACGTTAACCTTGCGACGGCGTCACCTTATGTCTGTGACGCCGTCCTCTTTAGCTTCTGACGTCGTCTGGATTGCATCTAGGCCGTCTGAGTAGCGACGGCCTACTCTTTCACAACTAGACGTCGTCGCTTGAAAATACGAGTTTTGAGTTCTGTATCGTCACAAAAATCTTGGGACGGCGTCGATATTAGCACCTGACGCCGTCGCCTTCTAATTTCAGCAACTGTGAGTGTCTCGATTTTGACTTTGGCCATTTTCTTCATATATTCGCGCCTTTTCGTCCAAATAAGTTCCATTCAAGCATTTTTCCTTCAAGAGACCTAAAAAGTGAAAAGGAACGATATTAAGCAATAACGGATACAAAAGTGATCAAATAAGGACTTAAACGACCCCTCAAAATGGTACCTTTTAAAACCTTATCAGCATGTCCACTATTCCTCTCTTTCACTATCCACGTCGTTGCAATACTCGCAGAAGGGGTTGCATGTAGGCCATGCTCGTGTGGATTCATTGTCAGTTATGATAATCGGAGTACACCAGTGAGTGATAAGCGGCTCTTCTTCATCTTCCAGGGAGAGTTTCTCGAGTCTTTCATCATTAGTATATGTAGGCCACATGAATTTGTTATGGTTGATCCTATCCTTATTGCTTCCAACATCGCAAACCTCATTTCTCGGGTCACACGAGGCCCATAGATCATACCAATCTCCCTTAGCTACGGGTATCATCTTGCACCAATGATATTTCCTCTTAGATCTGGGCAGAGGACACAAGTTAATGTCGTGGGACCAGTCGTTAATCTCAGATGTTCCTGATTAGTCCACTTCGAGGAATTTATCTGCCCACGTATCCCAGTTACACAGTAACTGAGATTCATGGTTACAGCGTAACTGTTGGGTTTTAGGTTCCTCAGATCATGAATTATTTAAGTGTTGGAACCACGGGCAGAGTTATTGAAACCACTGACAGAAGAATGAATCCACTGCTGAAGTTAAACCGCGGCTAGTAGTAATGTGAAACCACTGCTAATGTATTGTAAGCACTGCTAGTTTTGTATAGTCGGTTTAATATTTTGTATTAGATAAATATGGAAAAGATATTTATCTTGTAGGTTACGTATTGTATTATGTAAAGGACTCTTTAGCATATAAAAGGAGGTCCTAGGTTAGATTAGATATACGTGTGTTTTGCTATATCTAAGGTCGATACACTTCAAGGTTGTAAACCTTAATACTGGTTAGAGTATTCGTATTAATAATAATATTGAGGTGTTGAATGTTTGTTGTTCTTCTTCTTAAGATTAAGTATTAAATTCCGCGTAATATATAATAAGTATTTGTTAAGTCAGTTTCTATAAAGGATCGTTTACTCAACTGGGATCAACAAGTGTGTTGAGCATTCTAGGGAGTATGAAGTGCATTATATGCTTCCTTAGGTCTTTGCACATATGAGACATCAGAATCCTAATTTTCAAATAAGAGATGTTCCCTTATTCCCACATATGATTAATTTACCTACTATTCCTGAGTTTGATGAAGGTCTTGAATCCCAATCCATAGAACCTGAACCCTCTGCTAGTACACTTGAACCCAGTGTTAGTGAATCTCAACCCACTGCTAGTGCAACTGAACTCACTGCTAGACAACCTCAAACCACTGTAAAACCCATTTTGTGGACTAGGAGGAGGAAGGGTACCAAGCTGCCTCAGGCTGGTGTTAGTGGTGTTGTTCATGAGGCTGTCCCATGTTGTAGAGGTGACATGATTGGAAGGGCTTCCACTACTGATTCATGCTTAGTAGCTGATCTGGATAGTGGAACCATCATTAAGACCCAACCTTTGGCAACTCCTAATGTGGAGAGTTCCATGGAACTCAACACAGGTGGAGGAATCCCTAGACAATTAGCTTAATCAGGGTGCATAGATGATCATGCAAGGTCTGGTGCTATGTTTACTTTATCCAAGGATTCACCTCTCAGAGCAATTAACACAGCTCGAAGTGATGAGGATAGTTTGGAACATGAAAATGAATTGACGGATCCTAAACTGGTACATGCTGACTTTTCCAATGAACCACCTCTCGGACCAGTTAACACAGGTCGAAGTGGGGAGGATATTCTTGAACACTTAAATGAATTGACGGCTAAATGTACCAAAATGGAGGATACAATCTCAAGTCTTCAAGAATTGGTTGTGTTTCATTGTAAAGAGATTAGGAGGTTGAAGCACAGAATGTTTGTGATGGAGAAAGTGAGGAGACCTGGGGTTGCTGTTTTAAGAAAAGTGAGGAAGTTGAAAAAGAAGGTGGACTTCTATCCAGCTGTGCATGTGGAGGATGTACCCAAACAGGGGAGGAGTGAAGGCATGAATTCAGGGGAGGCTGTAGATGTGCATATGGATGAGGATGAGGATGTGGATAGTGGAGATCAAGCAGAACAATTTGTGGTATTTGATAAAGATGGGAATGAAGGTATTCTTGAAAGTTTGAAGACTGTAGCAGAACAAAAAGAAGATAAGATGGTGCAGGTGTTGGGTTCAGTAAATACCCAAACCCCTTAATCTAGGATTTGAATAGAAAATAGCCCAAGTGTTTAGTCCGTTAAACACTAACAGGTCACTGAGTGCATAGTCTCTCAGTGAGTCATCTTCAGGATACTCAGTACGAGGCGAAGAAGAAGTCTCTCCACTCAGTAAGGCAGAACTTAAAGGGTGAAGACTGAGTCAAGAAGAAGATGATGGATTCAGTGAGTAATGACAATAACTCACTGAATCCCTAAGACTCCTCTCCAACTACTTACACTGAAGACAAACTGAAGTAGAAGACTGAAGGATGTAAAGACTGAAGAAAGAGCGGGACAAGGCGGGATAAGTTTGAATCAGATAAGACGAAGTCCTTATCAACCAAAGTCAACTTTACCTGAATGGCAAAAGATCAGGCTCAGTGTCATCACTGAACTTAGGAAAGTAGTCTTGTCTCTTACCTAGAATAGTCTTTGTAAACAGAGACAAAATACATCAGTATTTTGTCTTATGTATGATGTCAGTTTGTCACTTAGGAAAGAGTCAATTATCATTCATGTATAAATAGCATAAGAGATGGAGTGAAAGGATTAAGCTTGTGAATTGTAAAAACACACATACACGCAAGCCATCTTTTTCACTCCTCCAAATACAACTTAGTTCCTGAGATAGCTCAGTGAGCTCTAAGAGTTGTGCTCAAACTTAGCCTGAGCTTAGAGAGGAGTCACCAAACTTTGTCATTTCAATCCCAAGTACTATTCCGCAAGTACTTGGGTAACGTATTCTTTGTTGATTTATTTCTAATAAGAATATGATGTTGAAAATTACTTTGTGTGTTTTACTTATGTTAATCTCAGTCATAGTTCACTATTAACTTGTTTTATATACTTAAACTGTTTTAAACGATAGTGAACGGGGAACAACAAGTGGTATCAGAGCATGGCTAATTATAAAACTCGTTTTTTAGGCCGCTCTAAAAGTTTTTAAATTAGGATCCTAAATGGCTGAAATTGATGTACCCCAACTAGTCGATAAAAAGGGTGGAGCTTATTTAGCTGTTGCCCCTAGACTTGAAGTTGGCAAATTCAACAAATGGAAAAAGCGAATGCTTTGCTATTTGATTGGGATGGAACCTTATTATATCAAGTGTATAAATGAATGTCCATTTGTCCCAAAGACTGCTGAAGGGTTGCCCAAACCTGAAGCTCAGTGGACCCAGGATGAAAGGAGAGTGGTCAACCAGGACCAAAGACTCAAAAGTATCATAATATCTTGTCTTCCTAACGACACTATGGAGTCTGTTATAAGCTGTAGTACAGCTAAGCAAACATGGGATGACCTAGTTCATAGTAATGAAGGACCATCTGATACCAAGGAAAACAGGATAATGGACCTGAAACTTGAGTATAACACCTTCAGGGCTAAGGATACAGAAACTCTCTTTCTCAAACTTACACCAGGTACAAAACTCTTTTAAATGAAGTGTTAAATGATGGTGTTAAGTTGTCCAAACATGAAATCAATGTTGGTTTTGTCAACAGTCTCCCTGAGAAGTGGGTGAATTTCTCTCAGGGACTTAGGAATGCTAATCATATCCAAAATCTTGAGCTTCCTGAAATCTATGGGAAATTTGTCTATGAGGAAAACCTCATCAACAGACGATACCCTGACTTAAAGAAGTATCAGGAAGTCAAGAAGTCCCTGACCACCACCTCATCACCAATATCAACTGCTTTCTATTCTAACAATGTTGTTCAAGATTTTCAGGAAAATTCTGATGATGAGCCTGATGAGAGATCAAGTGAGGAGTACCTAAATGACCTGAACACTGAATTTCAGGAAAGGGCACTCCTTGCTAACTCTCGAAGGTTTATAAAAAGAAACAAAGGTTTTTCAAATGCCAAAGCAAATGAGGACACTGAATGCTTTAAGTGTCACAAAAGAGGTCATTTTGCAAAAGATTGTTTTTCAAAAACAATTTCTGAACCCTCTCATAAACCATCAGGGTCAAATCAGTCCTCAGGCTTTAGCAAATTTCAACCAAAAATCTATCAGTCTCATCAAAACTTTCAAAACAAATATGATCAAAACAAAACTGTTGATTTTGAAGCTAAGTATAAGAAAGTCAAAGCTAAGCTTGCATTGCTCGAGGCCAGTCCCTTAGAAACAACAAAAAGTGTTCAATCTATGCAGGGTAAAAACAAAGGCCTTGTTGCTGAGACCTTCGACTGGGATGAAGAGCCAGTGTCATCAGATGATGAAATGGTGCATGTCAGTGCACTGATGGCCCTCTCAGAAGAGGACAAGCTAGCTGTTGGAAAGAATCATGCCAGAAACGGGGAATGGGTCAACATCACTATGAAGAAGGTAAACATCTTACTTTCTATGGATGATGACTCTGATTGGCAGTCTTATATGAATTATCTTAATGTTGACCTTAAGTTCGTAGAAGAGCAAAGATTAAATATTTTTTCAAAATACAACAAGCTAAGTTTTGAATTAAACAAGTGTAGAGATGAACTGCTTATTTTAAAACAAGCCAAGCTTGAGGCTGTCACTTTGCAAATTCAAAACACTAAACTAGTTAAGAGAAATCAGGCTCTTCAAGTTGAACTTAAAAAGGAACAAGATATTCTTGATAGTTGGATGATAATGCTACACGCGTCGTTCGGGGTCAAAGGAACTTCCTTTTCGTCGAGCAAGTTTTTCAACACCCTAGGCAGTGAACATAATCGTTGTAGTGTAGTATTAGGGTAAGCCACGGGTATTGATATCGTTCTCTAGGGGAATAGGAATGCTAGTGAGAAGTTACTACGCTAAGGTTGGGGTTGAGGAAGATTATTTTTTATCTTTTTATATTTTTTAAGGAAAGGAAAGGTACGAATCTCGGGGTTTGGATTTGGGGGGTTGGTATTGCTACCGATTACTCTACTTATCTAATTATCTAATCTAAGGTGTATGTAGTCTATGTCTAATTATTGTGTGCTCGTATGATAGTTTAAAGATGTGTTTACTTAGGTTTTACTACTCCTTAATTATCTCCTATTGGTGGTTGAATTGTCACGTCCTTATTCTTAGTTGCGTTGTGTGTCTAAGGTTGTAGGGTATGCGTTTCTCCCTAACTCTTTGATCTTACCAAAGGGTCTCGTCTACAAAACCCACTAGGGATAATAAACTCTTACTCTAAGGCACTCTTTGGATGGTTTAGCTTAGAACTACTCAAGGAGTTATATTCTAAGGTTCACAAAGATTTAATCAAGCATTAAGTACACAACGAATGACCTGTCGCATTACTAGATCATTAATCAACTAAGATAAGAGACAACCAATTAATATTCAATAATTAAGTTTCATATTCCCTAAGCAAACACACAAGTAAATTAGCCGGACATGGAGAACATGCAAGCATACACACAAATAATCAAAGACATAATTGTATTAATGAAGTAAAACACTTATCTTGGTGTAAGATAGGGTTTGGAACCCTAAAATACTGTACAAGACAGCCTTGGTTCGGTTTAGGTTTTTAATCCAAAAGACTACACACAAATACTGAAAAATTCGGATTATATATATAAGATTACACATGCGACGGCGTCACCTTATGTTTTGTGACACCGTAGTGTCGCCGTCATTAGGGTTTCGTCTTGGCCACGTTAGACTTGCGACGGCGTCACCTTATGCTTGTGACGCCGTCCTCTTCAGCTTCTGACGCCGTCTGGATTGCATCTAGGCCGTCTGAGTTGCGACGGCCTACTCTTTTATAACTTGACGTCGTCACTTGAAAATAGGAGTTTTGGCTTCTGTCCCGTCACAAAATCCTCCGACGACATCGCGTATAAGCTGTGACGCCGTCACCTTATGTTTTCAGCAGCTTTGAGTGTCTCGATTCTGACTTTGGCCATTTTCTTCATATATTCGCGCCTTTTCGTCCAAATAAGTGCCATTCCAGCATTTTGCCTTCAAGAGACCTAAAAAGTGAAAAGGAACGATATTAAGCAATATCGGATACAAAAGTGATCAAATAAGGGCTTAAACGACCCCTAAAAAAGGTACCTTTTAAAACCTTATCAAATAACTCTACACTTGGTATTTGCTTGTACTCAAGCAAATGTGCTTTTAGCCAATTAATTTATAAGTTAGGGGTCATGAAGCATTGGTTTAAAACAGCCCACAACACATATAAGCCCCGCAAAAGTCATAACAAGCATGGAAATTACATACTAGCACCTCACATGGGGTGTTTGGATATTCACATCTCTCTCGGGTGTATATGAAATCTTATTGTTGTAAGCACCTAGGAAAGACTATCAAAGAGGTCTTTAAAGGGTTGTAACGTTAGGCTTACGGTAGGCAAACAAAGGGTTTGGTAGGATAGGCTATTTAGTGGTGGCAAGTCAAAAATCTTATTGTTACAAGCATACGAAGAATGGCGTTGCTAAGCCAAGACTGGACACTCTAGACTCTAGCTAACTGAAATAAACAAACATAAATTTAAAGGATAGATGTAGGATGGTAGCCCGTATGTATTTTTTTTTCATACACTTTTACTCTACCATCCTCTACGGTAACATCAAAATGATAGGGATTTATAGGCACATCCCTACACTTGAGTTTTTATTACTCTAACACTAATTTGACCCGAATTGAAAAGATCAAAACACTTGGGGTACATTATTATGCAAACAAAGGGAATTTGAATTTAACGTTCCCTTCCCGTCATTTCATAAACTTTAACTTTTCCCATGAATTCCAATCGTCCCAAAACTGTATACAAAGGATATGACTCGACTTAGCAACTCATGCAAGCAACCAGATAATTGAACTAAGGGTTTAGGGTGATAACAATAATGCACTAAAAGTGAGTGCATACAGGGTAGGGTAAGGCGATTTGGGTGTATATTTGGGGGTGGGGTGTAAACAATGCTCTTCATTGATATTCCGAAAAAAACGAAACATCACGAGAACCGCGAAAAGGATAGGCTCAGAGGGGTTAACTAGGGGTATCGTGTACTAAAGATGAGTACAACGCAAAGGGTGTGGGGGAATTACTCAACCGAGGTGGAAGAAGTAATTATATTACGGGTATCAAACAAGGGTTATCCTAATGCCTCTTATCATTTAGTTATTCCTAACTACACAAGTGTAGTCTTACTAGCGATCTCGGGATGCATCACAAAACAAGTTCTAGAATCTAGTATACTACCGGTTTACACTCTAAGCATTAAAGATGAATGCTTTATTCCTACTAATCTAAGGGCGATCCTCACATTTTGGGTGGAATTTAGGTGGTAAAGGGTTTTTGTGCTAGTCATGCAACTTCCTATCCATGAGATGCTTTTGTTAAAACTAATGGCCCACTCCTATATGTCATGAAAATTTTTAAATTTGGTGCCAAAATTACCCTAACCGACATTTTCTCATGGTTTATTACACAAATACAATTGGACAAAGCAAATAATCAAGGATAAGCATAGTTTCAAAGTTCCCGTTTTATTTTCCCTCCCTACATTTAAACTGAACATTGTCCCCAATGTTCCCCGAAAGTATCAATGTTATGATAATGGAAGGTAATTAAAAACGAAAGAAACTAGTACTCCCCTGATTAGCTCGGTAGGATCCGTGTGTGAAGTAGTGGTTAAATCCTTTCCAAGAAGAATTTATGCGTGAAAAGCTCCTTCCAATCTTGTGTAACTTCTTCTTGATAAATTAAACCTGCACACTTGAAGAAAACAAACGAAACCTTCGCGTAAAATCGGCGGTAATAATATATATAAGACTCGATTTAAACTAGGATATAATGCTTGTGAAATAGATGTTTACAGAATTTCTGGAAAATTAAGACCTGGAAAATTCCAATTTTTTTTAAGTATCTCAGAAAACGAGAAAAAAGCAATCTGTTGTTTTTACTCCTTCCTGACGCCGTCAGGTTGTCCTGACAAAAACTGATCTGCGATTTTTTGGAAAAAATTCTGGAAAATTTACATCTTTAGAATCTGGAAAACCTTCTGCAAAACATCCATTATGACTCGATACAAGCATTTGACTCGAACAAACACACATATATATCTTTTAGTTATTTGTTATTCTCATGTTTACGTTTCTTTTGAAAACGTGTGTAATCCTCCCTACACTTATCCCTTATGGAAAATGCCTTTATATGCAATTAAGACGAGGTTAAAAACAAAATAAAGCATTTTTACAAATTTAAACATGAGAATAAACAATCAATAAAGACATATGACACTAACAAGCAAACAATTAAGCATGGGTTGCCTCCCACGAAGCGCTTTTCTTTATTTAAGAGTCTTGTAGCTAGACTCGTAGTTGTGCTCCTACGTACCGATATAAGTAAGCCTATCCTCAACAATGTCATAAGGATCAAACTTATCATTCAAGTTCCTAGTAGTACGTTCGGTTAGATATGCCTTTTCAAACTTCTCTCCATCGGGATCATAGATTGTTATCCTAATGTGCCACTCTCCATCACCGTCACTAGGCGGTCTATCCCAATCCCATTTGTGTTTAGATTTCTCAACTTTCCACTTATTCATGACAAGGTTGATGGGCAAGCTTCCTAGGAACTCGGTCATCTTCCTAAATACTAAGGCGTCCTCGAACGGGTTCACTTCCATGTCCCTAGCCATTTCTTTTTCTTGGAAAGTTTCTTTACTAGTGAAGGCTTCATTTAGGTAAAAAGGTCTTTGGGGGCCTATGAGGTTCTTATCTATCAAAGGTCCATATCTAGAAGGCTCTCTATCCAACCTAATCTCATGTGGGATTTCCTCTTCTTTGTAGTACGTATGCTTTTTGACATCATAAATTGACCTAGCACTCCCCTCTCCTACCACTATCTTGGACATCTTACAATCGATGATGGCACTAGCGGTAGCTAAGAATCCTCTTCCTACTAGTAATGGGCATGTCGGGTCCTTATTCATGTCTAGCACATGAAAGTCGGCCAAAAGAGTCAACTCTCCTACGTGTACTACCATGTCTTTTATTATTCCTACCGGACGTGCAACACTACCGTCCGCTAGACCTAAGATGGTTTCCGTTGGTTCTATTTTACCTAAGTTAAGGCTTCTATGGAGGGACAACGGAACAAGATTGATGCATGACCCTAAGTCGGCTAGAGCGTCGAGAGGTTTGGAAGTTCCAAGCCTACACGGAAGAGTAAATAGCCCGGGATCGTCTAACTTCTTAGGTAAATTATTTCGCACAAAAGCAGACCCATGTTTTCCAAGCTTAAGTTCTAACTCATATTTTTCTTTTAAAGCATTATAATAAGGTGCATGAGTTAAGATCTCAAGAATCGGTTTTTCTTGATGTAGTTCCTTGTACTCCTCCTCTAAACTAGGTTTGGATTCTTGGTTGACGGGTTTCTCAAGAGTAGGTTCTACCAATGGTGCAGGGCCTTGGTACCTCATTTTGGATGGCTTGGAACCCTTTTTGATAGCATTTACCGAGTGAACCGTTGGGTGTGAGGGGCATGGATGTGCATTCTCCCATGGTGAACAAGAACATGAAGTCGACAAAATCGAATTCACTTTTAGGTTCTTTATAGTATCACTTGGGAGTGCTCCAACTTCCCGTTCATTGAAGGCTTTTAAGAGGGCATCAAGCTTGTTTGTCATCTCGCCTTGTCTTTGCTTAAAATCAGCTTCAAGCTTAGTCAATCGAGTCTCTTGAGATGACCGGAATCTAGATGCAATTGCCTTAAGATTAGTGGGGTTCCCGGTGTTTAGAGAGTTGAACCTATTAGGTGGACTAGATGAGCTTTGGGATGTGCTTAAGTTTTGGTTCCACTTAAGGTTAGGGTGATTTCTCCATGAGGGGTTGTAAGAGTTTCCTAAGTTGTTTTGTTCGGGCTTGAAAGTGTACCACTTCTCTCCCGCTCCGTCGGTACGCATGGAGGCGTAGTCCGCAAAATCTTGTTCGGGGAGTCTTGTGCAATCACGAGTGTCTTGGGGACCACTACATAACTCACAAGGTAGAGTGATTTTATTCACTTGACGTGAGGACTTAGGATTTTCGTAGGAACTCATTAGGAATTTAACTTGATCTTCAAGTTTGGTCATTCTACGGTCGGAAGATTGTGAGGTAATGGGAGGCAAGGAGATTGCCTTAACGGTTTTGGGCAGCTCAAGGGGGTCATCCCAACTTTCGTTGTCATAGAGGGCAAGGTCCTCTATTATACCCCATGATTCTTCCGCGGTGAGATCACTAAGTTTTCCACCGGCCGCTTGGTCAATGGATCGCTTGGTGGGGAAGTTGACATGATCATAAAAGATTTGGACTTGGAGCCAAAGATCAATGCCGTGATGAGGGACTTTATGAAGTAAGTCCTTGAATCGAGTCCATGCTTCGTAGAAAGATTCACCCTGACGTTGTTGGAACATCAAGATGTCATTCCTAAGCTTAGTGTTTCTCCCCGGTGGGAAAAATTGAGCAAGGAAGCAAGAGGTAAGATCATCCCAACTTGAGATGGAGCCGGCGGGAAGTCGCTCAAGCCAATTACTAGCTTGATCCCGTAGAGAGAATTGGAAGAGACGTAGGCGTGTGGTCTCCCGAGTAGTAGCATCAAGGTCGATGGAATCGACAATTTTAAGGAAATCCCTAAGATGCTGATTTGGATCTTCGGAACGAAGTCCATGGAATGCACATCCGTTTTGCACCAACCGGATGGTGTCGGATCGCAGGGCCGTAGTTTAGGCTTGGTCGGGAAGCTCAATGGTGTTCCTATAGCCTAAGTGGCTTGGTCTCGAGTATTCACCAAGAGTACGGGCTCTTGGCGGGTCATTTGGTGGTGGGTTGATTAGTGGTGGTTGGTTATCACCTTCCATGATGAAAAGTGATGGGATTACGAACAAAGGTCACGAAGAAGGGGGATAGACTAAGAGAAAGCTAAAAATAAGAAAATTTTACTTGATAGGAATCAATTAAAGAAACCTAAACGAGGTGGACTACTAACTAGCTATTCTATTCCCCGGCAGCGGCGCCAAAAACTTGATAACGCTAAACGCGTCGTTCGGGGTCAAAGGAACTTCCTTTTCGTCGAGCAAGTTTTTCAACACCCTAGGCAGTGAACCTAATCGTTGTAGTGTAGTATTAGGGTAAGCCACGGGTATTGATATCGTTCTCTAGGGGAATAGGAATGCTAGTGAGAAGTTACTACGCTAAGGTTGGGGTTGAGGAAGATTATTTTTTATCTTTTTATATTTTTTAAGGAAAGGAAAGGTACGAATCTCGGGGTTTGGATTTGGGGGGTTGGTATTGCTACCGATTACTCTACTTATATAATTATCTAATCTAAGGTGTATGTAGTGTATGTCTAATTATTGTGTGCTCGTATGATAGTTTAAAGATGTGTTTACTTAGGTTTTACTACTCCTTAATTATCTCCTATTGGTGGTTGAATTGTCACGTCCTTATTCTTAGTTGCGTTGTGTGTCTAAGGTTGTAGGGTATGCGTTTCTCCCTAACTCTTTGAAGTTACCAAAGGGTCTCGTCTACAAAACCCACTAGGGATAATAAACTCTTACTCTAAGGCACTCTTTGGATGGTTTAGCTTACAACTACTCAAGGAGTTATATTCTAAGGTTCACAAAGATTTAATCAAGCATTAAGTACACAACGAATGACCTGTCG